>VZTG01003992.1:0-90370 GCA_013397845.1 Melanocharis versteri
CTCAGGTCATCAGGGAAGAGATGTGACATACAGATGGGCTGGTAATCAAGGGGTGGACTTAACTTAACCACGGACACTGTATCCCAGGTCATCCGTGATTGTGAAACATGTGCTGTGATAAGCAGGCTAAGCGGGGAAAGGCCCTTTGGTGTGTGGGATGATCATCAAAATACAAATATGGCAAGAGGGATGCGATGCACAGCACGTGGTTTGGAAGTATAAAACCTTTCAGTGGGACCATTAAATTGAGTCTTTGATGGATTCNCTCTGGGGTGCCCGTGATGCCTCAGGTCATCAGGGAAGAGATGTGACATACAGATGGGCTGGTAATCAAGGGGTGGACTTAACTTAACCACGGACACTGTATCCCAGGTCATCCATGATTGTAAAACATGTGCTGTGATCAAGCAGGCTAAGTGGGAAAAGGCCCTTTGGTGTGTGGGATGATCATCAAAATACAAATATGGCGAGAGGGATGCGATGCACGTGGTTTGGAAGTATAAAACCTTT
Source organism: Melanocharis versteri (assembly GCA_013397845.1). NCBI lineage: Eukaryota > Metazoa > Chordata > Aves > Passeriformes > Melanocharitidae > Melanocharis > Melanocharis versteri. Next base: position 511 of record VZTG01003992.1, read on the forward strand.
CAGTGGGACCACTAAATTGAGTCTTTGATGGATTCTGACCCCCCCCTCAGCTGCCTCTCACATGAATGTGAAAAAAAATTTCATCATTCATTAAAAATTCTTCAGCTAATTTAGATTTTTTTGATGGGCATTCCTCTCAGGTCTCTGTTGTTCATAAATAATTATTGCAGAATGAAACAGACCTATGTAGGTGTTTAGTCCATCTCCTTCTGCTCAAAGCACAGACAACCCAATCAAATTGTTCAGGATTGTATCTGGTGAAATTTCGTATATGTCCGAGAATGGAGACACCCCAACCTCTCTGAACACTTGGTCCAGCATTTGATTCCTTCACAGTAGAACAGGCATTTGCTATGTTTAGACAAAATTTCATGTATTTCAGCTTGTGCCTGTCACCTCTTGTCCTACTTGGCATTTATACACATTGATGAAATCCTGCTGAGCCTCCTCTTACACAGGGTAAAAGTTCTTGACTGACAGCTTTTCTGTACATGGAAGATCCTCCAGTCCCTAAATCATCTTTACGGCCCTCCAGCCTCTCTGCAGGAGCTCCGTGGTGCTGAGGAGCGCAGACCTGGACGCAGCACTCCAGGTGTGCTCTCACCAGCAAGAAACTGAGAGGAAGAAATGTTCTTCCTGGAGCAGCCTGGGAGGCTGCTGGCTTTATCTGACACCCAAGTACACTGGCAGCTTATGATGTCCAGCTCAGGGATTTCTCTGCCATGCTGCTTTTCGAGCTGGTCACACCCAGGTGTGTGCTGGTGCAAGTTTTTATTCCTTAGCTGTGCAGGACTGTGCCTTTCTCTCTGTTGAAATGTAAATCTCATGCACACGTGCCTCCTCCAGCATCATTTAACACGAGATTCTATTGTTTGTTACACGGGGGTTTGGCGGGTTTGTCAGACTCTTGCTACCATCTGGTGTTGAGACAGCTAAAGCGAGTCAGACAATGCTTAATTGACCACTGGACAAAAGTGAGAGCAAGCTAAATGATGCTGACAAGGCCTGAGTCCCTGCACTGTCTGATCAGCACAGCCCGTTGTCTACAGGATATGTCAATAAAAACCCCCAAACATGGAAATAATCGATTATGGAAATAAAGGAGTTTTGTTTTCCTCTTTAAACTGGATAGAATTATGGTCTCTCCACTCTTTTCTCTCATTCAGGGACAGGTTATGCTCAACCCTTAACCTACTGGATGTGGTGTAATCAAGGGACTATGAAGTATTTTCAAACTAGAAAAATTGTAAGTCCATAATCAGGGTTGATAAGTTATGGCAAGTGCCTATTTTTCAGACATGATTTCTTGCTGACTGCTAATCTGACAGTCTACCCTCACAATGAAAAGTGAGAGAAATTAGGATGAACAAAAGTTGAAGTTGGTCAAATATGCAGCAGAGAATCGATTGCTTGGTGACCTTGTCCTGGTGAGAAAGGCTTTTGTTTTACTGCTTTTCTTTTTCCTTTTAATTAATCTGTTAAAGTTGAAACTGATTTCAGACTTGGTGTCAGGAGAGAAAAAACCTTTGTGCACTCTAACCCCGTCAACTTACTTGAATTTCCTTGCACGAAATAGATATAAAATATACAGCGAAGACATGGTGAATAGAAAAAAAAAACGTAGTGGGGTTCAGAGTGGATGATTTTGCCCTTAATAAAGTAATGAAGGAAAAATTAGAGAAAGACTTGTGCAAACCAGATATTCCATAGAATCATAGATCCATTTAGGCTGGCAAAGACCTCTCATAGCATCAAGTCCAGCACTGCCAAGGCCACTACTAACCCACATCCCCAAGTGCCACATGTACCTGGCTTTTAAATCCCCCCAGGAATGGGGCTCCACCACTGCCTTGGGCAGCTTGTGCCATTGCTTGACAACCCTTTCTATGATGAAATTTTCCCAATATCCAATCTAAATCTCCTCTGGCACAATTTTAGGCTGTTCCCTCTCATCCTGTCCCTGTTCCCTGGGAGCAGAACCTGATTTCCTCCGGCTGCCCCTTCCTGTCAGGGAGTTGTGCAGAGCCAGAAGGTTCCCCCTGAGCCTCCTCTTCTCCAGGCTGAGCCCCTTTCCAGCTCCCTCAGCCACTCCTGGTGCTCCAGCCCCTTCCCCAGCCCCGTTCCCTTCCCTGGACCCGCTCCAGCCCCTCAAGGTCTCTCTGGCCACGAGGGCCCAGAACTGGACACAGCACTCAAGGTCCCTCAGCAGTGCCAGCACAGGGGACAGTCACTGCCCTGAGTCTGTGGCCACACCAGGGCTGGGACAAGTCAGGATGTCACTGCCCTTCTTTGGCCACCTGGGCACATGCCAGCTGATGTCCAGGCAGTGTACCATAATTCCACCTCCTTTCCTTTTTTTTATTTCCCATTTGCTGACCTCACTGCCAGTAGTTAAAATCTGAAGACACATTATTCGTATGCATTAGGTGTAACACAGCCTCCTAGAGCAGTGCCCATTATTATCTCATCAAATGGTAACTCATGCAGCCACAACATTGCTTCCAGAATAGTTGCAATATGAAATAAAAGTACACACTGCAAACATGGATTTGAACCAGAGATCACAATTAGGCACATTCTTGCAGATCCTGTGACATTTTTAGTGATTATGCTGTAAATTAATACTGAACAACAGCATCGTTTTCATACTGCTAGTCTATCCATGTGTTTAAAACATGTAGATCAGGAGATAAATCTTGTGTTTAAAATCTTCAGAAGCATTTACTGCTGCTGCATTTTAAATCTCAGTACGCTAACCATCTCCTTTTATTGCCTTTGAAAGGCTGTTCAAATTTCAAATTATGAACACAAGTAACTGCAAATAAGACTAACTGATGGGGAATTTGCTAACCAAACTGTTTTCGAATGAAATAAAACTTTATTAGAAAAATCTTAGTGATAGAGGTTTATCAAATCTCCACACACGAGACTGGAGTGAGAATATGGGATATGCACTACAGAAGCCCTGAAGTGGCAGCAAATTTTAAACATACGTTCATGGAGACAAAAGAGTTAAATGTAACTTTTCAGATGAGCAGCAGAAAACAATCACATATGCGAAGCAAAATGTTCTTCTGAACCTTCATTATTTATCAAAACCATTCTTGGATGCAGCTGACAAGAGTTAACTTACTAAGTTTAGGTATCTGTTAAACTAACATCAAAGCTAATTTTCAAAGATACCTGTTGTTTTTACACCCATGTATTGGTATTTTACGGCCAAATTTTGGAAGCAAGGGGGGATTACAGGGGTGGCTCCTGTGAGAAACTGCTGGAAACTGCCCCCATGTCCAGCAGAGCCAATGCCAGCTGGCCCCAGGAGAGAGCCGCTGCTGGCCAAGTGTGAGCCCACCAGTGATGGCAGTAACACCTCTGGGACAACAGATTTAAGAAGGGAAAAAAGTTATAGTGCAGAGGAAATCGCAGCCAGAGAAGAGAGGAGGATGTAGGAGGAACAGCTCGGCAGGCAGCAGGGTCAGTGCAGAAGGAAGGGCAGGAGCTGCTCCAGGTGCTGGAGCAGAGAATCTCCTGAGGTTCTGTGGGGCAGCCCATGGTGAGGCAGCTGTGCCCCTGCAGGCCATGGAGGGCACAGGGGGCAGAGGTACACCTGCAGCCCCTGGAGGAGCCCACGCCAGAGCAGGGGGATGCTCCAAGGAGGCTGTGACCCCGTGGGAAGCCCGTGCTGGAGCTCCTGGCAGGGACCTGCAGACCCGTGCAGAGAGGAGCCCACGCTGGAGCAGGTTTGCTGGCAGGACTCACGACCCCGTGGGGAACCCAGGCTGGGGGATGTGAACTCAGGATGTGCCTGAAGGACTGACTGCACCCCTGGAAAGGCATGCTGGAGCAGCTGGTGAGGAACTGCAGCCCGTGGGAAGGANNATTGGAGAGGTTCTTGGAGAACTGTCTCCCATGGGAAGGACTGACATTGGAGAGGTTCTTGGAGAATTATCTCCCATGGGAGGGGTCCCACACTGGAGCAGGGGAAGGGCTCTGGCTCCTCTCCCTGAGCAGCAGCGGTTCACCTGGGGTGAACTGACCATGATCCCCATTCCCTGTCTGCCTGTGACACTGGAGGGAAGAAGGTAGAAAATTAGGAATAAAGTTAAGCCCGAGAAGGAAGAAGAGGTGGAGGGAAAGTGTTTTTAAGACTATTTTTACTACTCATTATCCTGCTCTGATTTTAATTGCTGGTAATAAATTGAATTTCCCAAGCCGAGTCTGTGACAGTGACAGATTTGTGATCTCTCCCAGTCCTTATCTCAACTCATGAGCCTTTTGTTATATTTTCTCTATGTGGTCCTGTTGTGGAGGGGGGTGATGGAGTGGCTTTGCTGGGCACCTGGCCTCCAGCCAGGGTCAGACCACCACAGCCTAATTTGCTTTGGTGAAAACAACTCAAACTCAAAACAAATATCAAAGGAAAGAGCTTTTATTTTTAAATAAAACCAATGATTCTTCAAGGATAATGTGATTCAGTAGCTGAAATGTTGTTTAATGAATAATTACTCCCAGTAAGACATTCTTGTGAACAGAAGCACTAGGAGAGATGGAGCACTAGGAGAGATGCTTCAGACTGTTTTTCTAAACTAAACAACAGCAGCAACGCTTTCAAGAGAAACTCTAAAATGCTCCTCAGTTTTATTCTGTAACTTGCTATAAATCAGGCTGGACCATCAGCAGAGCTGAGCTCTACTTGCTGTCAGAGGTCTCTGTCCATGCTCAGTACTTGTTCAGTCCAACCACAAAATTACAAATCAGAAAAGTCTCCAAACAACTTTTAAGGTTTTAGTCTGCATGTGCTGGCCTTCCATTCTACCAAGTGTATAAATTATTCTGCAATTGTTCTGCAATTGATGTTCTTATTACTAATATAGTGTAATGCGAAAAATAACAATGACATCTTGGATTTATGAAATGGCTTTCAGTCAAGAGACTCCCCAAAAAGAAGTTCATCCAAAACTTCTTTTTTTGTGTCCTTCTATCTCTTTAATAATTTTGCATTTTTGAATTTTGAGTTCGAGCAGACTGAAAATCACTACAGACATCTTAGAAGCAACAGCTACTAGGTTTCACCTATATTTCAGAACAAAGTTTTCAATTCACCTTACTTTAAAGATTGTGATGAAAAGTGGTAAGTCCATCACAGGACCCTTTGTTCTGAAAATGACTAAAGCACTCAAGTTGCAAAAATTAGGGAAGTAGGAAAAAAGAAACAACAAAAAAATTATTCTCACTGAGATGTGCTGGACTGAAGTAAATTTTATGATAAATTACATGAAGTTTTACCTTTTTTAAACTGAAATATTATTCCTAAAGACATGAGGGTTACTTAAACACTTTGTGTTTTTTAAATAAAATTTGGTGCAATCAAGCATTTGCAGGTCAGTTTCTTTCCTTCGATTAGCTGTCAAACCTTGCTAAGATTTAACTGCACTGGAATAAAAGATGAAGTCATAAAGACTAAGACATTGAGACAGGATTTAGCAAAATGTTAGGTTAAGACATAAAGCCACCCTAAAGTTTCAAGGAGATGTGATAAACAGGATTGAGCTGCAGACTGAGTCAGGGTAAGATTTATACACAATGTCATTTCTTGCAGGGTTTTCCCTTGAACAGTCCTTTAGTATAAAAACTCCCAAATCATGTATTCTCATTACATTCCAGGATTAAATTGTGAAGAGAAGAGATAATTAAATGCCTTCGTGCTTTTCTGTGAAGGTTTTTGAAGTGTATTTTCAAATGGCATGGCTGTTCTTTAGAAGACCATCTACATTTCATGAGGGGCGATTCTGGGTTTAGCTCCTGTTTCATTCCAAGCTGTCTTGGTGGTTTTTTGGAAAAGGATGGAGGAAGCATTCATAGACCTGCATTTATAGAGCATACCACAATATGCTTCATAGCATTGTGAAAATCAACTACACTTATTTATTTTAATGTTATAGTGTATTCTATCCTATATTCTATTCTGTGTCATTCTATCGTATTCTGGACTTCACCTCAGCCCATTTTTGTCCCTCAGGTATTTGTCGAAACTGATATTATAGAATGTAACAGCCAATACCCACCGAATCAAGTACAAAACACCTGGTTTCTCTCCCTAGATCAAATCTCTACATACTTTTCTGTTTGCACCATAAAAACCTAAACTAAGACTTAAAAGCAATACAGGCAGTAATTCCTTTCCCCCCTGCCCTGCCCCTCCCCCTTTAAATTCACAAAATATAATTGAATTCCAAGTAATTGTCCTTACTCTGTATTCAGCTTTAAGTTTCTTGCTTCTGCTGCAGTTGGAGCAAAATGGCACAATGCTGCTAAAGGTGCAAATACAACCTTACATCATCTCGAGTCAGGACTTTACATACCCAGAAATCTAATAAAATACTCACATAATGTGTGTGAAAAGGTGCAGCCACGTTAATAAGTACATATAATGCAACTGGTGGCAGCTCTATAAACATCAACTGTGGAGAGGCCTAAAAGTTACAGCTGGAAATTTATTAACCATCCATCTTCCAAAGCAAGGGTGAAATTCAATCATTTGATAAATCTCGAGAACCTGGTTACTAAGAAAAGGATATGTTGGTCAAATTGTCCAAATCAATAAGAATGGTGGGGAAATCAAGAAAGCTGGTTAGTGCTATGGAATGCATTGAACGGGTGAGTGATTAAAATAAGAATATAACAGGGAACTTATTGTAACCTAAACGCACCACGATATTTGGAATTTACAGTGGTGGAGTCGCCATCCCTGGAAGTATTAAAAAATGTGTGAATGTGGCACTTGAGGACGTGGTTAGTGGTGAACATGGTGGTGCTGGGCTGGCAGCTGGGCTTGGTGACCTCAAAGGTCTTTTCCAACCTTGACAATTCCATGAGTCTACATCTGCAAGCAATGGCCAAAGCTGGGTGAAAACAAAGTGGTGGAATGACACCTCACAAGAAGGCATGGGAAAAAGCAAAAAGGTTGATGTGAAAACCAAAACGATTGAACGTTAAAAACAGTCATACCCTCAAATTATCAGAATGTGCTAAGAAAGGGAGGCGGCCTAAAATTTGCCTGTGTTAGCCTACTGAAAAAAATTTAAAAATCCCAACTCATGGGATTTAAAACTACAAGTGGTAGAGGAAGAAAAGGGATCATGAGAAAAATTTGAGCTTGGCGGTGTACCAGCAAGGTGTACAAATGGCTTTGTGAGTTTGAGGCTTCCCAGTTCTTGTTAAATGGATAATCCCCAGTGCCTGTCTGCAAGAATCCAGTCTTCAACGAGGCTTTAAGCTCTTTTTCCAGTTTATGATTAGGTCCACATGTTGCTTGTCTACATACTGAGCTATGTCCAGGAGCTTTTATTGCCTTGAATCTTGACTTTGACAGCATATCCTAATTTTACTTCTTCTTTAAAAATGTAGCCAGAGGCAACAAACCTTGTTTCCAATCAGTCATGACTTGAACATCCCACTACATTTTGGGCATGGTACCAAAGTACCCTCAGTTTTCCACCATGTCATGTTTTCTCAGAAGCCCCAGTCAGCAGAGCACAGGCTGCCCTGGGGTCACACGATTTCGTCATTCCAGTTGGGAAGGTATGCAAATTTACAAAAGCAAAATCAAAGATCTTTGAGCCAGAGGAGGAGGGAGCGGGTGTACAGCACTGGTCAGGTCGCTGATTGCAAGAAGGAGACCTGAGGAGAGAAGAGTTCCCTCCTCTGAGGAACATTTATGAGCAGAAAGCCAAAAGTAGAGTCTGCTAGCGGGAGAAGAAAAGGAATTTCACTATTATCTCAAATTACTCAATCACCAGAGTAAAGAAGAGTTTTTGCCTGTACACGTTTCTATTCTGAAATGGGTAAATACCTCTGCCAAAAACATACATTCTCCATATTTCTCACCCTAGCAAGGCAAAACATTGTGAAGAGCAAAGCGCACGTGTAGCATTTCAGGTAGCAGTGGAGTCTCCTTTCCACTACCCCCTAAAATGCTGCACTGGCCATGTCCTCTATTTGCATAACTAAAATTTAAATTTATTTTGCCCTTTAGCTTACAACTTGAGAATCTAAGATTTAGTGATAAGCGTGTTACTAAACCACAAAAGTTGTACGGAGACAGAGACTGCCCTCACCATGAGCATGCAGATGTTTTCTGTTTATATGAGAGTGGGAGCTGCCATCAGACACTCCTAATTAGAGATTGCACCCTAATTAGAGACTGCACTGCGGTGCTCACCACTGACCTTCAACTGAACCACCACTTTCTGCACAAGGTGCATTGTCATGCAGTGCTCTGGCTTTATTTCAAAGTGGCAAAACATACAGCAAAAAATGTATTTTTGAACGTGGCATACAGCACTTCATCTTCAAAAAGAAAGCAATAAACATAAAGTAAAAAACAGCCTTAAGCTGAGCATTAGGTATTTAGCCATTTACAAGTGGAAACAAAGCAAAACAAAGAAAGATTGTAATTGTAACATCAGCAATGAAAAGTTTTTCAAGAATGCATTTTCTCAAAATGGAGACAAATACAAAGGACTTTGCAGGAGTGATTTAGCTACTTCAGAGGATGGGAAATTATAATGTACAATTCAGTGCAAGGCTAAGCTTGACAAAAGGAAAGGGAAAACTGTACTCCTGGTGCAGTTCAGAAGTTCATTTTTAACAAGCAAGTACCACTAACTTGACTAATTATTGATTAAGATTCACATTTTCTCCTCCTTGACTGAAAAGCAAAGTGGTAACAAGGGACAAAATGCACTCACTTATGAGTGAAAGCATTTCTGAAAAATCTGTGTCCCTTTTCATTTATATCTTGGTATCTCAATAAATTTATTTAAGAAATCAGTGTAGGGTTGAATGCACCTTCAGCAGCTTTGCTGGTGGCACCAAGCTGCTCGTGCAGTTGATTCACCTGGGAAAGGGATGCCAGCCAGAGGGAATTGGACAGGATTGAAGAGTGGCCTTATGCAAAACTCCTGCCGTTCATCAGGGTCAAGAAACAAGGTCCTACACCTGGGTTGGGGCAACCCCTGGTACCAACGCAGGCTGGGAGATAAAAGAATTGAGACCAGCCTGAGAGGGAAGGACTTGGGGGCACATTTAGATTCTAGATAAGAAATAATTGCTTTGCAATATTTGGTGCTGAGGCCCTGGCACAGGGTGCCCAGAGAAGCTGTGGCTGCCCCTGGGTCCCTGGAAGTGTCCAAGGCCAGGTTGGATGGGGCTGGGAGCAACCTGGGATAGTGGAAGGTGTCCCTGCTCATGGCAGGTGGATGGAATGGTCTTTAATTTTACTTCCAACCCAAAACTTTCAGTGATTCTATGAAACACAGTAAAATTAACAGAAATATTAAATTTTAAAAAGCAATAAATTAAAATTCAGATAAATGCTCCAATTTTTAAAATAATTCTTTTCATTAAAAGCAAAAAGTGCCGCAATGATCAAAAAACAACACATGCCATTTAAAGAACAACTTAAAAAAGATATAAAAAGGACTTTAAATATTGGTATGAGAAGATCAAATTATCATCTATAACAGAATAGTTTTTAAAGCCACATTCTTAGAGCATTCTTTTTTATGTTTCTTCTTTATAGTCTCTTTAAGCTATTGAATTAGTTTTAGTTTTTCAACGGCATTAAATAGATATCTTCACATCTTTGAAAAAGAACTGTGAGATTTTCAAAGAAATTTTAGATGTGTATTTAGGAGCCAAAATGAATGGGAAATATCTGAATTCTCTGGGCTATTTTCAATTCATCAACATACATATCTTACTGGGCTTGAAATTGTCTGTGTAATTTAATTCTGTAAGGTCTGAGGGGTATAAGCTTTTACATCTGCAATAGTGGGAGGTGTCATCTTCCTATTGATGCTTTTTAATGCTTTATCCAAGTGCCATGGAATGCAGACCATCCTAACATCCCATTCTGATAAAACTCTCATTCTTTAATGCTACGGATACGCCTGTGTTCTCTTTTTACATGCTTCAGCAGTGAGGTTCCTCATAGATAAAAATATGATATTATTTTTTCCGACATTAGATTTGGACTTGCTTCTTGTATTTCCTAGCTCGCTGCTATAAAGTGGGGAAAATACAAATGTTTTTCTGAAGCCATTTCATGAATTCAGCAGTACAGCACCAAAAATTACTGATGGCTCTCAGATGAGGAATGCCCAGGTAATTTTACGTCCAATTCATAGTCAGAATCCCTGGAATTGTTCAAGACCAGGTTGGACAGGGCTTGGAGCAACTTATTCTAGTGGAAATTGTCCCTGCCCATGGCAGGAAAGGGACCTGGATGGGCTTCAAGGTCCCTTCCAACCCCAGAAATTCTCTGATTCCATGGCGTTTATTATGCGTGCTGGAAGGAAGGAGGAGAATGGTCTAGAAATGAAATGCCTGCTCGTGTTACTGAAAAACTCTGCATGCCTGTCTTTATTCAGGTATTCACTTAGCAAACTCCAAAATACAGATTTTGGAATTTTTTTATGCTGCATTGATAGTGTACAAGATATAAATGACTCATAAAGCAGTAAGGAAGTCATATTTTAAATAACTTTCCTATATGTTCACAATATCTAAGAATTGCTTTGCCTTTTGGAATCTCATGTACACAGTCATCAAATATACATTGTAAGTGTTAATTCACATCTGCACCTGCATTTCCTGCTAAGAATTTAAGCCAAACAGAAAAGCAGAATAATTACTCACACTCTTAAACTTAGCCAAAATGATAAAGAATCTTCATTCCACAAGCACCATGTGGAAGTAAAAAAATCATGGCACAGAAATCCATCCACTGCAAAACCTGAATTCAGTCCAGTGAAAAATCAGCATTTCTTCAAGCTATCATTTTTTTTTTTTTATTCCTGGTCTAGTGGAAAATGTCCCTGCCCATGTCTGGTAGGTGGAACCAGATGATCTTTAATATCTGGAACAATTCAGGCCTTTCTATGATTGTATTTAGTCTAAAGAACTGAAAACCATGAAAAAGGCATGGAGAGGTTCCTTCCAGCTTCTGGTGCATGTTTTCAAAATAAGCCTTTCCCAGAGCAGAATGAAATAAAAAGTTAAGTTTTGTTCAAGAAGAGTTTTACGTTTACACACCACAAATACTGTAATTTTAAAAAAGAAAAGCTTCCACACCCATCCATTTCAAACAGTAATTTTTTGTTATTTGTTTCAGCTTCGATGTTGTTTTTAGAAACTGTTACTTTCTAATGAATATGGAAGGTTTTTCTTTTTTTATTTTTTATTTATGGCATCTTTAATGTTTTGCTCACAGAGGAGCAATTTAAGAATTCCACAGGCACTGTAATTCCAACTTAGAATGATGTTTGCTTTATTTCTTTCTTAACTCAGCTGTTTTTGACACCTTTTGTTAGTTGTATGCCAACTTAAAACATTGGAACTACTATTTATATTCATCTGCTTGATGAACTGTGTAGTTATTTCATAGATCTTCCTTTAAATAATACTGAATGTCACTTAAGTGCTCCATCTCACCGCATTTTGGGCATGTTTCTTTCCTTGGCAATAAGACTGAAAGAATATAAATAAAATAATTTTTTTTTAATGGTGGAGAGTCCTCCCAAACTGCTATTATCACTTCCAGTTAATGAGCACTTCTACTGGCAGGAGAAGGTGATTGTAATGGGATGAATTACCTGTCCAGCTTCCGTGAATCTCAACGGGAGAGAACATAAAGCACAGCAGGGACTCTGGTTCAAGGACTGGAGGGGGACAAACCCTTTCATTTGCTTTTTGGCCTTTCTAATTCTATAAGAAACTCCTTTCAGGAACCCTCAGGTTTTTTTTGTTTGTTTGAGGCGGCAGAACGCAAGAGGTTTTTTGCTTGGACTCCATTACCATGGATGTAAAATAAATTGGATAAATACTAAATGAAATATTCTAGTTCACCTCTGTATCTTGAGGGAGGGATCATTTGAAAAAAAAAAAAAGGCATCTTTCAGAAGAGAGACAAGAAGATTTCACTGTAGGAATTATAGCTAATGCACCCATGATAACACCAAAACATACTATTACAAAACTTTTGGTATTTTCAATATCCTTCCCATCAAATGGACTTTATTATCATAATTTTCTAGTGCTTTCTCTGTACTGAAGTTTCTACAGTTTGGCTTTCAATGTTTTTGTACTGGCTTATTGTGTTACTGAAGGAATCCATGAAACAGTCAGGAGTTCAGCACAACATGAACTCACACGAGAGAGTAATCAATTTCACAGTTTCTGAATTTTGGTAGTCTGTGCTCATAAACTTGTTACATCTATTTTCAAACTGAATGAATGTGGTCTATATCCTCAAAGATTTTCAACTTTCTCAGCTGCTGAATTTTATTTTGATAATTTTCCTTTTTTTTTTTAAATGAATAAGTAGATGTCCTTCAAATAACCTGACATTGCACAGTATTGCATAAGGTGAGTAAACTGTCATATCAAAATACCAAGAAAGGCTCTTCTGCACATTTAAGTCACATTTTCAGAATATAAGTGGTGTGCTGCTTTTGCATCAGCTCCATAAATGGATTCAATTCCAATGAAAGAAAATTCAGTCAAGAAAACTCAATATATAGGGTTTTGCAACTGGTTCAGTCATCTACGCTTCAGCTGGGTTAATTTCTTGATTTGCATTGTTAATTAATCATACTATAAAAAATATCCCTAATTAGCCATTTATGAAGCATTGCTGATAAAAATCTATTTAATTTTCCATTCAAAAATTTTCCTTCTCTATTTACATGCAAAACAAATCTAGGAAGTGGGTGCTTGGCACAGCGAAGTGACACACATCTGCTCCAACATCCTGCAGGACACAAAGTACCCTGAACTTCTGGATGAGAAAGTTCTGAGCTATGAAACTTATCAAAAAGGGCTCTTGTTACACACATTATGTGTGAGCACATTGCAACAGGACTCCAAGGCAGAGCTTCATGTCAAAATAAAAAATAACGAGGCAGGAAATAACTACAAGGTTAACCTGGTTTGTGTGATGGAACTTTTCCTTAGTTTATCCCCAGCCTTTCATCCAGGGATGAAACTTTTTCTCTATTTTGCTGAAATTTCCCTTCTCACCCCAGGTCTCTGCTTTAAGAAAAGGGCCTGTGTTCCTCTCTGCCGTCACTCAGAAAAAATAATCAAGAGACTTTTCGCTCCCCCAGCCCCCAGTGAGGCTCCTGTGTGCTGCTTCTGCAGCAATTCCATGAGCACCAACTTCTAAGGCTGCAGGGGTTTTGAAGGAACAGAAAAAAGGAGCCGTGCTCTGTAGGTCCATGTGAGACACAGCACTAACGAGCAGAAGACCTCACAGATTATGTTCTTGCTGTAAAGATCCCTGGGAACTAGGGCGAACTAATGCACAAGTGAAAAGAGGAAAGGCATTCTGCACTCCGTTTTTTGGCCAGGGTGTTGAAAAACTGGCCAAGACGGATGAAATTCTGGTCTCTTGAGCCCTCAGGGATATATTGCAACCTGAAATCCGTATCAAATTCCATGCCTGCTGCCGGAGCACTACGAGAAGGCTTAATCTGTTTAAAATTGTTGATTGGGTGGTGGAAAGAGATGATCTCTAAGCTCCTTTCCAACTCAAACATTTCTGTGAGTCTGTGGGGTTTTTTTGTGACACATAATTATTTTGACAGCTTAAGCACTACCCTGAGGTGACCAAAGTTATTTTGCTGTTACCTGGGCTGGGCACAAATCCAGATGCTGTAGTGAACAGCATTTCTGTTTCTACATCAGCCTCGTTGTCCAGAGGCAGCCTCAGTTCAGATGCACTGGGATGTGTTCACGGGGTCCTGTGATGTCCATGTTTCCAAGGCTTTACATTTTAGAGTAGCAACATATGATTTTGTCTAATAATTTACTTCTAAGAATTCTCAGAGCTGTAAATTCACTTCACTTTCATGCTGAAAATATAAAATTTCCTTCAGATGAGCTGAACATATTGCCCATTTGGTGTGTTCATCATATCCACGTGCTGTGATGAATGGCTAAAAGCTTAAAAAAAGAGAAAAAAAGGAGGAACTTTATAGATTGAAAAGATTTAGCGTAGCTTTCCAGTGTGAAAAAGAATGCTACAGACCATAAATGGCTTTTCTGATACACATTCTATGTATCTCAATATTTATCCAGAAGGTATGGAAAAATCTGTCTTTCTTCAAACTTAGTTAAGCATATTCAAGAACAAATAAATCCATGCAAATGTAAACTTCCACATTTTCTCTAATAACCCAGTAAAAACTAAGCCTAAGGGAATTCTAATAAGACTTAATTAAAGTAATTCTGTACAAATACTTTACTGAGAGGATTTTTTTTTAATTGGAGAGTTTGCAGTAATTTATTGCTGAGAATAGAATGAAATAATTTTTCTAGGAAAGTTCTTATTAATTTTAATAGTCTGGCATTTTTGCCATTATTGTATCAATACTTCATCTGTATTTTTGTTTTTTTCTCCTTGGTACTGAACAAATGAAAAGAAAGATCAGATTTTCTTGAATCGTGAAAGACATTCTCAGCATGCAAATAAATCCCAAGTTAAATGTTCACTACCCATGCTGCAAAGTCCAAAGTTATCCTCCCAAATTGAAGCATTTCTGCCCTTTATACTCTACCTGCCAGAACCTCAAGTTCTAGCCACCTTTTGCTTTTGGATCTCCACCATTAAACATTTTTGCCTGTCCCCAGTCAACCAGCTACTGGACCAGCTTCTCCTTCCTGTCAGTTTTCTTGACCTAATCTCCCCTTTCCTTTGCATGTCTCTTTTCCTCCTGTTTCACCATTTATTGCCACCTCTGCATTCACATCAGCCAACTTCTTTAACCACTTGTCCTTGTTAAAAGGGAAAAAGGCACGTTGCAAAAGAGGTGATTTTTCTGTTTAATCCTGTCAAGAATTAAACCTAAACTATGTCAAATTTTATACAGATGTTAAGAAGCACAGAGGCACCACAAGTGCTACTCCCCTGTGAAATTTTAACCACATTCTCCAAAGTCATTAAGAATGAGATCAACAGAAATCTAAATAATAGAGGACAGTTTACTTTTCAGTAGCCTTGGCTTTGGTAATATTGGGAAAGGAATTTGGGAGTGAAAACTCACTAAAAAATCACACCAAGACAGCTTTGGTCAAAAAATTTTAAATAGGATCAAGACACAAGCAATTGAGGAAAGGGTAGAAGAAGTTTCTGAAGCACATGGATATAAGTCTGCTCCAGTAACAACAGTGCAAGGCCCCCATCAGCAATTTTCATTTCCAGTTCTTGAAATGTTGTTAGGAACCAAGAAAGAGAAATCACTTTCTTCCTAGGACTGGCTGGGAATTCAGGGAGCCGAGCAAGGTTTGTTTCACTAGGTATGAGATAAATCTTGCCTCTGCATGGATTTTTACTGACCTGACAGATGGAAAGCAGAAGTCTTGTAAATCAAAGGATATTTTGTAAATCAAAGGGGGTTTTTGGTTTGTTTTACATTTATTTAAAAGAATGTAGGAAATTCTGGGGCTAAATCAGAGATATAGTATGTCTCATCTTCATTTAGGAATAGTGAATCTTAAATTTAGGCACAGAGCAGCTTGCTTACATCGATAGAAGTGACTTCTGCTGAGAAACCAGCCAAACAGCAAAATGATCCATTGAAGAGGGACCCACTCCCTTAACTTTTGGTGGAAGAAGACAGTAAGGATATGGAAAACATCTGTAAGCCAAGCGGGTGATTATCCTTCCACAACGGTAAATTTATCGCCTTTTGAGATAGTAAGGGATTTTAAAATTTGATGTATGATTTTTGTGCTCTGACATCGCACACTCGAGCAGAATACTTGTCAAAAAAATGCCCTGAACAACTTGACACTGTAGGTTACCTCAGTGCTACGTATCGATTGAACAAGGTCTCGCTAACTGGAATTTCAAGTGTTTCATCAGAGAAAGACAGCACCAGCAAGTGAGCTCAATTGGCCCACCTGTGCATTAATGATAATGAAGTGTAATTACACCAAGCCACTGTGATCAGATTGCTACTACATCCCCTAAAGTCTCACTCATTTATGAGAATCAGACTTTCAGTACAGACAATAAAGGTTTTTGAGATATTTTATGCCTTAACCTACACAGCAACCCTGTCAACAAAAAACATAAGTCTATTTAAAAAGAAGGTGCTGCAATGAAATTCTATGTGCTAAAACCAGTGGAGAACAGTCATACATGATGCTACCAAAATAAGACTTAAAATGTAGCCTCTTACTAAGACCTCACACTTTCATTTCCTTTTTTCATCAGAATACATATTTCTTGAAGACAATATACCATCACCACATAGGACTAATTGGAAAATAGATTGGAAAGAAGACAGAACATGCCAAAACCCCAAAGGAAGACACAGAGAGATTGACACCCTTCAGTCTAAGGGTTGTATGTAACTAAACAGCAAGAAAAGGAGGTGTGGGGTCCTCGTGCCCCTGCCACCATCATTTCCTTCTTCCCTGATTCCTTGGAGCCAATTCCTGCTCCCACNTCGCTAACTGGAATTTCAAGTGTTTCATCAGAGAAAGACAGCACCAGCAAGTGAGCTCAATTGGCCCACCTGTGCATAAATGATAATAAAGTGTAATTACACAAAGCCACTGTGATCAGATTGCTAGTACATCCCCTAAAGCCTCACTCATTTACAAGAATCAGACTTTCAGTACAGACAATAAAGGTTTTTGAGATATTTTATGCCTTAACCTACACAGCAACCCTGTCAACAAAAAACATAAGTCTATTTAAAAAGAAGGTGCTGCAATGAAATTCTATGTGCTAAAACCAGTGGAGAACAGTCATACATGATGCTACCAAAATAAGACTTAAAATGTAGCCTCTTACTAAGACCTCACACTTTCATTTCCTTTTTTCATCAGAATACATATTTCTTGAAGACAATATACCATCACCACATAGGACTAATTGGAAAATAGATTGGAAAGAAGACAGAACATGCCAAAACCACAAAGGAAGACACAGAGAGATTGACACCCTTCAGTCTAAGGGTTGTATGTAACTAAACAGCAAGAAAAGGAGGTGTGGGGTCCTCGTGCCCCTGCCACCATCATTTCCTTCTTCCCTGATTCCTTGGAGCCAATTCCTGCTCCCACAGGCAGGTGCACCTATCCTGTATCCTGCCCCTTTTTTCCCTCCAATTTTAACCCCCCCAGGTCACTTCCTTCCTCTACCTTTTGTTCCTCCTCTAAATATCCCACTGCAACTCTTCCCAAAATGCCCCTTACCCGCTGTTATAGTGTGTCCCATACTCCTTCTGCAGGAGCATTCCATCACTTTTCCAGTGCCCTGCTTAATTTGCTGTTATAAAATGTCAGCAGTAAGGATTTCAGGATTTTAGCTATATGGAAGTGCTGTGAGACACATCTTTTAAAAATAAACTCTTATTAAGTCAGGCTATTTTGTAAAAATTCTTTCAAGGTATACACAAAATATTTGTATCCCGTACAAGATGCACACAGAGTCTCAAAACTGTTAAACAGCATTTTAAAAATCATATTTAGGGTAATTCCATATATGAATTTTTGTACTGCAGAGACTATGTTTCCCTGCTTTGATCAGGAGCAAAAAGCTTTTCCTACATATATTATTTTTTCAAACAACTTCATATGGAAAAAGAAATTATGTAAAACAAAGCTATCTTTAGGGGTTTTTTACAAATCTGAAACAGAGCTTTAGGGTTTAGATTTTTGGGGTTTTGTTTTTGGTTTTTTGTTTGTTTGTTTTAAATAATTATTTTTCCATCTTGAAAACAGTTTAGCTCACTCTTCCAATCCATGATTTTTCATTTTCAGACATTTCTGCACTTGTGAGTTCTGGCAAGAGCATCTAAGAATCCAAGGATAATTCCTTTTTGTCTCTGTAAATACTTTTGGCCATAAGAAACTGAAAAAAATATTACCTATGTTCATCTCTGTATGGCCAAAACATGTTAGAAAATCGCATGTGGCAATTAAAGGAATTTTGCCTTTTATAGATACTGATGATGAATTTGAGAATGGAACAGTCACTTCAAAAAAAGTGTTTTAAAATATACTTTTCAATGCATAAATGATGAGTGAGCAAGGTATTTGCTCTCAAATTTCTCTTAAAGAGTTTTTGGAATGATAACAACATTGATTAAGTAAACAAAATGGAAAGGACTGCTTCTAGCATTTTTTGAGCCTTAGACCATGGGAAACTGTAAAATTCTGTTAGATATGCACAGTTTTTTCTACAGAGGTGATAGAATATATTCATATTATACCTGAGATGGGAAACCCCATATATTTCTGAGGTCTTACTAAAAATGTCCTAATTTTTTGGGGATTTTGGTGTAAAACACAAATTAGGAGCAATACGAGTTTAACACACACTATGGAAGGAACTATTTTCATATATAAGCAGAGTCAGAAATGCCATGTGGACAGATCTAAGAAATATTTGGAAGACTCATAGTGTTAATAAAAATAATTTTACCAAGAGTAACCTAAATTCCTGCGAGTGCCACAGCATTAGTGTCTGCTGGGCAGTTTAATGGGAGCTGACAGGGCTGAACCTGAGTCACTGAGACCCTCGTGGAGGCCTTAAACCCATCTGCTCCTGAAACTTTCCAGAAGGACAGAAATCCTGCTAATCTATATCAGAACTGTTATAAATCTATCACATAATTGTTCGTGCTGACTGCAAAGAGCTTGCTTTTATTTAAGGAAGAAGATAGGCAGCATTTGGAGAAAATGATCAATGAATTTTTGATTACTTATCTGTATCCTGGTAATTAGACTGTTCTAAAATGTCAGCAAAAAGCATAATATAAAAACAAAATAAAGACAAAATAGGCAGTTCTGTTAACCAAATTAATCCCTGTTTTTGACCTTTGAAATAAAAATAGAATACATTGACTTATGAGTCACTATTGTGTATAAATCTCAAAAAAGAAACTATCTGGTAAACCCAAACACTAATAAAAAAGAAGATCCAGTGATTCCAGCACATTCAAGTTCTNTAAACCCATCTGCTCCTGAAACTTTCCAGAAGGACAGAAATCCTGCTAATCTATATCAGAACTGTTATAAATCTATCACATAATTGTTCGTGCTGACTGCAAAGAGCTTGCTTTTATTTAAGGAAGAAGATAGGCAGCATTTGGAGAAAATGATCAATGAATTTTTGATTACTTATCTGTATCCTGGTAATTAGACTGTTCTAAAATGTCAGCAAAAAGCATAATATAAAAACAAAATAAAGACAAAATAGGCAGTTCTGTTAACCAAATTAATCCCTGTTTTTGACCTTTGAAATAAAAATAGAATACATTGACTTATGAGTCACTATTGTGTATAAATCTCAAAAAAGAAACTATCTGGTAAACCCAAACACTAATAAAAAAGAAGATCCAGTGATTCCAGCACATTCAAGTTCTTAATAACTGTGAGAACAGTGAATTTTGTATTAAGGTTATGCCTGTTGTATATGACCTGTGATGTTGTACCATAGGCAACTCTCATCACTGCAACAAATCCATTGTTACACCCCAGCCTGGCAGTAAGACAGGAATGTCAATTATTTTACAACCACAAGATTTCCATAGCAAGAAAAGCACCTCTAATCGTGGTAAGTAACACAGAGCCTCCTAATGTATCAAAGACTTCTGTTTATTAAGGAAAATCCATTTAATTTTTACAGGTCTGCACTAGAAGTTTCTGATCTCCTGAAGGAAATGAAAGAGGAACAGTTGTTAAAAGCACTCAAACACAGCAAAGGGTTCTTTCCCCTACTTAATTGGTTCTCCCAATTAGAGCCTTGTTCTAAGCCTAAGGGGTGTCTTAACTGTGTTTACCAGTGCAGCAGCTGGTGTGATTTTGCCAGGGATACAAATTTTCAGGGACCTTCCGTAAGATTTTATTTTCTTGGAAGCATTTCTTTTCATTTTTAGCCTTGATTCAGACCTCTTATGTTAAATTTTCGGTCTATATAAATTTTTCTTATCTTTTGTCCTTTCTATTTTTTGAGAATAAGACCATTTTATTTCTTATCTCCTGCATATCTTTACCTTATATTTTATGTGAATTGGCAAGAGACACCTTAAATCCAAACTGTTTAGTACTCTACTTCATAGTTAGGGATTATTTTTGGTAGGATTACATTTTTACAGCAGACTAAACTTTATTATATAAATAATATAACGATGTGGAATATTATAATAATTGTCTGTATTATTTTCTTTACTGCAAGGACACATTGCTGGTTCATAGTCAACCTGGTGTCCACTAGGAGCCCGTGTCCTTTCCTGCCAAGTTGTTTTCCAGAGGGAAGGTCCCTTGCATGTCCTGGTGCCTGGGGTGGTTTCTCAGGGAGTTTCCCCTTGCCCACCTCCACAGGATTCATCATGGATGAAAGGGTGAATAAGCACTATGGATAAAAAAACCACATTTACAACAGAATTTAGTTGCACTCATCACAATTTAATTTAATTGTACAGGCAGACAAAAGCCAAGGCTTATTCTCCTGAAGATAATTCCTGTTGATACCTTTGATCCCTTCTTTTGTAATTATAAGAGCAAAATTAACAGTAATTTAAAAAGGGATGGGTACTGTTGACCTGAGATTAAAGAAATTCAGGTTTTTAGAATTAAACTTATTTTAAAAAAATAAGGTGCCATAAATAGTAAATGTATGTATTTTCTAGAAGTTATTTAATTCTATTTACCCAGAGACCTTCTTTCCTTTCAATTCAGACTGCTGCTCTTTTCTTTCCTGTCTTTTATGGTACCATGGTTCATGGCTGAGGAATTTAATTAGGTGTTACCTTCATGTGAATATATACTAGATGTTGATATTACGTTCCAAACCTTATTCATCTATGTTTTCCTAAGAAAAAATGGGACAATTATCCACCTCCAACACTCGGGCGGAGAATGGACTTGGACATTATAAAGGTTGTTCCATCAAATGGCATTCTTGGAGATACTCAAACCCTGAGTAGATGAAGTTCTGGGCAGTGGAATCCAGCTGACTCTACTCTGAGCAGGGTGTAGGCAATCCCCAGGCACCCCTCCAACCTCAACTATCCTGTGATTCTGTTATTAGGCTGATAACATGGACAGTGACTTTGCTCTTTTTCTATCAATCATTTCATTCTATTCCTCTCTAGGCTGACTTGAAGGTGGTTTTAGGAGATATCTTAGGCAGAAAAACACCTGCAGAGATTAATTTCAGAATTATCCAAATTGCTGTCTTAAAATTTCCATTGAGATTTGCCTTTCAGCGGTTTTCATCACATATCATATATTATAAATAATTGGAAAGGATTGAGGAAAGCTATATGCTTCCAGTATATAATAATATAGTTGGCAGTGTTGGGTCAAGCAATTAGTAATATATAACCCTGGCTAGGTATAAAAAAGATGCATTAAAGTAATAGCGAAAGTAAAATGTTTCATTTAAAATGGTTCATTTAGTGAACAGTTTACTCCAATATTACAGTGGTCGTAATCTGTGGGAGGACATTGAATCATCAGTTGGGAGGGTCAAATTTAACTGAGATTTTTTTAATTGACAGAGTCAGATTTCAGCTTAAATGACTTGCGTATCATCATATCAAATGGTAGAAATCTAAAGCTGGTGCTGTGAGCCAGCACTGAAAGGAGATCTGGAGAACAGAATACAGCTAGCCTTTGGATGTGTAATTTATCATTATGAGGTATCTCCAAAAATTTTAAACACGTCAAGACAACTACTTCTATTGGTAGTTGGAGACACAACTGAAAATTTCCCAGGAGATTCATAGAAATAGAGCCCGACAGATCCTTAAATCTCTCCACAAGCATCACCCTCTGTTGGATTCTCCAGAACTGTGCACTTTTGGAAGCATATCTGTTTAAATGCTAAATTTATTTATGTCTTCTGATTTTTTTCTGCCTATAAATATCAATTCTACTTTTTCACCATTTATACTCTGAATATTTCTGTCAAGAAAAATGGTCGCATTCAGGAAGGGCCATTAAGTAAATGCCTTGATTTTGGGATATGCTGTTTGTATTATATTACATTGATTTCTGGTAGGTGTTTCATTAGAGTCAATACAAATCAGTTTTAAGATACAATACCCTTCACAAGGGTGGAAAGCCACTTAAAACTGCTTAGGCAGCTTGTAAATAATCATACCACAGAATGCATAAGCTCCCTTTTATACAGGCCTGCAAAGTTTACTGTTTAGAAACAAAATTTTAATTTAGAAGAGAGCATCTTCCTGATGTTAAGTAAAAGTGAATATCCAACTGACTTTTTTGCATCACAGTCTTAGTTTAGCTTAATTTTAATTTCTAGCCTAGCCATAAGGTGCAAATTGAAGCAACACTGAGAAGTGTTGTGCCTCCTATGACACAGTTTGCATTACATTTTTATTATTGTGCATAATAATTTAGTTCTAAAGCACTGAACAGACAGAAAAGACAATTTTTTGTATGTTTTGCAGCTTGTAATTGAACAAGAGGACCCAGAATATAAAGGGCAGCCCACAACTAATGTTTAAGAAGAAAAACATTTATATCTTTCTGTGGCCACAAGAATCAACTCAAGATTTAGTGCTATGTGAAAAAGGACTGTGCTTAAATTAGTTCTGGCATAAAACATTGTGCAAAAATTTACACATGCAAACCTATATGAATCCAAACACCAACCACCTTGGGAATGATAAAATGTACTTTGATGTTCTATTCATTAGATCCATTGGCAAGCAGAAGGTAGAGTTCCAAGGAAAATATATTCAAATAATAACTAAAGCTTCAAAGACACAGTAGGAAAGGTAATTGTTCAAGTATCTTATCTGGTCTCTGATTTTTTTTTTTAAGAGTAGAATTCAAAAGAGAAATAATAATATTAAAGTACATTTTCTGAGGGCAAAAGTAAAACATCTTTTGTACAGACAATTTTACATAACAATGGCCATGATACACATAGGAGCAAAAGGCTCTGTTTGATGTTGTCAAATATTGGCTAAAACATGGACTGAGAACAGAAGTAGAATGTCAGCAAAAAAGACAGGAAGAACTTTAAATGAAAATCTATTTCTGAAATACTTTCACCCCTTTGTACAGTGATCTAAATGAGTGTTGAATTTTCATTAGTTGATAGAACCCTCAGGCCACGTGAAAAGTCCTAAATGTCCAGCAAGGGAGTTCAGAGCAGCTCTTCTGGTTGTAACATTAATGCCACACATAATTTTTGTTTGTGCCTTGTAATTAAACTTTTTTATTTTTAAAATTTTCCACATTTAAAAGTCAAACTCACGTGTTCACATACTCGCAGTTGCATCCTTGCAGTAAGCTCAATGAAGCACATTTTTAAGGAGCCAGGAGGTTTGGATCTGCAATCTCCAGCTCTCTCAGGTTGTCGTTTACAAGTCAGTTCTTTCAGCCTGAGATCTTATCACCTTGCTACTTACTTTTCTGGACAGAGCTGAGCGCACTCTGCAAGGATTATTACATTATCTCCTTATCACAAACTCATTCAGCTCTATTGCTGTAACATTTCACCGTGACACAGAAAAGGTCTGTACTTTTTACCCCTTAGAAATCCATCGAATGCAGGCTTGCTTTTCGTATTTCATATTAGTCAAATGTGACAATCCTTTCCCCCACCATTGCTCTCAAAGGACTATTTACTTGAAAATACTGCTAAGGTGTTAAATCCTCCTTATGAGTTTCGAGACAAATATATATATTTATGGAGGAAAAATCCAATCATGCAGTAGTTCTCTATAAATGCCTGTAAGAACTGAATAGTAGACATTTGTACTTTCTGTAAGGTTGATCTTGTGGCAGAAAAGGAGAGGTAAAACCTAGTTAAAGGCCAATAAGATCTGCATTCCTTTAGAGATCCATGTAAGTTTTATCAGAGAAGTAATTTAAAAATTGTAATACTAAAAAAGAATACCTGTGTCTTTTAAAAAGCCAATAAACATCTACAATACTTCCCTGTAACTCTAATCCCTTCTTGGTTTGTACCCCTTCTTCTTTCAAACTAAATCTTCCATGTCTTATTTGCAGCACAATTTTTTGTCAATTTTCCTGGGCTTCTGCCTCACTGAACATGTGGGTACAGCAAACAAAGTGATTCTGAATATGTAACCTCATATATGGTAAAGCCTGAGATATTTTGAAAAGGAGACCAAACTGCCTTTCAATATAAGTTTGGATTGAGAGATTTATATTTGTTTGTTTGCCTATCATTCAAGCAGCATTGACAAGTTTGGGCTAATTGCTGTTGTAGGAAGTTTTCTTTCATCTCTTTATCATTCTCTGTCAAATGCATAGAGCAAACTCACTGAAGATTTCTGGCCATTTATAATTAATTATACTATTAATAACCCCACTAATATAGGAATAACAATTTCAGGACAGTTGAACCCACTTTCAGGAACAATGCCTTGGCCTTGAGCCTCTGATTTTTAGGTAACTTTTCATAACCAATATACTCATGTAAAAATAAGTAAAGTAATATTCCATCATAAAAAATAAAACCTTGTACTAGAGGTTTTACATGGATTTGATGTAACTACAGAATAGCTGGGGAATGAAATCCAAACATTGCAGAATCTGGCTAAAATCTGAATAAGAAACAAACCCAACTCATCAATTTCTTTCCACTGTAGTTATTCCAAAGCAGCCCCACGGAAAATGAGGAGTGCTCTTGCCAAAGCAAGGCCAACATGACACAGTGATTTGCCCAACAGGGCACCGAGGAGGCAGAGCTTCTGCACATGAAGTTTTTGACAAACTCGATGTGTTCTAGGGAAACTACACTGAAATAGGTAATCCCTGGGTGCTTTCTGGCTGTTGTATTTATCCCTCTACATTTTAAAATACTGTAAATATGTCCTCTTATTAGAAGAAATCTGAAAGAAGCTGCTACGGATAAAGATTGATCAAAGCCAAACAATCTTGATATAGATAAGACGTATCGGTGGTTTAAAATGATGGAAAAAATAAGATTTGTGTTATCTGGGATGCTGAATGGTAACAAAGAATGAAGAAGGTGCAAGATTTAGGTTAGATATGACATGCATAAAATCTTACATTGATTAGTGAGGGGTGGGTCTTTCTCTTACAAGCTTTGTTGAACACTGTCTTGAGTATAATATGTAAAAAATACCTAGACTAATTCACTCCTCCAGTGAATTCACTCCTCCGCTATGAAGCTTTGACACAGAAGGAAAAAAAAGTATAGGTATTGTTAAAAGATATATTTCTGGCTTTTTAAATAGTTTTTGAATTCTACTACCAGGAAGAAAAAGTATAATTTTTCTTGTATGTGTGTAAGTGTGAATTAGATAACTAAGTAGTCTGACCTCTCATATATGACTTTAAAAAACTCAGCTATCAAGTGCATAAGAAATAAATGGATTTAGTGGCACCACCTTTCAGAAATCAGACAAAAGTTTTGACGGGAAAAGTTTTGCATTTAGAATTAAATTGAATAGAGACATAGGTCTTAGGATGGTGTTTTTATTTCAGAGCTTTGCATGCAGCCATTTTACACCGGGTTGTTATACACATATGTCTACAGACATATGCCATAGATATATATCACCACTAATGAATCATTTCGTTTCAAACTTTGAGATGAAGAGCATGTTCAAGTCTGTCACAACATGAGTGGCTGTGCCCATGCTTTCACAGATGTCCCTGTCACAGGTTGTACTCAGGAACAGGAGCCAGGGAATTCCAGCAAACCCCAGCCAGCGTGGCTTTGTTCTCAGGGCATTTGTACGACTTTTAAAAATATTGTTCAACCAGCAACACACAGAAGTCTGTCGGTCCCATGCTTGTGCACGTCCCAGTGATTTGCACCTCGAATTCCATGTTCAGTTTTGGGACCTCATGATAAGGAAGATGCTGAGGGGCTGGAGCGGGTCCAGGGAAGGGAATGGGGCTGGGGAAGGGGCTGGAGCACCAGGAGCAGCTGAGGGAGCTGGGAAAGGGGCTGAGTCTGGAGAAAAGGAGGCTCAGGGGGAACCTTCTGGCTCTGCACAACTCCCTGACAGGAGGGGGCAGCCAGGGGGGGTCGGGCTCTGCTCCCAGAGAATAAGGGACAGAAGGAGAGGGAACGGCCTCAAATTGTGTCAGGGGAGATTCAGACTGGATATTAGGAAAAGCATTTCACAGAAAGGGCTGTAAAACTTTGAAACAGATGGCCCAGGGCAGTGGTGGAGACACCATCCCTGGAAATATTCAAAGAAGGTGTGGATATGGCACTTGAGGACATGGTTTAGTGCTGATCATGGTGGTGGTGCTGGGCCAATGATTGGTCTTGATAATCTTAAAGATCTTTTCCTACCTTAACAATTCCATGATTCTATAAAAGTCCAATTGAAGGGCTCCTCTTCAAAAGTAGTCTGGTGGAAGGTCTAAAGCTTGTTGGAAATTATGTAGTTACTGAGAACTCCAGGAAGTCAATCAGTGACACACTGACTTGCTCATGCTTCTGTAGAAGTGTCCTGGATTCAGCTGGGATAGAGTTAATTTCATCTCAGTGGCTGTTAAAGCGTTGTGTTTTGGATTCACAATGAGAATGGTGTTGATAACACAGTTTTTTGCTAAGTCGTGTTTATCCTAAGTCAAGGGCTCTTTTTTCCTTGTTTCCTGCTCTGCCACGGAGGAGGTTCACAAAGGAAACTGGGAGGGAGCATAGCTGAGAGAGGTGACGCAAACTGGCCAAAAAAGGGATATTCCAGCCCATGGGACATCATGTCCAGTCTATAAATTGGGGGAGTTATCTGGAAGGGCCAGTCTGGGTTCAGGAAGAGGGGTCTGGCATCAGTCAGCAGGTGGTGAGCAATGGTATTGTGCATCACTTGTTTTTCACTTTTTATTATCATTGTTATTATTATTTACTATTATCACTGTATTTTACTTTACTTTCAATTATTAAACTGTTCTTATCTCAACATACAAGTTTTCCTTTGATTCTCCTCCCCATTCCACCAGGGCAAAGAGGGAGAGAAGGAGCTGTGCAGTGCTTAATTTCCAGCTGGGTTTAAAACCGTGACAAGACAGACTACTTAAAAATCTAGAAACCTTGCAAATCACTGTCAAAAAGGAATTGTAATGAAACACTAGTTTTACTTTCCACAAAATTTGTCGATTTAATAAAAGCCCATAAGACGTTGTCAGATTTCCTTGACAAGCAGTTTCAAGATGGTTTAGACATTTCTGATGTAAATCACATTTTTTAAGTCGTAAGCACGGTGTTGGTGGGGAGGGATGCAACCAAAATATAACTTTCAGTGCTCACAGTGTTAACTTTACCAGAAACAGCATGACAAAGAACCTGTTCCTATGAACATTTACTGCCTTGCTCTCAATTTTGTGTTGTTCCATGAGCTGTTCAGGTGCCTTTAGGACATGCAAAAATTTCCATTGTTCCTTTTTTAAAGAAACCTTACTCTTCCACATGTGTCCAAATCAGTTTCCTTGCAAATAAAGTTTAATCTTAGAGTTTATTAAAGGATAATTTTGAAATAAAGTAGATGTCAACGGCTATTTCTAAACCACAAAAAGTACTTTTTCTTAAAGTGAAGTGTTGTGTTTTCTAAGTTCATTACCATAGAAACAAATAAGAAGACCAACAGCCTCTCTACTCAAAACCTTTACACCATGTTAATTCAGATAAAGAATACCTGGAACCAGAGACTAACATTTCCTTGACCTGGTGGTAGATGCTGCTGCCTTTTGCCAGCAGGAAAAGTAATCCAAATATAATTATTATTTCTACCCGCTTAATAATTTCATTGCCTCTATGCACAGATTCTAGGTGACAGCATAAATACCTGCCAAAACATGCACTGTGGAATACAATGTATAGGAAAAAAAAAACACCCTAAAAAAGGTTTTTAAAAATACGTATTTCTCAGTACCCTTGGAGGATGGATTCATACCAGATACCTTCATGACCCCCCCGATGGATTCCTTATAGGATGATTGACCCCCCCTATGGATTCCTTATAGGATGATTGACCCCCCCCCCATGGATTCCTTATAGGATGATTGATTGGCAGTGGCACTGTCTTATCAGGGAACACCAAAACAATGCAATGTGAGATGCACAGCTTTTTGAAAAATTCTTGGATGAATTTTTTTCACAGAAACTTATTTTTGGTGGTGGCCCAACAGGTGCCATATTACTCTTCCTGTTCAACAGACCTAAGGAATAATAAAAGAGCAGCAATCCTCATAATTTTAGTATGTAAATTGTAAATAATTCTTGCTCTTGTCACTCAATGTAGACACTCTTCATAATTGCCGTTTTGAGGAATTTGGTAGAGACAGGATTAAAGGGAAGGAATTTACCTGAATTAAGATGTTTGTGAATGAGAAATAAGCTAAAACCCAGAGATTTAATCTAATTCACTAAGTTGAGACACTTCAAGGCCAATATTCACCCGTACACACATTGTAGAACTGATGCTGCTTGACAAACCAAACACAATTATAGTTTAAAACAGATTTCTGAGGGAGAACACAATTAAGCCAAGAACCAGGGTAATACCTAGCTGGAGTATTTCTAACTCAGAGGCTGAAATCTATAGATAGGATACAATTTCCTTTCTATGTCTCTTTTGTTGCAATGATGAGTAACAAAACATTCTGAGGGTTTTCATAAACAGCACATCTGTATACAAGACCTGTAGCTGCAGTTCTTCCCTTTCTTCTTTCAACTGTTAGGTTGAAAGCTGAGGATCTTAATAATACGAATTTCTTTATTTTATATCTTTCAAATATAAGAGATACAGGACTATTTCACCGTCTAGGATTTAGACCACAATAAAAGCTAAATAAAGGAACATAAAACTGGTATTTTATGGGAGAAAACAGGGCTTTTTACAGAGGAGTTTGTGACGTCTCACACACCACCAGTTCTGTGTGGCCATCACTCCCTTCTCACCCCGCTGTGCTCAGGGGTCAGGTGTCAGTGTGGTAACTGGAAAACCAGGAGAGAGACTTTTCAAAGTCCACTCATGGAGGCTTGTTTTCACAATCTACGCAAAGATGGGCTGAAAATGCTGTCAAACAGTGAGAAACACTGACTTTACATAAAATTTCAGATGGCTCTACTGACTTCCAGAGCATAAACCAAATAGGAAAACAGTAACATAAGAGAGTAGCATGGAAAAAGTGCCAATTTTTCCAGAGGACTGAGCTGAACCATGAGACCTGGCTGACTGTCTGCCTTCCTGAAGGCAGATATGCCAAATCTAAATAGAATAGAATGTTTTCAGTTGGCAGTGACCTTTAAAGATGCCCAGGTCCACCTTCCCCACCTGTCCCCGCCGTGGACAGGGACATCTGTCACACAGAATCACTGGATGGTGTCAGAAAAGGACTGTATAAAGACCACCGAGAGTGTGGTCAAACACTGGAACAGACTTCCAAAAGAGGATGTCGTTACTCCAAACCTGTCAGTTTTTAAGAGACTTTCGGGCAGCCCCCGTAGTAATTGGCTTTGACTTTTGGTCATTCCTGCAGGTATTGTGCTCATCACAGGGCTGTCAAGAAGGCTGAACACCCTTCTTTAAACACAGAACATGACACTACCAAGGAGGATAGAACTGCTTGGTGGGACGATATGCCTCTGATAAGTGTGAGATTCAGTTTTCAGGCTAAAAAAAATCGTTCCTGCATCATGCAGATATTTGAATTTTGAGGGTGGGTCCTTATCCCCATTTATGTAGCTCTTCCTGAAACTGAAAATTTCGACAACTGTAGATAATTGCTTTCAAATAGGTTCAGAAGGTTTCAGCTTCATTCCACAGCAGCAAATTGTAGTCTCCTTGTATACATTTTTAAAAGGAAAAATGCATGATTTAAATAATTATTCTATTTATCAGTTTTTTCTGAATATTTTTCTAGTAACCATTTGAAAAAACAAACATTTATTCTCTAACAATGGGACAGGACCTGTTGGTACCATTTGTTTTTAACTACACAATAAGATCACATTACCACAAACTGATAACACTCAGCCAAGCTTCACATTAATGATCAATCCAAGCATGTCATTCCATGGACTTGTCATTAGAAGACTTTTAATCTACCTAAAATCTCATTGATTTTTTTCCATTAATTGCTAATGCAAGCTTCCTTGAATTTGAAGCTGTACACGTTGTTTTTAATGAATGAATAAGCAGCAGGAAGCACTGGAGCCAAGTCTCCCGAGATGGAGGGGATCCAGTGGGATGAAAATCAGTGAGATGCTGCCACTGGTGTCAATCACAGGAGCTCTCCCGAAGCAAAAGAAGGCCCTGACTTCAGTTCAAAGGCTGTGCTTTGAAACAGAGAGCAGAAAGAAGTGATGTCAGCAGTTTAAACTCACAATCTTTACACCACAGGATGGTTACAACACACAGATATATCTCTGTACATGGTAATCACTCATGTCCTGGTCATTTACTTGTTTTTATGCACTTAAACCAAATTAAAGTCTACACCTCTCTCTTTCTGCCTTACTCAAGTCGTTACCTTATTTACATGATCAATTTTCTCTGTGGTGTCTTTTCCATTTTCTCAAATATTTTAGAGGTACAGAACAGCATATTAAAAAGAATATATAATTGTCACACTAAAGCAATATCTAAGAAGAATATTATACCATCCATTACTTCAATAAAACAAAAATTATTAAATCATAAATTATAATTCTTTATACATTACATTATATTATAATGAATGTTAAAATTATGACAAATTATATTAAAATCTGAATTTTTAACCCCTTGTCATTATTTCAAGTTATATTCCCTGTGCTGGTTTAGAGCTGCAGGATAGAAACAGTTTGACTTCAGAAGGAAAAAGATAATTGCAAAAATATATCCCAAGAATTGGCTATGATAGGAGGTAGAATTTTTCCTTTTACCAAGTAAAGAAGCCTGTTGGCTCTTTTTTTATTGCTCTGCCATATGTCCTTCCCACACAGTATGCATCTAGCCACCATGCATGAACATGTTCCTTACATCTCCTGGTATTTTCAGATTTTTTTTTTTAGTATTATGTATATTTAGAACTTTTCTTTATATATATTTTTACATTAAAATATGATATATATACATATAGCTATTTTCTTTGTATAGTATATTTATATTTTACGGATATATTATATTGATATCTAGTTTCTTTATGTGTTTAAAAATTTATGTATTTGTAATTTTTATGTTTTTAAAAATGTGTATTTATATGCTTTGTGTATTTAGAACATTGCATTTTCTGCAGAATGGAAAGAATCTGGCTTTGGGGATTAGAAAGATCCCCTTTCTACTCTGCCCTGGGCATTTCTGCAATTTCAAATGTATTCCACACTGGTAGAAAGTGAGAGAGAACCTAACTCAGCCAAGCTTCACATTTCACTTGGGTGTTGTATGAAGTAGTGGACAAGATCACAGTTTTCTGGATGGATTTGATCTCTATCATTTTAATGTAAACTTCACAAATCTATCAGCATTGGCTTAACCTGCAGGAGAAATACAGTGAATTTACACTCTAGTTTGTGAAAAAGCTGATTCTAAGAATGAGAAATAATAATTACATTCTGTAGATGTTGAATTAAAGAAACGAAACCCCGCATTTTCCAAACACTCGGTATATTGCTTTCCATGGATCTAATGTTATTCCATGCATAAATTATTCTGACTTTTTTTAAGGTATGACATTATTATTCATATAGATCAAAACTGTTTTCCATCGATGACCATTCAGCCAATTTCTTTTTTGCCTAAACGAAACTTACCAAACTGGAAGTGCAATGTTCTTCTGCAACTAAAATTGAGCCTAATCCTCTCGCCTGGTTCGAGTGTTTAGAGGACACACTGATTTCACAGAACTGTAGCTCAGGCTAAATCCTCAGTTTTATTGTCCTCCCTATTCCCCAAAATCCTTAATTAAAACCTACTGAAGTTATTAACAAAAAGAGGCAAGAGAAACATCTGGTTGCAACAAGCTTTTGAACAAATGGTGAGTTCACCACGAAAATCATAATTAAAAAAAGATTTAATTAAGTCTACCCTAATATCAAAAGTGTATTCCGATAAAAGCTTAGCCAAAAGTTAGAGCTCATTAAAAGGGATCTGGTGGAAAACAAGACCACAAAGCAATGGAAACTAAAAGTAGAAGTAAGAGATGGTTATTTTGTCTGTCCTTCTATGATTTTCCCTGGAGATTGCTGAGAGCGGGAGGAAATTATCACAGTTGTGTAACTTTAGTGATTTGTTCCCAAGGCTTAGTTCTCCTCTCTCAGAAACCCTATAAAATTGTGAATCTCAGGTCGTTATTAAAGAATAACACAAAGCCTGAAAAGAAATAAAAGCCAAGAAGATCCTTCTTTTTTTCTTTCAGTGGGATTTTATTTTCTTCACTTCTTGATTTGTTAATTGATTCCCTGTGAAACTTTATGAGCTGTGCAATTTCTTCCTGAAGACTTGAGCCAACAGAAGCTAGGATTGGATTTTTCCTCCTTCTAGCATTTTTTGCCTGATTATTCTTGCTTCAGCTGGCCTGTTTTTCCCACTGAGTGGAGTGTGAGGCCGGGCTGTTTGGCTGTAGAAGCAATGATACCAAAATTACAGGTTACTCTTTCTTTTATATTCTATTTTCCGCCCCAGGGCAAGTGTATCATTTATCTGTTATTCGACTGTGTGCACTGACTGTGTGGATAGTTGTAAACAGTAGTAAGAGACACAACAGGCAGGGTATGTTCATGAAACTTTGATTTTAAAATCAGGCTTTAAAGTTTTCCCTCTTTGCACCTGGGAATTACCACTTGGAGAACATGCAGCCTGCCTCCTCCTTGTACCTGAATGCTGATTGAGAAATGATTTCAAAGATCAGCCGCCTTTGAGAACTTAGAAATTACACAAAATGCTTGAACTCGTTATCGGGGATGAAAGAAGGTACATCCTGCATATATGAACTAAACTGATGAATCACAAACTGATCCTCTATTTGCATAAACTTAAATATCTTTGAATTCAGAAGAACCAACTCAGTTTGCACTCGCTGGGATTCAATCTGTAAATTTATGGCTTGGAAGTGATTTAAGTTAGAAGGGTGCTATTATGTGTAGGGGAACAAATCAGTGAGGCAATGAATTCTTTCTGTCAAATAATGACTGATTTCAGCTCCCACTGAAGGAAATATTTTTTTGTCTGCAATTCTCATCATGCAACAACAGCTGTGCTTTAATTTTCACAGGATGCTCACAGAAAATCAAGTAATCATTTAAGATATGTACACATTGGAATGTAAATACTCTGCTGTTTTGTTCCTCTTCTTATTTATGCAATTAGAGGATCAGGCTGCCTAACAAATTTTGACAAAGAATTACATACATTCTTTTTCTGTATAAAACTACCGTCCTAAACAAATATTGTGGCACTCATTTTATCAGACTCTTAAATAATAAGAATTTGGGAAATTCATTCTTAGGTATGTCCTTTATTCCCTGATGCGTCTATCCTTGAAAACTGGTGTGGATTATTTGGATCAAAATAAGAATTTAAAGCAGCTATTTAATAACCAACATTTTATTTAATCCTTAATGGTGGAAGACCCAAGCTAAACTGCAGTTACGAAGAACTGGAGGATTAAAAATAGAGCTTTTAGATGAAACACAGGGCTGAACCATAAGAAACTTAAACTAGTGAATAGATGTAAAGTATGCCCTCAGAAGACAGTGACCTTTACCTATTAATTTAGAAAATTTGTATTTTAGGGGAGTGGTTTGGCATTTTGTTTGTTTGGATTTTGTTGGTGTGGACATGCCCACTGCCAGATGATGTCTTGCAAGTCCTGACATTAGAATTTAAATCATGATTTCAGCAATCAAGGTAGTAAAACAATGACATAATACATGTATAGTTTGAACAAACTTTTTCAAAAAGATTGTGATCTAATTAACACTAGAGTCACAGAATCCCAGAATGGGCTGGGCTGGGAGGGACCTTAAAGCCCATCCAGTGCCACCTCTTGCCATGGGCAGGGACACCTTCCACTGTCCCAGGTTGCTCCAAGCCCCATCCAGCCTGGCCTTGGACACTTCCAGGGATCCAGGGGCAGCCACAGCTTCTCTGGGTAACCTGTGCTTCACTATAAGATTTCGGAAAAGTTACTTTCAACTCTTTGCTAAGTTAGACATTCCTCAAAACTCAGGAATGTCAAGCACATCAGGAATTACAACTGTTAATTTTACTGCGGAATGTTTTATACAGCAAGAGTTCCCAAGAACATCTGTGCCTTAAGAAGTTTCGAGAAATTAATAATATTAGATCAGCACCTCTAAATCATTTGCAATCTAAGGACTGAAGTTTAGCCTACGGCAAAGTCATGGACCATTAATATGTTGTCAGAGATGTTTAATTATTCATTAGTCATTAACTCACCAATTGTTCTATCAAAACACTAAGTTTTTCATGTAAATGCTGAAATTTCTCTTCATTTCCTTATTGTTAGGTGTATTTGGAAATGTAATGAGTTTTTAATATTTATGTCTGAAAATATTCTCAAGAAAGAAAAGTATAATACATTGTTAAAACCTGCTAAAGCAGTAGTGTTTTAATTCTTCTGGTAGTTCCTTGAGTGATGATCTCAACATTTTTTTCTGCAGAATAGTCTTTACAGTCCATTACAGTAAAAACCTCTATCATTATGTTTTATTCTAGTTACCACAGCAAATCATGTTTATTTTCTTTGCTTACATTTCCTGTCATATTCAGTAAGCTCATTCAGAATATTACCAGTATCCTGTCAGGTCTTTTTTATTCTGTCCCCAAAAATGTCCCCAAACTGATAATCTTTCCAACTTTTCTGGAGTAATTGTTGTTGTTTTTTCCTACAGAGTAACATTGATCTAGTTGACATTTTTCTATTGTCTCCTACAGCTTAATGGATTCAGCCTTTTTCCTCATGTTCTACTTTTCATGAATTCAGGTTTATTTTTCTTTATTATGTACTATAACTTGTTTCATAAACTTCCCTCAGAGTTACACTATCTTTTGTGACACGTTTATTGTGCTCTTCCACTGTTCACCTGCTTTGTCATAATTTTAATCCTAGAATTTGTACTAACTCCCATACAGGAGAAACTCCATAGTTATTATGTATTCTTTTGGGCACAGGCATGAAACCAGCAAGATATGGGCGTATGTTACTGAAAAAAACAAATCAACCAACCAACCAAAGAAGCTTATGGAAGAATGGCCTTGATTTTTTAAAATTATTAATTCAATTTTTAAAATCTCATGCCTTTTTAAAACCAAACTAAAACAAATTCTGTGATAGATGTTTAGCTGTGAATTATATCTATGGATCATGTGCCAATGTAATTGCAGGTGAATAAGCTGAAATACAGGAAAATCTCACTCTTAGATTTTTTAGTGTTTTGTTTGTGCTTCCTCTCAGTGTTCTTGTACTCTGTTTCCCCCAGAATCAGGAGCAAAGCTGCTCTCTTTTCACAGAAAAATAACTTTGATTCAAAGCTTCAAATGCCCCAGTTCCAAAGGGAATACTGAATGGAAGCCATCAAGGATGAGGCCATTGGCTCCTGTTGGCTGTTCTGGGAGTACCTTTAGGCTCTCAGATTCATTGCACATGCACAGAAGTCCATTAAAACTTGGATTCCCAACGGAATATCCCTCCTATCAATTGCCCTGACATCTGTAGTGTGGAAAACGTGGGTAATTCAGGAATTCAGGCAAAATTCCCCCAATAAATCAGAAACCCCAGTCTCACGAGTAAATACGAACAATAACAATAACAAAACATGATTGAAAACTGTGGCTTTCATAGTTTTTGTCATTTTTAGTTTCTTCATTTTAATGAATTCAACTTACCTAGTAAAAAAGGCACGAGAAAAATTCCAGAAGTCTCCTGACTCCAGCTAACAATCTCAGACAGGAAATTATTAGTGGGAATTCTTAATATTATAGTTTCCTACTGCAGTAAGACAGGAACAGGAGCATGGTGACATCTTGTACATATGATGTGCTCTACAAACACAAAGTTAAAACCCCCCAAAATCTAGAAACAACCAAACCTCAACCAAACCAGAAGGTTGGGGAAATGATTGGAAAATCTAAGAATAAATGTCTGCTGCTATAACACACATGCAAAGACATTGGACAAAGATGGAAAAAAAAAAAAGATTTCTGAGTAGGCTTTAGGTCTCATAATTGCTGTCTAGGTCTTTATTGCCAAGTGTCCATCTGATACCAAGCACCAATTATCTCTCTACATCAAAGAAGGAGTTACCTTTGAAAAAAACAGAGTAGGTAGTCTTTTTCAGTTTTGGCAGATTTATTTTTTTACACTTTAAATGTGAGCTAAGTATGAGTATGAGCTAAAGACTACCACTCCCATTGATCTTCACAGCACAGTTTAATACAAATACAGCTCTTTGGTAAATGGATATTAATGTCTTTTTCCTTCCAAGGCAGTGTTAAAGCCTCCTGGAAAACATCAAGTTATATGTTATACGTTCATTAACAGAGTTTGACTTTTCCCAATCACTTTGTTCCAGATATTATTTGAGCTTCTTCCCCTTGCTGCTCTAACCTATTATGCCCCATCTTAATTTTTTTCCTACAGAAAACTAGCTATTTTTTTAATACATATAATTCATTAGAGTGTCCCAAAGGACTTGGAGCTTTTCCAGGTCTTTGTTTTGCTTCTTCACTTTTGGCAAAAGAAATAAAAAGCAGAGAATTTATGCTGGAAGAATGCCAAGAGTAGCCCATTCAATCAAAATCATGTCTTGGTGCAGAGACTATTAGTCAGTCATATTCACATTCTATCTAAATAATTAACTTGTAACACAGAAATTCTAAATTTTTGTGATGTCCTTGAATTGTTCATGGGGTTTGCTGTTCACATTGACTGGAAAGTGTTTGCTCCTCACATTGATTGGAATAAAACCTATTTTTTAAAATATTGCTTATACTGCACCAAAACCTAAAGTAGCCAACACAGTGCATTATCTGGAGATTAAAAAAAAAGAAAAATCAGTTGCACTAATTTTACTTGCAAGTACCACTCTTAATAATTCTGTGTGCAGCGCAGTAACGAAAATTGATATGAACTCCCTCTTTCCAACACACAAAATGGAAAGACCATAACATCAACCAATAAAAAATACTCAGGAAATAAAAAAAAAAAAAGAAATTAAGAAAATCATATATCTCAACAAAGGTTTTGATGTCTTGGCATTTTCTGAAATCGCCTCCCCAAAATGGAGATAAAGCAGACGCAGTTTTTGTTCTGTGAGGGTGAGTGGGCAGAGGACCCATTTGGCCAGAGAGGCTGTGGAATCTTGGAATCTCCACCCTTGGAGACGAGAACCCAGCTGCTCGTGGTGCTGGGTGACCTGCTCCAGCTGAACCTGCTTGAGACCCTCCAGAGGTCATTTCCAACCTTAACCACTCTGTG
Source organism: Melanocharis versteri (assembly GCA_013397845.1). Classification (NCBI taxonomy): domain Eukaryota; kingdom Metazoa; phylum Chordata; class Aves; order Passeriformes; family Melanocharitidae; genus Melanocharis; species Melanocharis versteri. The sequence continues at coordinate 37,999 of VZTG01003992.1, forward strand.
ATTCTGCTTGTCAGGGACATAATAGAACTTTTCAGAATGTCTTTTGCTCAGATTCTATGAGGACAAAAGATACCATGTTTTAAAGCATCTGTCTAACAGAATGGTTTTCTATCACAAAAAAAAAAAAACCCTCCACAACCCATGAACTACTCTGGAGGACCTACAAACCTTCATTGTGAAAGGCAAAAATAGTGGAATGAATCTGACCTAAATGCCTCTATTGGGCACCAAAATGCTACACGGATCAATGTGGACAGGATTAGAGCAACTGCAATCTTTGACTGTCCTTGCAGCTCCTTCATTTTTGATGGATATGAATTTCTAGAAGCGTAATTACTAACAGACATAGAAAAGGAAACTTTGGCTTGAAAATCTGCAGTGACCAGTGAGAGCAAGTTTCAAACTTTTCACAGTGCTCCAGGCTCTGGGTTTGTTACATAATTTACCTTAAGTAGCAACTGAATGAATTATTTTCACTACCAATATACCCTATTTATTGCTTTGTTTTTTTACCTGCGTCCTTCCAGTCATGCATTAGCATGATGACAAAATTGCTGTTTCCAGGCTACAGCATCTTCTGTGTCCTTGCTCTTGTTAATTATAAAAGCAAATACACCACACTCACTTGCACAAATGTACCACATGGAGAGTTATCTCAGCTATTTGAAAAATAAAAGAAAGTTAATTAGTATTGCTCTTTCTGACATTAGTCCTTCAAACGGCTGTGGAGGAGTCTGGGAGACCTTCTCTTGGTGCAATGACCTTGCAGGAGAAAAATATGCACATCACAATCTTTACAGCTGTAGTCCTCAGAGCCACAAGAAAAGAGAATAAAAGAATATAGATGGAAGGACGCATACAGTGCATTGCTTGGAGATCAGTGATGCAAAATCCAGATGAAAACAAAGAAATGTATTAGCACCCTAAATAATTTTAGAAAGCAATTAACAACAGTAAATAAAATATAATGGTTATAAAAAGGTAGTTGTTGAATGAAATAATTAAAAGTAATACTTGACTGGGTGATCCACAAAACAGGCAGCCCAGGAGACTCAGTGGTGTAAATGTAGTATGGTAAAACAAATTTGGGGAAAACCTTCTGAAAACTTCCCAGAAAGAGCTGCCATAGGCCTGACTGCTACACAAAAGCACTGGAGCCTTGTCTTCACTGCACACAGAAGGGAATAAGTGAAGTCATGGAATAAATCAAGTGCTTTGGGCAGTCAGAACAACCCTTCTTATCAGTGGCATCTGTCAGGCAGGTCCCTCTCCAGGTGTCTGTGGTGTTTTCTGAGTGGGGCCGTGTCTTCCAGAGTTCCATCCCTGGTGTGGGCTGGAAATGGCACCGAATAATGATGAATCAGGTGTGAGTCTGGTGTGTTTGCGCTGTGTTATTATTTGTCTTTGTTGAGCATTTAGTACTGTTGTTTTACTGGTTTTTTGCTATTGTGTCCTTAAATTTGGTCAATAAGTATTTAAATTAAGCATAGACTCCCCGGCTTGTGTGGCACAACTCCAGATCCCTCAGTCATCAGACAGAACTGTGATGATAGTGAGCAGCAGGTGTCAAAGGCTTTGCTTGACTCCATCCTCGTGCTCCAGATGCATGGTGCTGCTGTGACAACCTGGGGGAAAGCAAAAGCAGCTGAGGCTGTTCCTGTGAAAACGCCAAACTGCCTTTAGGAAAACAGCAGAAAAGCTTTCTGTGCTCCTGTATGTTTATTTCAAAATAAGGTAAAACAAAGAGAGAAAGTTAAAGATTTGAAGACTAGAAGAAAAGATAATTTCCACTGACACACATGAACTAAAGGAAAACTGGAAAATAGATAGTGCTCCTAATATTTGGAGCTTTTGTTTGCTTTGCCTTTACTTCAAATTACAAAATTCAGTAAGGTTTATGACTGCTCTGGTGAACCCAGCTCAACAATTATCAAGGAATTCTAGAATTGTGTAATACATCTGGAAAATTTATAAGCAGGATCTGATTCACAGCATTTCTCAGCTGCTCGGAGTCTCATATAAAGCAGTGCTTTAAACATAACAAGCTGTTATTGATTCTGTGAAAAAAAGCAAATATAAGCACCTCTCGTTAGTATACAACTCCCTGATTAGCACTAAAGGTCATAGACAATCTGATGTGTTCCTGGCATTGGGCATCGAATTTTCCTAAAAGTTAATTCAAGGATTACAAACCTCTCTAGACTCCACAGAAAGCTGATAATTATTCAAGTGAGGTCCCCTTGCCCTGTCTATAGTCACGTTAATCAGCAGCATGGCTGTGCTAGCTCAGGAGCTGTTGGATAATTAAAAATACATGGCTGGGAAGAAGTCAGTCAGCAGGGAATGCCCCAGATACCAGCCAGCAAAGTAAGTAGAGAGGACATGCAGATGTTTTGTCTTTTTTTTTGTCCTTCATCCATTCTCAAAGATCATTTTCTCCTCTTCATTACAAGACATGATTTAATTTGTCGATAATATGAATATTTCTAAAATATACCACTTCGGGTAGGAATAGTAGACTTTCCTTTGTTGAGCACTACAAATTAGTAGTGAAACACAAATTTCTGATCCACAGCCAGCGTTTTCTTATAAGAAACCTTCATACGTTTATTGCATGTTGCAAATCCATTTTGCAAATACCTTGCATTTTCAGTACTCAGAAACATTATCAAATCACGGAATCATAGAATCATAAAATTGCTTGCTTTTTGTGTTTTCTCCTGGTCCTTATCTCAACTCATGAAGCCTTCGTTAAATTTTTTCCCCTCCTCTGCCCAGCTGTGACGGGAGAGGGTGAGTGAGTGACTTTCGTGGGTGCCTGGTGTTTGGCCAGTGTCAAACCACGGCAGGAAGAAAGAAGATGCCTGCTTGGATTCCAACACCCCTTGACCAAGAGATCTCCAGCCTAATCTCTTTGACCTCGGTGATTAAGACCATCGAGGACCACAGCAGTAAGGGTTCACAGCATCAACTCCCTTACACTTAAAGGTAACTTTGGATAAGCTTGATAACTGTGATGTGATAAATACTAATAAAGGGTAAGAACTCATAGTTTATTATATGCATATTTAATGTGAATTTAGTAAAGTGTTATTTTGAAGTTTGAAACTGGCCTGGGTTTTTAGTCACAATACTGTGCAGAATGTAGTATCAGTCCCTCTAAATAAATACCATCCAGATGGATGTGCATTTCCTCATTCCCATTTTCATTGCTGCAGAAGAATACGCAGAGAAAATGGAGAGCACATTCAGGATAACCGTGAGGTCTTTTAAATACCATTACATCATAAAATCATTTGACATCAGGGATTACCACTAGTAATGACAGAGAAGGGGAAATCACCCAAATTTACATTGCCATGTTGTTCTTATACCTTATCAGTGTCCTACTTTCTCTGTAGCAATTAAGAAATTTGTTTTATTAACAAATTCACTCTATAGTGCATCAGTATTCACAGAGCTTAATATGGGTTCCTTGACCTGTTGCTTGTATCAGTTTGGAAACTATTATCATAAAAAGCAGTGGGAATATATACACAAATGTGCTGCTCAGAGTGTAAGTTATGAAATTGCTCTGGCAGTTTCCCATTTTCCACCTTCTGACTTCAGCACTCTTCATGAAACTAGTTTGTGCCATTAATCATAGTTCAATATGCACTGAAACTTTACTACAACTGCTTGTTGTTCCAAGCAGAGCACTTGAGCTGGGCAGCACCACCCCAGGCTGTCACCTCAGTGTGGGAAATGCCAAGCACAAATTCTCTGATAACACGTGATGGGATGCTCCCAAGCATTTTTAGGTAATGGCAGTTGCAAAAGCCTTGTTTAATTATAATAATTTCTCATTTGTTTTGGAGAACAAACTCTAATTTAATATGATCAAATATTTGTTAATATGGAAGAATAATCTCCTGAACTGTGAAAGTAGAGACATCATGATTGAAATAGCGCTATAAATTAGAAAGGAAAAAAGATTTGCTTCCATACAATTAGAGAGTTTAATTTATGTTGTTTTGTAAGACAATATCATCCTAAAGCACCTATCAAAATGCAAGTTGTTCAGATCCCTAACTTATTCAGATACTTATCTAGTGGAATTTCCTAAGTTATCATTGCATTTTGGATACTGATATGTGAAAGTTTCAACGGGTATTTCACAGACACCTTCAAGAGTCACATCCTTTCTGATATCCAAAGGATTTTAAAAGCCTTATCTAGAAATATCACAGCTTTCACAATTTTAGAAAGAAAATTGTCTGTCATAGTTTTAAATTAAGCAGATGACTACTAGATAGTTAGATAACTACAACAGGATTCAGGAGTGGCTTTTTGAGCTGTTCCTTTCTTCATGTCCCAGCCCCTGGGTATTGCTCTGTTTTCTCTTTCACATCCGCTTCTTGCATCTCCCCCAGACATTATATATATATATTTCTATACATATATTTCTATATATATCTCTATATAAGCTAAATGGTTAATTCTCATTGTTCCATTTCTAAGGAACAAAAAATGCCTGTGCATCCTCACCATTAACCTTATGTGGCTAATGAACCAACACAAACCTTTTAACAGATTTAGCCTCTTTTTGTTCACCTTTGACAGGTGATGCAGTGAGGTATCCTCTCCTGTTTCTAAACATAGAGCTGCTGCTCCCTACCTATGCCATTTTTGCACGTAGGTTTTTTTGCAACTCTTCCCCAAGCCACTCGTCATAAATCAGCAGTTAAAGCGCAGTCAGTTTTCTCATCCATTTTCCCTGGAGCACGTGTGTTTCTAACCAATACTTCCCTTCAGCAGGAAAGCTGTGATGCAGCTGTTGCCAGTGAGACACGGTGGGATGATTGGCACAGCTGGAGTGATGCAATGGATGGCTGCAAACTCTCTGGAAGAGACACATGAGGAAGGAGAGGCAGTTGTGCAGCCCTGTGTGTGAGGGAGGGTTTTGATGGTCTGGAGCCTGATGATGGTGAGGAGAGGGTTGTGTTGAGGGGTGAGAATCAGGGGGAAGGCCAGCATGGCAGAGATCCTGGTGGGAGTTTCTAAAAGACCACCAAACCAGGATGAAGGGACAGGCAAAACACTCTATGAGGCTGCTGGAAGAAGTCTTGCAATCGCTGGCTCTTGTTCTCTTGGGAGGCTTCAATTTACCAGGTGTCTGCTGGAAACATAACACAGCGAAGAGGAAACAATCCAGAAGGCTCCTGGAGTGTGTGAAAGAACTTCCTGACGCAGCTGGTGAGGGAAGCTGCCTTGCTGGGCCCTTCTTTGCAAACAGAGAAGCACTTGTGGGTGAGGTGGTGAACTCGGACCCATCATAGCACCTTCTGGCACAAGTCCACACTGCTGAGCTGCTGAGAGGAAAAAGCAGCAGCTGCACCTGGAGAGGGCACGAGAATATTCTCCAAAGCTGCTGATTAAAGGGCTCATTCCTGAAATGAGAACCATCTCCTGTGCATATCCCAGCCCTTCACTCGACAGCAAACTCACCAGCAGCAGCAGCACTGTTTCAGGCTGTGACTTCTCGACCACCTGCTGAGCTGCAGGATATGGCTCTGCGTTAGGCTGCAGGTAGCTGGGTTGGGAAAGCTCTCTCCAGAGAACTTACAAGCAGTCTCTGTTAAGTGGACCATCTCTTAATGTTATACAAACAAATGCACAGGAAAATCTGGTGTTTGCTTCGGATGATGGAGCAGTGGTCCCTTGGTATGGTTGCACCACAGGACGTAAAACCCTGAAATATTTTGAGGACAATAGTAGCCCGTGCATGTTCTGCACACTGTCAGCAGATCTGTCTGGTTTTGCTTTGGGGAAGGAAGGAGGCAGGGGCAGTCCTGAAAGCTCAAATTATGCTCTGAACTTCTGCCAGCTACTAATAAGGGTCAAGCTAAAAATGACAAGAATGGGACTAAAACAATGTTGCTGTATTTTTGCTCCTTCTTTACACACTAAGAAGAAATGGTCTCTTCATGAATCTACCAATTACTGGAAATCAGGACAAAGATTCCCCAAAATATTATCATTGTCCTTAACAGAACACAATTTCTCTTCCAGCTTTCAAATATCTTAGGATTACATCAGTGTTTCTCTTTAATTAGAGGAGAAATGTACTTTTAAAGGAAAAGCTGAGATTGTCTATTGTCACATACACTAGAATTCACAAGTTTAAAATACCAGCTACCATGCTGCATTCAAGAATTTGGGGTAGTTTCTAGAGACATGGCACTAGCTGTGATACTCTTGGTACTTCAGAAAGTCACATTTATTTTTAGTGTACTAGCGTCCACCAACAACACAGTGCAGCAAAAATATTTTTATTTTCTTTCAGTCTGGTTCATGTCCTTTCAGATGCTCACAACATCCCCAAGATGGCACTATGCCATAGAAATATTAAGAGAGGACACAGAAGTTGAAATTAAATCATGGAAAATAAAAGCAACTACAACATTTTGCAGAACTGATAAAAATAGAATTGAATGTGCATATTTAAAACAGTGCATTGAATGCTAAAGCACTGCTAATATTTAATTAACAGTAATCATCAAAATGTATTTTTACTTAGAAAATTTTTCTGAATATGCAGTAGAAGGACTGTTTTATTATCATGAGACATATATATATGTATATATGTATATAATATGTATAATTTACTGTATACCAGTTTAATGAAGAGCCCTGGCAGTGCCAGTCAATTTCTTTGTGCCATCAGCCTAACAGATTAATCAATGTTAAATACTAATGTGGTCAAACATATATCTTTCTGGACAATTTCCTGCATGTCACACCATATATGTTCTGTCACGTGAAAAGGGGAGATCTCCTCAGCTCTGCCAACAGCACAAGGGAGAGCCCTCAGCAGCTCTCCCCGTTTATTTGTGTTCCCTGCTGCCAGTGACTGCCAGTGCCCAGGAAGGATTCACACTGATGGTTTGCTGAATAACACACTTCATTAGCATCAAATTGTGACAGGTTAGGGTTTGAGGATTGTCGGTGATAGTGTCTGACTGCAAAAATGCATTCAAAGCAATACATAGACAAGCTGTAATCCCCAATAAAAGTATTCAGTGCAGAGTGTGATTCTCACTCAATAGGCATCCCTATAGGGGAGAAGACAGGTTCAGCCCATCAGCTGATCCCAGCAGTTACAATGGAGTCTTCCCTAAATTTTCCCCATTCTCTACTTATTTTTATTTGGTTTCTTTATGTTGAGGTGGAGCTTGAGTGAACCTAGTCATACATACCTTTGTTACTGATTGGTGTAAAATTCTCTCATTTTGCTTTTAAAGCCACAGTCAGAAAAATCGAGAGCGCATGCCCAGTGAGGGGTGGTTGGACCTTGGAGAGGGGTGCACATTGGGATGGAGGTGTGTATTAATATTGCAATTAGGTTATAATGAGCCAAGATTGTCCAAGGAGAGTGATTTAGCCCCAGTCATCAGCAGGACATCTTCTCTTCTCTCAGCTGCAAAGTGCCACCAAGTTCCAGGATTCCAACAGAGCCTGCCCACGGTGCCCCCACTCTGCTCCACCCTCCGTTCCATCCCCCTTAGCAGGTGCTGTGGTTGCAGATTGTGGGTGTGGAGAATCATGGTGGGATACATGAGGGACTGGAATGTTAATGGTTAATGACTCAAATAATTGACCACTTGAAAGCCCAGGTGTAAAGCCTGCACACCCATCACTGAGGCCTGCAGCTGGGTGTTGGACAGGATAAGGGCAAATCCTGCGAGGTGGGATAGCGCTTCTTCTCGTGCCAATGCCCTTGCACAAGTGGCTCAGCCGTGAAATATCCCCTCTGGAGAAGTACTGGGATATTCACACACAGCATGAAGGATTCATCCCTGCTCATGGGCCGTAATTAACTTCACTGAGAGCTGTAAGGTCTCAGAAGGTGTCATAAGTGTCCCGTGATTACATTATCCAGTGTGAAACCCTGCCCCAGGGAAGGTACCTGAGCCTTCCCACCTGAACCTTGACTCTGTTTCCTGGGCTTCTCCCTCCAGATCCAGACTGCAACCATCACTTTGACAACACTGGTACCCTCACCGCTGAGAAGACCAGAGGAACCAGACCAATGAGATGCTGTTAGGATCCACAGAGTGGTGATATTTTCTACTTAATCAATCTCTCTGTCCCACTGTCTCCCTCTCCCAACTCTCTCTTTTTCTAGTAGTTTCTATTTCTCCCTCTCTACCTCACATTTGCCAATGCATTCAGAGGGGCTAAATTATATCATGACGTTATTTATGAATCATTTAAAATTTGTTTGTGGTCTGTAGGAAGGCATTCTTTCGTTAAAATTATTGCTGCATGAACTACACCACAAGAAATGTATTTATAGGATTCTGTGCTTTATCTTTAGACTGTTCACAAAATGACAAGCACATGGATTAAAATGTGTCTTTCAAAACAGAAAAGTGATACGTAAAGACTTTAACAAGTGTGACAAAATTATCACAGTCTGCCCAGAATTGTTTATTTCAGGAATTACTGGTGAAGATTTGAGAACAGGAGATGCATTCACAAATGCAGGTTATAAAAATGGGCATAAAAATGGGCATAAAAATGGAGATAAGCAGAGTAACGACAGCCGCCTGCTCTGTGAAACAAAAGCAGCACAACGCCACTCTGCTTATTCATTACAACTGGGCTCAGTGAGCTACTTAAGCAAGCGTGTAATTTAATTGCTTTCATTCATAGACATACCTACCTGTTTAAAATAAGATGCTGGCAGGGAAAAAAATGGTTAGGTATCTCATTAAACTAGGTTTCTTAATCCTTGAATGCTCTCCATTGCCTAGAAACATCTGGAAGTTCCCTAGAAAACCATATGTAATCAGCATTCCTGGAAGTGTCCAAGGCCAGGTTGGACAGAGCTTGGAGCAACCCGAGATAGTGGAAAGTGTCCCAGCCCATGGCAGGGGATTGGAACAAGATGAGCTTCCCTCCCAGTCAGTCTATGATTCTACCCCAATGAGATCAAATACATAATTTTACGTGAGTTCAGGAAGTTTTGTAAGTATGTAGCTGCCATAAAAGCAAAGGAGCAGCAAATTGATGATGTCATTGGGACAATTTCTCCCCCTTCTTTGGTTATACTTCAGGAGAACCCAGTAAAAGTAGATAATTGCCCACTACAGACAATGGCAACACATCATCTGGAATTTGAGCTATTCACTCAGCGAAAGACTTTGTGATAAAAACAGACAAGCAGAAAAAAAGATCAGCATTTCACAACAGACAGCTCACTTGTAACCTTCGTTCAGTGATACTCCGGTGTTTGGTCCCAAACACATTTCATCTGCTTGTTTGGAGGATGAAGAAGATACTCAAATACAGCAACATGGTCCCTCATGTCATATATCTGTGTTATTTTAGGTAAAAGAAAAAGGGGTTATGTTAACAGTGTTTTCACTTGACCGGATCAGCTCAATTTCAGTTTGATATGAAAATCCATAGAATGAAGGAAAGGCAAAAGAGTCTAGAAACTGGGCTCAAGACTGGATCACAATACATCTGGCCTAGGGCTGAGTCAGAAACTCTTTATGGTCTGTGTGCCATAAAGAATATAAGGGTGAATTTTATCTTAATATTGAAAAAAAAGCCACAACAGATTATTCCCTCCCTAAATTTATACTCTTTATGGAATGCAAAATTCTACATTCAGCATGACACCTCAATCAACATTTTTTTTCTATAGACTTTGGTCAAAAATCAACAGAGGTACTTTAAAAACTTTTAACAGCTTATTCTAGTTGTGAACATTAAATCAGGTTTTAACAATGAAAGATGTTCAGTAGCTTCTCTTTTCTTTTGCTGTATCTGTAAATCATGAAAGTGCTCATTGTCAGAATAGTGAAAAATACTTTCAGCTAGTCTAAAATTTCAGAACATTTCATTCTGGGATTGCCACGCCGGTAACTATACATTTTTATTATTACAGAGTACAACCAGAACAGAGCAGAAACAAACATAAAAAATAAACTAGCAAAATAAAAATAAATAAAGCAAACCTTTCTAAGTTATTTAAGGAGCAATTCCAAGACACTTCACTGCGATCACCACAGGGCTCTGCACTGCCTTGTCCCACCTACCTGCCATATTCATCTCAGCCTGTAGGACTTCCACTACAGGTCCAAGCCTTCAGGGACACACACCATGACCAGCTGCGCAGCTTTGACACCAGACTTCTTTATGTTTATTTCCAGGCATGCTACAGTCAGGAAAGTATCACTGACCATACTCCAGGGCCTCGCTGACCACCTCATATCAATGCACATATATCAGGACAGCCTCAGCACACACAGGCTGTGGACTTTTTCTGACCTTTGACATCCATTTTCTGGAATGTAGAATCATAGAGTCCCAGAATGGTTTGAGTTGGCAGGGACCTTAAATCTCATCTCATTCCAACACCCTGGCCCCAAGCAGGAGCATTTTCCACTAGCCCAGGTTGCTCCAACCCAAACCTGACCTGGCCTTGAGCACTTGAAAGGATGGGGCAGCCACGGCTTCACTGGGAAACTTGTGCAGGGGCCTTATCCTCGCAGGGGAGGATTTCTTCCTAATAGCCAATCTAAATCCATTATCTGGAAGTTTGAGGCCACAACAGGCAGAGTTTCCTAAAAATTGCTGAAATATATGTGTCCTGCTCCCCCCCAGTTACCTGTCTTTATTTGGCCATGACCTCTGGTGCTTCATGCACAAAATGCAGGACAAAACTGACTGGCTTCTCTCTGCCTGTGAGTAGCAAACCTGTCCCCACGCAGGGCCACGGTGCAGAGCCAGTGGAGAGGATATAGTCGAGCTGCCTTAGCAGCTGGCACAGTGACCAGGACAGACGTCTCGACAGACATGACTCCAGGAGCTCTCTGCCATTCCAACACACAGTCCTCCTCAGGGCACAGCAAGCCCAGCTCCTCCCTTACATAAAAATAAATCATTCTGCATTCTCACTGTTTGTCTGTAATGGGGGTAGAGAGAAGGGACAGGAAGAAAAAGTCTCTTCTCTGCATGCGGTTTTTGCTCCACACCTATCATTGCCTCCCCCCAAAAAAATTATCTTGGCGAGGCCACAGCCCGATTAAGACTGCCTTTTGTAAGATCACACAGCAGAATCACACAGAATCAGAGAGTGGGTCAGGCTGGGAGGACCCGCAGTGCCACCCATCTGATGCCACCTCCCTGCTCCAGCCGGGCATCCCAGAGCACAGGGCACAGGAGTGTGTGCACCCAGCTCTGGAATATCCCCAGGGAGGAGACTCCACGGCCTCTCTGCACAATCTGCTCAGGGCTGGGCCCTGCCCAGGGCAGAAGCTGTGCCTCCTGTGCAGGGGAATTGCTGGGCTCAGTCCCTGCCCGTGGCTCTGGTGCCATTGCTGGGCCTGGAGCAGAGCCTGGGCCCTGCTCGGAGCCCTCCCTGCAGCCAGGGACAGCCAGGGCTGAGGGCCCCTCTCAGCTGGGGCTCCTCTCCAGGCTGAGCAGCCCCAGCTCCCTCAGCCTTTCCTGGGCACCGAGAAGCCACATATGATTAAAAAGCATGTGTTAAAAAAATCTCCTTTATAGCTTCCTATAAAATACACCCCATCCTTTTGCTTTTCCCCTCTTTCTCCCGGACAGCAAATTCAGCCACAAGTAGGTCGTGCCCACAGTTTCACCATCTTTGCATACTCTGGAATTTGGCCTTTATGTCCTGCTCTGCCTGGACCCTTCTCCATCCTCCCCTGGTCCCCCTGCACTGATGATGGTCACATCCTTTCCAGCTGTGAGCTTAGAAAGATATATTTTTCACATATACCTGTGGGTTATGGCAGTGAGGTAACTGGTGTGAGAGATTGATTTGTATCTCTTGCATATCTTTTCTTAAAGAAAAAAAAAAAAAAGACAGCACAAATTCATAAATAATATCAATAATTATCCCAGAAACCACTGACAGATACATAACTGTTTAGTCTCATCCTATTGATTGATATATGAGGTACAACAGGTTGAATATCACTTTCTGTTTTGTGGGAAATCAATATTTTTACATTTGTTTTACTTTTGTACTGGCTTTCTTAATTTTGCAAAGATGACAGTTAAAGAACTTCATTTGAGAATATAAATCTTCATTCAAAATATGATTTGCCATTTTATTATTTTTTCCATTCTGGCACATCATGTCAGCAGTCCAAGCACATGAACTGTTCGACACATTTTACCCATCAGTGTCAAAATTTCAAACCTATTAATTTCAGGTTCCAATCTGCAAAGACACTCTAAAAAGAAAACAAATAAGACTTTTAAGTCAGGATAAAGAATCTATTGAGTTTAGTGATATTGTGGAAGAGCTTTAAAAATAAAATGAAAATAAAATATTTCAACTCCCATATTAGGACATTACAGGAGTAGCTCCACATAAAAGTGTCACTAGGATAATACAAAGATCTTTAAACACAGTAGCTTAGTTTATTGTAGAGAATTTAAAATGTTTAGAAGTAGAAAAAATTCTTTCAAGTCTTTTTCCTTTTAGAATTGTGTGAAAGCGGGTCCATTTCAATAAAACCAGAAATAAAGTTAAATCAACTTTTTCCCAGTCAGAAAAAAAATATTTTCTAAAAAATACTGTTTTTAAAAAAATTTATTTTCTAATTTGTAAAATTTTGTTTATCAAGATTTTTCCAAATATTTATATCTATTTGTAGCTGAATGTTGTTCATTTTGTGGAAAATGTGGAAATGTTTCCTTTCAAATTTTTTGAGACAGTTAAATGTTAAGAGATTTACCATCTCTAAATGGCTGTACAACCAACAAAGACATCTTCATGGAGCTGGTGTGTTCTTGTTCCACATATTCACATATCCAAGAGCAGCTGGATCAATCTAAAAGACTCTCCAGCAAACCAGTGAGACCAATTAGAGTTTTAGCAGCATTATCTTCAAATTATTATAGTTACTCAATGCTTCAATGTTATAGAGAGCATTGCCTGATAGTGCTTGGGGGAAAAATTGTGGGGTTTTTTTTAATGTGATCAGACTACAAAAGGAGCCTGCTGGAATGAAGATCTCTGGAAGGAAAACAAAGATGTCTTTATACTTCCAGATTAGCTGTGTGTTTAAGAGGAATGGGGAAAAGGAAATTATGAGAGCTCCTTTTATGCTCATGACTTCTGATGGCTAAAATTTCAGGGATAAAACTATATATTTGAGTGGAGACTTGTTACATTGTAGAACAGGCCAATTTTTGCAAATTTCCAGGATCTGGAGAAATACAAACCTCTGTCCTCTGAACCTCACTTTATACAAAAGATCTATGAAGTAATCATTATATCACTTGCTAATAAAAGACTAAAGTATATTTCTTTCACTTTCTATCAACTCCTAAAGGAAATAAAGAATGCAACCAAAATTTTAGATGATCATCAAGATTTGAAGAAAACTGATCAATAAACACAATAAATACATGTTTCTGTAGAAGAGCACTATTTATACTTTTACTTAAACTCTTCATGGAAAAACTGTACCTTACGAAGAGATAAGAAGGGAGAAGGATTAGTGTACTATCAGTCTTTGGAGTAAGAGAAATAATAGTAGAGGTTGCAAATATTGGAAATAATACTTAAAACCATTCATGAATAATAATTCTCAGCCAAAAGGAGGTACAAGTGAAGGAAGATGCACATTATAGGTTTCAAATATTTAGAGGAAGATAATGTAATGTAGAACATGAAAATGCATCTGGAAGTGAATGGTATGAAATAAAGAAATGGCATGGCCCACAGCTCATATTCAGAGGTTACATAAGGATTATTTTTTTTAAAAAAGAGTTTAATTTTTTCCCTTAGAGGCGCTGAAGATTTGTTCCCAGCTTTCCCTGTGATGAATTCCTGCATTTCTGGTTACCTATAAATTCATACACTAAAATACCTTTCATATCCCATCCATGATCCAGCCTCACAAAGGGGTTGACACTATACCTTGCCTTAATTATGCCTCCCCTTAGGGGAGAATTCCCTGAGCCCTTGCCTGGGCTCCGCAGACGAATGGGACATTTCCACACTTTTTCTCTCAGAGAGTTGTTTATTAAGTCTTATCAAAAAAGGGACTGAGTCCCAGTGTGACTCCGCTTAGGAAACGTGAAGGAAAAGCCCAGTTTACCAGATGACACCGTTCTTTTAAAGGTAAATTATCCAATGAAAGCCCGAAATGAAAGATATTTTTACTTTTCTACCAATGTTCAATAAGTCTTTCTGTCACATGAAAGGAACTGCAGCATTTTTCACTCAATCCTCTCAATCCACTTTTGCCGCAAACATGGAGTAAAGAAAGAAGAAAGAAGAAGGCACAGAAAACAACAACAATCCTCCATTTTGGAGGTTTTGCTTCTTATCTATTTCCATGGAGAAAGGTCAAAGACAGGGTTGTCGGGGGGGGTAGAACTCCCCAAAACAGGCAGAGAAATATTCCCCGCACTTTGGACTCCAACAAGGGGTAAGGCCAAAGCCCATGGAAAATTTGGCATTTAATTCAAGATACCTGGCTGCATGAATCAGTGAGAGTTCATGGCCAGTGTAGAGACTCTCTGTGATGTGAACCATTAGGAAAATAGACCTGCATGATGATGCACAGGAAATCACAGAGTCAATCTCCCCTGTGGTCCAGTTCTAACGGTAAGAAAAATGGAATAATATTTGTTCCTCCTATAGCATCCCTTAAAGGAAAACAAAAAGCTCCTACAGCCTCAAATGAAGCCAAGTTTAGCATTGAAAGAAAACAAGACAGAAAAAAAATCAATCTAATTCATATATAAAGTTTGGCCATCAGTGGGCAAATTTGATAGTAGACCCTTGAAAACTAATTACCTTGTTTAGGGCCAAAAAGATGACTAAAGGGCTGGAGCATCTCTCCCACAAGGAGAGAGGTTAAGTGGCCTGGGACTCTTCAGTCTGGAGAATAGAAGGCTCAGAGGAAAAATTTTTAAGTATATAAAAACCTGATTGGATTTAAACCCATGGAATTTTGTCTCAATATAAGAACACACATTTCTACTGTAAAAGCAAACAAACACTGAAACAGCTTTCCCAGCAGGTTTTAGAGTGTCCATTTTGGGAGATATTAAACCCCCAAATGGACAAAATTCTGGACACCCAGCCCTAGCTGATCCTGCTTGAGCAGGAGGACTTTAGTCTCATTCTCTTCCTCAACCACCATTTTGATGGACAACAATGGCTTCACTTCATAACCTTGCATGAATGAATGCAGAATCACTTCACTAATTTGCCTTTAACCCTCAAAAGGATCAATTAGAAGGACATTTAAAAAGGCTCTCTTTTTTTTTTTTCCTTGAGGAGAAAATGAGTTTTGAGGCCTGCTAAATCTCTTAGCATCAGGAGTGAAAAAAACATCCACAAGTATTCCAGAAGAGATTTAATGCTTTGAAATACATCTCAGCTCTGAGCTGTAGAGACAAGACTGGCCAAATTTTGAGCACAACATGCTGTTAATCACTGAACACTTGGGACTTTGCACAGCAGCATGAGCTTTTTTTTTTATATTAGAGATGTGTCCAATAACCTAATAGGCTGCATGTGTGAGTCTAGTACTAATTATATATCAATAGAATTTGTCTTTAACACTCAATACCTCGGTGTACTGCCTCTGCTGATCTGCCAATATGTCTACAGGAACACTCTATTTCCCCATTGCCCTGTGTGAAAACTCAGCACCTTAGAGACTCTCTTCCTCTCAATCTTCCATCCCTCACATAATACGTGGGACGGGCAAGGAGGCCTATGCAACAATAAATAACAAAATTTTTTCTTTGTTTTGAACAGTATCTCATTGAAGGCCAGCTCCTTGACTGCACTGCTGCTGTTGCTCTGAGGATTATCTGGGAAAATAGATTAGAAATATAAGAAGGGACAGACTGGCAGGAAGACACAGAGTTTGGAGAATATCAACAAAAAACCCTGCAAAAAAAAGGTAAAGCCTTGTTATTAAAGGAAAAGAGCCTGCAGGGAAAAAAGGGATGGAGATGAATTAACCCGTTTCTGGTTAATTAACTCATATGGGGTTATTAACACCTGTGAGATGGTCAATCCCATGGCACAGCCTTGGCAAAAGGGCTGGATAACAACATGTCACATGAGAATGTCTGTGTCAGCAGCATCTGAAATGAAAATACAGAGATGTCTGGTGAGGGTCTTGTTCCAAAAATGATCTCATTTATGAGGAAGAGGAATATGGGTAAGTGGGAGGGGAAACGGAATCTTTTAGGTACTACTTATAGAAGGGTATTGGGAGCTCTGGAGGTGTTCATTGACATTGTGTGTCTAGACTTTTTGTTTATCTGTTGTATTGCTAAGAATGATCACGGCTGCAGAGTTCCTTGCTGCTGGTTAATGATATGTTGCTCGTGAATCAATAAACCACTTTAATTCTGATTTAGACCAAACTGCGTGAACTAAGCAGCTTTTGCCTGCAACAATAAGAAAGTCTTAATATTGACTGAAATTATGACACAGTTGGTATGAGAAAGTATTTGTTAATACTGTTCACATGAAAAAGGTTTTTTTTTTTCAGAAGGACCTAACAGAAAACAAGGGAGAATGAGCTGCCAGTCCTTTATCCTCACTGTCAGAGGTCTTGTAGCTCTGGCTCCTTTTCTTACTCAAGAGACAAGGCACTATCAAGTCTCCCTGAGCAACCCTTCTGAAGCCTCCAGTTGTGATCATTCCTGCATGCCTGGTCATGTGGAAACAAGGGGAAGCTACTTCTGTAAGATTTACGGGCATGGGAAGTTTTATTGAGTTTCATTGTATATATTCTAAGAAAATCAGAACACTAGTAATTACTCAAAAATCTTCTTCTCAACAGTCAACTCTCACCTTGCTCTTCCGGCCTCCAGGTTGAATTGCAGGTGAGTTCTTGTTCCAGATCTAATTTCCATCACTCAGCAATCTTCTGGGTGCTAATGAATGATTCCCATTCCTTGCTGAGCCTTAGGAACTCCCTTCCATTGCCCCTAAGGCCTGGATGACACTTGACTGCAACATGATATGATCTCTCCTCGTAGAATCATTAAAGTTGGGAATGACCTCCAAAATCGTTGAGTCCAACCTGTGACCGAACACCACCTTCTCAACTAAACCGTAGCACTGAGTACCATGTTCAGTCATTTCTTAAACACTTCCAGGGATGGTGACTCCACCACTCCACCACATTTGCTGCAATTTTTCATGCTCAGTTGCTCTTTCACCTGATCCAGTCATCCTACTTGACAGAACACAACATAAATCACAAAACAAAAGCTAAATATACAGTCTACTACCATGTATCATTTTTTATTACACATAAGAAAAAAAAATTGTGTAAATAAGCCAGATTTTCTTCCTGTTCCTTTCCACCTGCCCTTAACAAATGCATGACTCTCTGGACAAAAGCTGGAGGGAATCTCCCATGGACCAGAGAACCTCAGGCTAGAACAAACGTACCAGAGGTTCTTTCTTAAAGGCATTTACAGCATAATGGATATGTAGTTCCCTGAAGAATTTCCTTTCCCAGGCAGTTGAAAATCATAGTGGAAAGTAATTTGAAAGGTTAATGATCAATTAGACCTGGGGGCAAACATTAACTAGAGGGTTTGAAGGAGTCTGTCCTTTGGGTTTTCACTTTTTTGAGATGCTCCATCAAGCCAAACCTTCAGACTTTAGCTGAAGTGAATTACTCATTCAGTGTTTCTTCTGACATGTAATTTTTTCCTTCAGGGGAAAAAAAAAGTAAAACAGCAGAAACAGATTTCCAACACTCAGAAAAAAAAGTTACATATATTTAAAACATCTCCATAGGTGATGAACAGACTTTTTTTCCCCGCAGGAGTTTAATAAGGATAAAAATGCAAGCACCTACAGTAGTCAGCAGAGCCATGTCTGGCAATGCTTTTATCTGTATTTACCTCATGGATTAGAGCTCAGTTTTTGAATGAAAACTCCAGTGTGGTTTATACACAACATCCCTTCATCTATCGCCCAGTTTTTATTCAATTTTCTTTAACACAAAGGAAAACTTTTGTCACTTCAATTTTCTAGAAATGTCTTGCCATTCTGAAAGGAGCTATAATTGGAGAAACAGTCTAACATACCCACCCTGTGTGATCCCTGTGCATTTCCTGTATTGAAAATATCTGCTTCCTTCACTACTGGAAAAAGATCGTGGCTCTGCTATGCTGAATGCATAGGCAAGGATCCATATTCCTGAGACATCCAGAAATACTTGCTTATTTAGAGAGGACGTAGTCAATAAATACTAGAATTCTTTAGGTTGAAAAAGACCTTTAAGACCGTCAAGTCCAACCACTCCCCCAACTCTACTGTCTCTCTATTCTATTATTTCTATAATCCTGCACAGAGTAGAAGAATAGCCCTTGTAAACCTTGACATAGAGAAGAGCAATTTGAAATCAGATTTTTATCCATCAAAAATGCGGGTACCTCATTCCTTGTTTGTTTGGTTTTTATGAGAATAATTGTGGCTACACTAATATTTTTTTATATGACTCATATGATATATGAGCTGATTTTTGAGAACAGACTCTACCACCATGACAGAACAACAAATCTGTTCCGTAAAACTCAGGCTGCTTAGGATAAAACTACAGCATCAAATGCTGTGTTGTAGGGAAATGCTGGATGGGATTTATTAGAGTTATTTTAGGTAACAGAAGCAGTTTATGTGTTGAGCATGGAGTTCAGAAGACTAATATCCATGTTCTCCTCCATCGGTCTGCTAAAGTGCCATAAGCATTGGTATGTATTAAAATAGAAAAAATAGCAAATTAGTTCATGCTGACATCCATGCTCTGCAGTAATGCTTGCAGAACCCAGCGGGTAGGCTGCAGTATGGCTGTGACTTTGCATCCATAAAGCATCTTAAAAACTTCTTGGAAGGTAGTTTTCCTCCTTCAGAGTCCTGCTGGTTGACTGTTAAACTTCATTGGCTTCGTCTGGATTTCATAAAGCATTGTCTTAAGGACGTTGAACATCTGAGATTATAAGGTATTTTGTTCCCTACGTTGCAGTGTTCTGTGACAGAACTAATGTGATTTATAGTGGGCTATGGAAAAAGTCTGGATGAATAACCATAAAAATCCCGGGGTTAGGATGCTCATCTGTTACCATAGTGGACCTTATTGTAATGCAGTGAAGAATACAATTAATTCAAAAGCCTTTGACTGCTTTCCATGCACTAGAGGCTTGAGTCTATTAAACCTACATAAGTATTGGTCGTTCATTAGGAATGAATTTCAAAATTGTACAAATCCATTTTTTATACAAATAGCAGAAGGCGCCAGACCAGATTAATGACTAAAGAATTGCCTGCCAAATTTCTTATTTAATTAAAACTTTGTCTTTTTCACTCTAAAAATGAGAAGAAAACTACTAGAAATGACTTAAAATCAGTTTTTCATATTACGCAGTAGTTGGGCTTTACTAATAATAAAGTTTTTCTGGTTTTTGTGTGAGCTAGTTTAAAAAGTAGATTGTGCAATAGAATTTAAGACTCAAATTCCATCACAGAAAAAAGCATCCATTCACTGAAAAATGAATTCTATGAATTATTTTTACATCACATTAAAATAAATCAATATTTTATGCTTATTTGTTTAGGCCAGACCAGGGTTTCAGTGTTCCAGCAGCTCTGCATAGATGTCTGAAAATACAACATTGTCCTAATAATGTTAGGATCTAACCATGCAAATTTTGGCTTTGCTGACCATGGGAGGATCTCATCAACACCTGCTCTACTGGCACCTGATGGGATGCACCTTTCTCAGCAAGGAAAAAGAGCTCTAGCACAGGAGCCAGCAGAGCTCGTTGACAAAGCTTTAAAGGCTTGGAAGGGGGAAGGGGATGAAGCCAGGCTGGCCAGTGATGAGGAATGAGGTGGAATGCCAAAACTTGAGGAAATGAGCACTAATGGGATTCCTCAATCTGCTCCACGAGGCGTTGGCTGCAACGAACCTCACCCGAAATGTTTCTGTATCAGCACACTCAGCATGAGGAGCAAATGAGAGGAGCTCGAGGCTTTGTCCCAGTGCCAGAGATTTGACATCCTTGGCATAAGTGGAACCTGGTGGGATGAGTCCTGTGACTGGAGTGCCCTGGTGGAAGGTTCCAGGCTCTTCAGGAGGGATAGGCAGGGGCGGAGAGGTGGAGGGGTGGCAGAGGGCATGGAATGGAAGGGATGGAATGTCTGGAGCTCCCAGCTGGGGGTGGCACATTGAGAACCTCTGGGTGAGAATCAAGGGGCAAGCAAACAATGTGGATGCCACTGTGGGAACAAGGCTCTATCTGCTACCCCATGAGGCATAGGGACGTACAAGAGAACAGCAAGAAGTGCTGTCTTCCTCAGTGACAGGAGAACTGCATCTTCTGGTCTCTTCTTCAGTTCCTTTCTCAGTGTATGGTCCAAATACACTGTGCTAAAACTTAGGATTCTCTTTCCCAATTTTTCTAACAAGCCCTTGATACGGTCCTGGCAGTCCCAGGCAACCCATTCCCGAGCAGATGGGTAATAGAAAGTGTTATTCATTCTTTGAAGTTCAGCATACTTTGGCAAGGAAAATAAAGTAACAATAAGATTTCCTAATGGCAGGATCTCCTCTGCAGGACAACTACAAAACTATTTCAAATTAAAGACAATTTCACAAGTGCAGAACAGAAAAGGCAATATTTCTTGCATTAAACCTGATTCGTTTTTGGTTTTGCCCTCTTCCCCTCTAAAAACATCCTGAAAATGTTCAGCTGGAATACAGAAGTGCTCCCACAAATGATAGGTTGTTTTTCATCCTGGTGGATCCGTACAAGGGTGTTTTTCACTTCCGAGGAAAGCATCACCCAAGGGGAGTCAACACATTACAGCTTAGGCATTCGAAGGTCATGTCAATCATTTGATGTTAAGTCTCTCTCTCCAGCTTCCTGTAAGGTTCATCTCACCTTACCTGAGGACTTGTGAATATATTTTGTTGTTCAATAAGACACAATACTAGAAGAGCTACAACTACAGCTCTAAAAGAGCGTCTCAGTAAAATCAGTCTAGCTGGAATGCTAATAACTTACACTACTACAAGGTAAAACTCTCCATTGTCTCAATGAGCTGCTTGGGTGGCTGGTCTCACCTTCCTCAAGAGCAAACACAGACTTACAACCAGTCTTAGACTTTCTAGAGTACAAGCTACCTCTGTCTCCAACTACCACAATGCAACAGGCTCTGTGAGCTTAACACTACATGAATTATTCTTTCAGAGCTGGTAGGCAGTGAGCTGCTTAAAGTGATTAACAGACATTTTCTACAAACTGGACTATTTTTATTCTTTTATCTGAAAAGGCACAAAATGAGCTAAGGAATTGTACTGGGGGGAAAAAACGGTTTCTGTATATTTCTCCTAAATTTTTGTCTTTCCTGACGACGTTTATTAACCTGTTGTTGGCATGTTGACCTTGATCTCTGGGGTGAGAGCAATAGCCTGAACTGTTGAGACACTTTCCTTGTCTGAAAATCAGTGGTGCTCAACTGCAATATCACCTGCTCATCCTCTGCCTCTACTCACTGCCAAGCTCTGACGAGTATCTCCAAAGATCCCTCTGGGCATCAAATCCCAGATCTTCAGATTGATTCATTATAAATGTTTCCAAAATATCAGGTCTCAAGCCAGAAGCATTTTTAGTGACTTTTTTGTATTCATTCCATCAGGGAATTATTCTCTGCCACCTGTTTTTACCTTCCTACATCAAGTGTGATTTAATTCCAGTCATTCTGGTATATCACTCTTACATATCAGGGAAAAACATGTCAGCTGAGAGACATCATGACACAAACCACCAAAGAAGCCTCTGCTCCTAACAGCCATATTTGGTGTGGTGATTATCCCATTTAATTAGAGCACCCTTCTCTCCATCACCTCTGTCCCCTGTTTTCAGATAATCACACAATCACTGAGGTTGGAAGGGGCCACAGAAGGTCTCTGGTGCAGTTCAGATGAGGTTGCTCAAGGTTTTGTCCAGCCAGGGCTCAAAAACCTCCAAGGATGGAGGCAGCACAGACTCTGTGCAATCTGTTCTGCTGTTTGCCTGTCCTATTTTCAAGCACCGTGCCTCTGAAAAAACCCAAAGCTGCTGCTTGCAGGGTGCACAGAAATGGTAACAAAGCAGCAGTGGAAGAATTTAAGGACAAAAGTAATCACACATACAATTCCCAGAAATTTATCTACGGAAATACCCAGGGAATTTGTTGAAAATGACTAGAGATGGAAAGAGAATCTCTTTCAATTCCTGTTTTTCCTGCCCTTCCCAACAATTTGCATTTTTATAACACATTTTGAGGACAGAACAACAAGAAACACCCCTCTGAGCTACAGAAAGTCAAGGCATGGCTTTAATGGAACCCACCCCAACTATTTTAAAACACATTACATGGCAATTTCAAAAACTCGGTGGCCAAGACAACCTCTAATTGCTGCCTCCTAACATAGTCCCTGTTTGCATTTTGCCTGCCATTACTCCTCTATGCAATATGCTTTACTGGAGAGGTTAAATGGTTTAAAAAAATTGATTAAAGTTGACTAAGCTTCCTGTGCCTGCTTGCTCACTCATACATTGGAAAATGAATCAGCACTGATTTAACATGTATGAATTTCACACAAGATGCAACAAAACTTGCATGCTGGACCAGAGATATTTAATTATAGAACATCTCTGTGCTAGCAAAATATTTAGTCATATGCTGCTGCTATTTAACTCAGTGGCTTTTCTATCCAGGATAAGCTCCAGATATTACTAGGATTTGGCATAAATGTTACAGCAGTTAGTACCACAGATACAGAAGCATTAATATCTTTTGCTATCACAGAAATACTTTGAAAGAAGTAAGTTAATAATTAAATAATGAGTTAATGTTGCTTGGTAATGAGTCTTAGATGAACTTCAGTTTTATTTCACTTAGAAATTCTGAGTCTGACTTCTTGATGCTTTAAAAGTACACAGTCTATAAGTTGTGTACTTTAGCAGTGGGGAAAAATGAACTGGAGGCAATTTGAAAAGGAAGCTCAAAGAATCTTTTTATATGCATGCATTTAAAATTTATATATATACATATTTATACCAAATATAGTAGTATAATATGATAAATATAAATATATCTCTCAAGCTGTTTACTTTCTGCAAGATTAACAGAGACAGCTTGGATTTTGAAAACAGCTAAATAACTGCTTGCTGTAAATTTCACATTATCTGTATATTTTCCTTTTTAATAAATATTTCTAAAAACCATTGCAGCCTTGAAAAATGCAAAATTGAGTGCGAGTAGAGGACTGTTTTGACTTGCCTGCTAAGAATGTCAATAGTTATGTGAAAGCATATCCCATTTTGAAATACTGAGAAATACGCTAGACAGAGCTTGAACTACATGCCCTGAGACAGCAGAATTAATTAATTAGTACCAGCTGATGTATAGCTTGTGTAGGGCAGCTCTAAGCTATCTCAGTGCATTGCATCCCTAATGTTGTATATTGTCTTTTGTATATATATATTTTGTATATTGTATATTGTATATATAAGACGTATAAACCTTCATTGAGAACATAAGCAAAAATGTGTGGATGTATTTTTACACATCAGACAAAAGAATTTTTGTTCATCACACAAAGGTCTGTTCTTAAAAGAATATAAGTTTCATTTCCCCAGTCAAAAAAAGAAATCTCCACTCAGGCTCACACTTTCAAGGCCACCTACATTCAGAAGAGCACAAAACCTGTGCCATGTACATAGACTTTAGGGAAACTTTTAAAAAAGGCTGGGAAGATTTGCTGAACTCTAACTTTCCTATCCTGAGCTGCAGATTTCATGGCTTAGACACTTCTCTTTCTCTCCCTGAGTTTAGTGTATTCAGACTGAAGTTATCTAAGAAAGTTTCCTAATAGAGAGATTTTAACAGCTGAAGCGTTTCCCAAGGGAGGTAACAAAAGTCTGGTACTAAAGCTACTGGAAACCAGCCATGATAAAATCCTGGCACACATAATTTAAGGAAGACTGCTACACTGGCTCTCGAGGGATCACCAGTTGTTCTGTTAAATGACTGCACTCTGTGGATAGACAGGACACAATTTACTGGCATTAGCTGAGGGAAAAGGACTTCTCTTTTGGACAGAGATGAGAATTTGAGACCTCTAAAGAATCACAGAATATTCTGAGCTGGGAGGGACCCACAAGGATCTTCAAGTCCAATTCTTAAGTGAATGGCCCATGTGGGGCTTGACTCCACAACCTGGGTGTTGTCATCACCCTGCTCTGACCAACTGAACTACAGTGGCATTATACCAAAGGGATGTAAAATTCTGTCAATTATTATAACAATGTCTTCTGATGTTTTGGAGCTTCAAAGCTATCGTTACATCACAGTGAGGAAGAGAGCCGACATGCATTTTAAGGTTTTTCTGCAAATTCTTTGCACACACACACACACATGTATACACATTGTGTAATCTACATAGTCATACAGCATATATACAGACATAAAACTCAGCTTGTCATGCAGCCAGAATCTACTGAAAGTGATGGGGACTTGTTGCTATGGAATTCTACATCCTGAAAGAATCCTTTTAAACCTCTTTGTTGAGCCAAGTTATTTGTAAAGATGCCTCTGGGTTGGTGCTTTCAGCTATAGCATCTAGTGCACATAGGCTTGTGCCAGAAGAGAAAACAGGATAAATCACTTTCATCCCATCTTTAAAAAACCCAAATCCCTGGCTGGCTAGAGTTTACACTAAAACTGGGAGGGAACACTTGTTTTATCATTTGATTTCTGCATTGTTAAGTTATTAACTATCATCTCAGCTTTCTCTCTCTTAAAATGTGCATTGGATTAATTTGGGGAATCCTTGTTTAAAATGTTAAATCAGATTTCTTTGTAAGATGGGAAAGAGAAGAGGTCAGGGTCTAATTAATCAAAGTGTCACCCAGCTTGAATCTATCTTTTCAAAAGTAAGTATCAGTTTTCCCGAAACAAGAAGAGAAGAGAAAGAATATTTAATCCTAATGACATCCAAGGTTCAGTAATATTTTTCTGGACTGTGGTGCCTAACAGAGATAGATGATGTTATTTTACCTTCTAATGGAAAACTGCAGAAAGATAAAAGGTAATTGGGAAAATAAAATTCTTTTCAGGAAGCTATGAATTTAACTCTCTTTAAAGTATAGATAAATCTCTTAGTAAGCCCTTAAGAGGAATGATCATGTTTTCTGCTGCACTGACAATGAAAGGTAATCCAAGGAGATTATATTTTAGCAAATCATTAATTACATAGTTCAATATCTTAAACTGTATGGTAAACAGAGAAGATGAGCCAAACAACCCAAATCTGTCACTGCTTAGTTGCATTGGGAAGCTGATGGGTTTCTTTACCCCAGAAGAGATTAATGTGGGTTTTTTTCAGCTGTTTGTTGTGAAGCTGTGATATCTTAGATCAATAACAAGCACACAAATGTAGGGGTATTTCGATAGTTTTTCTCTCAATTCAAGTGCAGGAAACTGAATCTTCCTCAAATATGCTTTTACAAGACAAATGTAACAATTCAGTAGCATAGAGAAAGGAACCATAGAATCACAGAATATCCTGAGCTGGAGTGACCCACTAATAGAAAAAAGTACTAAAAAGGAGAGAGCAAAGTGAGATTGAATCAAAGGTGTGTTACATGTCTCAATGACTGTACTGAGATGATTTGTGTTAAAATATAATGGGATGAAATAAAAAAAAGGACAGAATTATTTAATATGTCCAATTGGAGGCCAAAGGCGTGTGCAGAAACAAAACCAGGTAAACTACTCTCCCTATTTTCTCAGCCTGTGCAATTGTAGGGATCTAGCCTTGGGATCAAGGTGGATGGGCTACCATGATCAGAGCATGGCAATAAGGAGATATAGGCTGTGAAAGAATGAGAGGATGGGAAGAGGGGGAATGGGCCTCGCCTTTCATGTGAGGAAACATCTCGGGTGCATGAAGCTGTGCCAGGGGATGGGTGAGGGGACAAGTGAGAGTTTATGGGTTAGGATTAGAGCAGGCACGTAAGGGTCTGCTCTAGGCTGCCTGACTGGAAAAAACAAGTGGATGAGAGCCTTGATGGACAGATAGGAACAGCTCTGGTCCTCCTGGGGCTTTTTGACCACCCTGATATCCACTGGAGGGACAGAACTGCAGGGCATAAGCAATCCAGAAGGTTCCTGGAGACCATCAAAGACAATTTCCTCACCCAAATGGTAGAGGAGACAACATGGAGATATGCTTTGTGGGACCTCATACTCACCAACAATGAGGACCTCCTTGTGAAGTCAAAGGTATTGTTGGCTGCAGTGGCCATGAGATGGTAAAGCGAAAAATAATTCAAAGGAGAAAGAAGCCTCCCTAAGGGTTGAAGAGCTATTGGGTAAGACATTAAGAGCGCTGATCTATCAGTAATGATGTTTTCTTTTTTTGACTGCTTTGCCCATCCTGCCAATTTCTCGGCAAGTGAATGCCATGGTGTTGGCTGCCACAAACCTACCTTGCACATTCCCAAGCAGTTGCAGCCCTCTTTGAAACAGAAATCTCTGCCTGCAGTCAGTTCCCCCCTCGCCCATTTTATATGTGACTAGTGGCTGCAAATAGAAGCAGCAACATCTTCAATAGTCCACAGAAAACCGGTTCCATCCAAAGTAAAGAAGGCAGTTCCTGCCTTGCACAACCAACATGTGGATTCTGCACTGTCTAGAGATGTATATTGTCTTCCATTTTCTTGCCAGATCCAAGAGCAGGAAGAGAATAAGCCCAGGATCTGGATAGAAGGATGAGAAACGGTTCACCACAGTCCTATAGATGTGGGTTGCAGTTTACAAAAGTAATAAAGAAGATGTTGGCAAAAGTGTACTGAGAATAAAGGCAAGGTTTGTCAGGGTGAGCCTGGGAGTGCCACCATAAACTTACATGCACAGGAACAGTGAAAAGTAAGAGATGAGTTTTAAAATATACTTTAAAAATCTTCTTATGTTTGGCAGCTAATAATTTTCCAGCGTTTTGGCTAGAAATAGTGTTTTGCCTCCTCCCAACCTACTGCACATTGTCTGCACCCATGTCTCCATGTCACTGAAATGCAACAGTCAGGGACCTCTCAAAACCTTTCATTAAATGTACAAATGTTATACTTTTAAAGGGAAAAGTAGTATAAATATGTCAGATTTTGAGCTGTAGAGATGTTCTCTGCAGTGTAGAGAAGGTAGATAAGGCAAAGTATAAGCAAAACACAAAAATGGAGGAATACAGCTTTGATGGGTTTAATCCTTCAAATTGATAATGATAATCCAGTACCAGAAACAAAAGAAAGTACTAGAAAAATCTCAAGACATTAGATATGTAGTGCAAACAGACTAATCTGACCTCTTTATAAATCACAAGGAATAAGAGACTACACACCTAAATTAGCTACAGCATTGTCTAATTCCAGTAAGCCATGGGTGAATTTTAATTTACAGCATGTCTAAATATGACTGAGAATACTTGGAAAGCCCTAATGTTTCAGATATTTTTCAATTTCCTTTTTGGAAAGCCAAACTCCAAAGTTCATGGAGAAGATGAGAGCTTGCGAAAATCCAAAGTTTAAAAATAAGCGTTTTTAAATTTCTAGTTCTTCACAATTAATTGATGCTTTCAAGCTCTGAATAATTTATAATGATAGCAATCAAAAGCAGCTGAAATGAGGTTTTATGATTAGGAAAATAGTGGTGTATTGATGGTGTTGTACATTTATTTGTGGCTTTTTTTTTTTGGTAATAGCCAGGGCCACCCAGAAATTTGGTCTGAGAACCGATTCTTCCCAGAGAAGCTGTGGCTGCCCCATCCCCAGAAGTGTTCAAGGGCAGGTTGGATGGAAATTGGAGTAACCTGGTCTAGTGGAAAGTTTATACAGGCTTTAATGCAACAGGATAATCTTTGAGTTCTGACTCCACCCAGCACAAATAGTCTATACCCTGAGGTGTGATGTCTGGCTCCACTCGAATCTCTGCAGATTTGCTTTGGGAATAGCAAAGCCAAATCTCCCCTCTGCTAGGGTCTTGGATACAGCTCAAGTCACATCCCCCAATTATCCTTGGTGTTCTCTTTTCTCTTCCTGTTGTTACTATTCCAGGTTTAACTTCAGGTAGCAAAAAAAACCAGTTGAGGTCAACAGCAGAGCCTGGACACAGATGAGCAGAAGACCACTGAAAAACATGTAAGTGTGACTGTTAGACAGAAACTGTCCATGTTCTAGCTCTTAGGTGCTTTTCTAAAGGATTTCAGTGAGGAGATGGCAGGCTGAACTGGACTAGAAACCCACCAGAACCATCGTCCATCAGAAGTGGACCCTCTGGCTTAAATTTGAGGTGCAGTGTCATCTGTTGCCAGGCTTATTTTGAGGATTCACTGAGTTGCCTCAGGACCTTTTCTCCTTTCAAGAATATATAGTTCTATAATCAGTTCCTTCTGCATTTGAACAGATGCACAGACTGTCCTGGCTCCAGATCTTATCATTAATTGTCCCTCTCCCATAAAGAGAGGACAAGCACCTTATTTCAGCCTGCATTAGTGACCATGCCACAGTCATTACTTGTCCCAGTTTGTCAGCAATCCAGATGATTCCCTTCCGACTTGCTACTCTTCCCATTTAGTTTTGGATAAGTTTCCTTCACTTTTCTAATTCAAAATGAATTATGCTGAGAGTAGTATATATATGTTAACAAAATATTGTATACGGGAATTAGAGGTAAGCCTTATGCCAAATTCTGGCTATAATTCTTCAGTACTGCATAGTAGATGATATTCAGTCTCCAGCCATCTAATATACTGCCTGATTTACTTTTGTTCACTGTTTTGGATAAAGAAAAAGGCATCTTAAATGGAAGGTGGATAGAGAAAGCAATGCCAAATTTATGACTTTAAAAATGTTCTGTTCAGCCTTCAATATGTCAATTGCAATAGAAAAGAATTAGCAATTTTAGCTCTTGCAGGTGTATTTTCATGTGGTTAGATACTCTGTTCTATAAGGTGGCAACACGGGACATGAAAGTTGGAGACGAGAAAGTTGGAGGGTAGAATAGGAATTCTACAAGTCATATAAATACAAGATTTGTTAAAATCCCATCTATGCAGTATCAATAAAAGATGCCAATGATGAGCAGCACTGCCATATACTGGTCCAGAAAAAATATTTAGAACTTAGTTCTGTGTGGAAGGAGTAGCAATTTATAAATTCAGCCTATGAAAAGCAGAAAATAAGCCATCTACTCAATGTACAACGCTCATATTCCTTTAGCTGGGCCATGTGGTTTTTAGAAAATCACTTTTCTGCACAATACTTAAAAAAAAAAATCATTAGAATCGTAGGGCTAATACTTCATCTCTGAGTCATTTTGTGATCACATTCCATAAGGAAAAAACCCTCTGCAAGTGAAAGGAGCATCAAGGGACATCCTAGAGGGCTATGGTTCCATTTTAGATGTTTTCAGCCACAAATACGTAAATTTGATACCAAATGGGTGAGTAAAGTGATGTAGCTCTTGCACTGCGGGGGAGAGGACAAAATTAACAGTAATGGAGAAGAAGCCATTTGACCATTTATTCCTTCTTGCATGGACACATATAAATAGAGGTTTTCCTTGTTCACTGGAAGGCAGAAATTCCCTCAACATTTTTAACATGAATATTTCTGTCTATAATTCTGAAACAGAACACCAGATGAATTTTAAAAAAGTCAAATCTGGATCTAAACTTTCTGTCTCAGACATATTATTAGATGAACAAGTTCAAATTTTAAAATTTCCTTATAAAACCCCTCAGGCTGATCTATATAAAGTAAAGGGACCCAAACAGGTCTGAAAGCACTGACATATTGCAACCATAGGTTGATATATTCTTATTAAAAAGCAGCTACAGTTTTCTCAAAGGAAAATTTATATTTCAAGCAGTGGAATAGGGAGACATCATAAAGTTTTTAATAGAATTACTGGATGCCTTGTGATTTGGAGTTCTTTAAAGCTACAATAAAAATGGCATTTAAAAATAAATCACTATTCAAGCCTCTGTCATTTTCCATAATCTTTAATATAGCCAAAGGAAATAATAATTTATCTAAAAATTTAGAAGTAGAATAGATAATAAAATATATCCTTGAAGTGCATGAGGGTCTCAGCTATAAAACCAACATCTATATTGGGACCTTCATGCAGGTGTTGAAACCTTTGCTGTTTTTAGTTGTATTTCTGAAGTCAAAGTCAGCTACGAAGGTCTCAGTTACATAAATTGTACAGGCACATCTAAACTGACAATTATTAACATTCTTGTAGCTTTATTGGGACCACCGGTAAACTGAATGATAATAAAAAATTAAAAAATTGTTAGTTTAACTTCAGATTAAAAGCACTATCCCAACTTTGGAAAACATTAGGAACTTTTGCTCTTGAGCCATTTCTTTCTTAACAGGGTTGAAAATTTAATCCAACAGCATACAGTTCCCATTTTTAGTGGCTTCTACCCAAAACAGAAGAATAAACGAAAGCTAAAAATGTTCAAAAGTGTATGTCCATAATATAAATTATCACAAAATTGCCTATGACACTGATCTCATATCTAGCAGACACACTGATCATCTTGAGAAAATTAATCTGATTTGCCTCACAATTTCACAATCCTTCTAGTCTAATCTTATTACAGGTTTTGGTTTTTCTGATATTTATACCTATTATTTTATAAACATATGTTGCTAAGCCACATTTGGGGATGCAGTAAATTATTTCTGTTTAGAACAAGATTAACATCTCTGCTGCAAATTACTGATGTATTTTTGGGATTGCATCAGTCTCATGACCACTGCATGTTTTTGTCTCAGGACTTTTCTCAAAGGAAATGACAAAAAAGATGTTGAACTGGCCTAGGAATATTTTTCTTCACCATAACATTGTGGGAATGGTACCTCTTGAAAGCTATTTCTTAAATTCAATTTAGAGAGAAAATGTAGACCTTTGTAGCATGTCTGAGTGTGATTTTAAAAACATAAATATACTTAAGTGCTTCTCAGACTGAGAAAGTTCTGGCCAACACATGTCAAAGAATTCTTCATGATCCAAAAAGCAGACGAAGTTTTCCAAAGTGCCTGCAATATTTGGGTGTCTCATGCAAAGGAAGTCATGATACCCTGTGTATGCAGGCACATAAATGAAGAGGTACCTACACTCGATACTTGTTTCATTTTCATTTTATTTGTTCTTTCTTGACTTATTTAAACAGTGGAGGTTCCTACACTTATATTCTGAGAGAATATCCTTGAGGGCAGAGAGGCCCTGCAGAGACCTCAGCAAATTAGAGAGATGGGCAATCACCAATTGTATGGAGTTTAACAAGGCAGAGGGCCGGATTCTGCCCCTGGGACACTGGCTGTGTGCAAGGACTGGGGAGCAAGAGGCTGCAGAGCAGCTGTGGGAAGAGCCCTGGGGGTCCTGGTCCAGTTGGATCTGAGCAGCCAGGAGGGACATCCCTGTCCTGGGGACATCAGGCCCAGTGTCACCTGTCAGGCCAGGGAGGGGATTGTCCTGCTCTGCTCTGCTCTGCTCTGGGGCGGCCTCACCTCGAGTGCTGGGGGCAGCTTTGGGTGCTACAATACAAAAAAGATATAAAGCCATCAGGGAGCGTCCAAAGGAGTCCACAAGGATGGTGAAGGGTCTGGAGGAGCCATATGAGGAGCAGCTGAGGGCACTTTGTTTGTTCAGCTGGATAGGGGAGACTGAGACCTCACTGAGCTCTTCAACATCCTCCCGAGGGGCAGCACAGGAGCAGCTCTGATCTCTGCTCCCTGGGAGCAGGGACAGGACTCAAGGAAATGCCTGGAGCTGTGTCAGGGGATGGTTAGGCTGGATATCAGGAAAAGGTTATTCTCCCAGAGGGTGGTGGGCACTGACCAGGCTCCCCAGGGAATGGGCACAGCCCCAAGGCTGCCAGAGCTCCAGGGGTGTTTCAACAATGCTCCCAGGCACAGGATGGGATTGTTGGGGTGTCCTGTGCAGGGCCGGGAGTTGAACTGCATGATCCTTGTGGTTCCCTTCCAGCTCAGCATATTCTGTGATTCCATGAGAACTGTTTATTGACTGATTGGTCATTTGGGCTGTTAATCTTCTTGACAATATCTCCTGCACAACTGATAGAGGACTAATTTTATTTCTCTCTTCTCTCTCTTTCAGTCCCTTTTCTTGTTTACTGAAATAATTACCATAATCTGGAAACAGAACAAAATTGAAGCCATATTTTTGACCCCTCTTATTTTCACTATAAGAGTGAAAAATAATTTTCACTCTTGTGGAATTTATTTTTCCTTACTCTATCACTGCTCATTTGCAACAAGAATCATAGAATCACGGAATACTTCAGGTTGGAAAGGACCTTTAAATCTGGTTCTAATGTCCCTGCCCTGGACAGGAGCACCTTCCACTGTCCCAGGTTGCTCCAAGCCCCATCCAACCTGGCCTTGGACATTTCCAGAGACCCAGGGGCAGCCACAGCTTCTCTGGGCACCCTGTGCCAGGGCCTCACCACTCTCATAATAGTTTCTTCCTTATATCCAACCTAAACTTACCATCTTTCGGTTTAAAACTTGTCCTGTCCCTACAGACCTTGGTAAAAGTCTCTCTGCATCTTTCTTACGTGGCTCCTTTCTCTATCAAACAGCCACAGTAAAGCTTCCTGGTCTTTAGGATGACGACTTCAACCTTTTCATCCTTTCTTCACAAGAGGGCAGTTCCAGCCCTTAGGTTCACGTTCATAGCCCTCCTCTAAGTCCCATTCCAACAGGTCCATATCTTCCTTGTACCAGAGGCCCCTGAGCTGGAGCAGCTCTGCAGGTGGGGTCTCTCCTGAGGGGGCAGAGGAGCAGAACCCCCCCTTCCCTGCTGCCCATGCTGGGGGCTCAGCCCATCCCGTGGGGGGTTCAGGGCTGTGAGAGCATACATTGCCAGCTCGTGTCTGGTTTTTGTCCGCCAGTATCCGCAAGTACTTCTCCTTAGAGCAATGGCTTAATGAATTAATTTGCTAAAGAACGAAATCACAACAAGAATCAGAGCCTTTTGTCATTCCACTGTGTATTCCCCAGGTATCGAGGTGTTGGAGCAGTTGGTGGGAGCTCTACCCTTGCAGGTTATTAAGTCAGTACAAAGCAGCTGGTGTTACCTCTCCTCAGACTTTTGGTGTCTCTGTGACATAGCCATTGGCATTATGAGATCAGCCTGACCATCCACAGTATATATCCCGTGGACAAATCTGCACTCAGTCTGCACTTTGAGAATTAATGTTGGCTCTAGCTAGAGACCAAATCAAACATGGACAGCTTCCAGGAAAGCTATTTCCTGTTTCCATATAGAGGACATTATTTACGGCTCCCACATGTAATACACAATTAGAGTAGCAAATCTATTTATTCACAGAAAGAATAATGAGTGCCAAGTAAATAGGAAAACTTAGAGGCAAGTATTATAAAAGCATTACTTTTGCTTGGAACACTATTAGCTATTAACAAACATGTTCTAACAAACTGAAAAATGTCCAGAGGATTAAGTGCTAAATCTGCATAAAAAACAACTGATTTTTAGCCTGTTTGAGTTCCTTTCTGTTTTAATTGTATGGTACTTTCAAAGGATGGAACCAAGTAATTGGGGTGTTTTGCTGCCTTTTGTTAACACCACATTTTGGTTCCAGGTGTAACTGTTTCCTTTATTCCTGTCACCCGGTTTGCAGCTTTGTCCACTCTTTTCCTAGAAACAAAATCATGGAATGTTTGAGAATGGAAGAAACCTTTTTTGGAGATCATCTAGTTCAATGTCTTCAATTAAGCAGGTTGCTCAGGGCCTTGGCCTGAAATAAAATTAAAGGAAATTTGACCTATAAAATCATAGGAATTATTCTATATTCTCCCCTCCTCTCCTTTCCCTTTTGGGGGAAGATGCTGGAAACAAGAGATGGTAAATACTGTGAGGTCTACCCATACTTCAGCACATGTTATTTCTAGATTTTCCTATTTCACTCTAACAGCAGGGAAAAGCCATCATAACCACAGCTGGCAAAAAACTTCTCTACAGAATTCAATTTCCTTTGCTTTTTTTTAGGTTTTTTGGGAGTGAATAAACAAACTAAGCTTTTTTAAGCTAAACTGCTAACACACCTGAACTTTGTCCTGTCTCTTAGTAAGACTGAAAAGTGTACAAAGGGCTCTTTCAAACCTGTCTGTCTGCAACTACCACGTTGCAGGTTTTCCACTGCAGCTTTCAGGCTAGCCAAGAAATTAAAAAATGCACTGCTAAAGCCAATGAATTATTCTACCCACTCTGTACTAGAGCAGCATGTTTGTTTGTTTGATACAATAATTCAGAAGCAGATCAATGTTGTCCATAGAGGAGAGGTCCTTGAGCCCAGAGAATCAAGTGTTTCAGATTTTTTTCTTGGTGACTGACTAATAATGCTTTTGTTATCAAATATAGTGTTCTTAGCAGAGTCCAGCTTTATTCTGTGTAGTATTTATATGTTATTTCAGAGAGAAACAGCAAGACAACAGAATGAAATTTTTTCAATATCTGTAATTTCTTACCTTTCCCATTTACTCCCTTCCCTTTTAATTACCATCATTTGTGCCTTATCTCAGAACATCTTAAAAAACAAGTCTGAAGATTAAGTCTAATAAAGTTGATTTTGCATCAAATAACACATGGTCCATTCATTATGTTTCATAATCCTTTTTTCTCCAAACATTTCTGGCTGTTCTTGCTTGATTTTAACTTTAACCATCCGAGATACAATAATAACTTTTTTGCACTTCAGAGTTGAAATAAACAGTGGTATTGATTGAATGGTGTCAAATTTGAAATTAAATAAAGCCAAACCAGCTCTCATCCTATTGTTTGGATGGCTTCAGCTTTCCAATTTCGTTAAAAAAATAAAGGTAAATCCTAGTCAAAAGAGAGGAAATTATGTGCTTTGATGGTGAACTCCACAAATGTTTCTTTTGTTTTTTTTTTCACAAGCAACAAATCTCTCTAAACTTCAGGGGTTGCAATCATCATGAGTGACACAAAACCTTTAATTAGCCATTAACTCCTAGGGTAAAGTTAGTGTACTTCTCCCATTTAAACTTCTGAAGAAAATTAAAATGCAACTGTGAAACAAACGGCAGACACTCAGGATTACAGCTATTTATTTCCTCAGTTACGTAAATGAGTGATTCTTTAAAAATTCTGGCAATTATACCGTGTTCCAAGGTGATGTCAACAAAAGCAACTTGTGACTGGAGATGTGCTGCAGGTTCTTTAAACTGCCATTGTCAACACCAGTATGTCAAGCGTCGTTAAAGAGCACAATTTAAATTCAACAGAAAAACACAATTAAAAAAATCAAACGATAAGTCTGATTTTATAGACGTCCAGAAAAACTGACATAACTAAACTTGGCTGAAAGAAAAAGAGGTGTGAAACGAATTAGGGAGAGATCTCAAAAAAGTCATCACGCTGCATCCTTTCCCCAAAGTAGGACTTGTATATAAAGTGCAATTCATAATTTTTTGTCCCTATTTAATACAAAAAAAGACCAAAGATTCTATCAAAAATTTTTCAAGTAGTAAAAAGGCCTAATCAATAAAGTCTGCTGCCCTAGTGTAGCATGTAATTTTTCATCTATTTAATAATTCAGTGCTATAATATATCAAAAACAAAGAAGAAAACCCAATCCTAAAATGAATATAATGACAAAACCACTAAAATATTAAATTTCCCAGGAGTTTTCTGGAGGTTTGAGCGCTATCTTATCAAAAGCTGAACAGAACGCCAATTCCAAAAATCTTGCATAACAATGGACATTATTTCTGTAAAGATTTATTTATATGGCTCTAATGCCATGGGCTTACCTAAACTTTAATGAAAGAGATATGTGATATATGGGAATCATTATGGTGCAAAGTTGAACTCTTGAGAATTCTGCGGACACTAGTTGCTGTTTTTTGTGATAAATCTATCAGCTATCTCTGCTTTCTCCACTGCATCCCGTTCCATTCACCTAAAATGTTTAGTGGCACAGACACCGTGCCATTCATCCCATTTACATTGTGACCAGACTGTCAATGCACATTAAAAGTGGTTGATTTCCAAATCTGAAACATATATAAAGCTGGGGAAAAATAACATAAACAATGCCTCTGTGTTCCATCACCCACCCCTCACCAGAGCACTGGATTGACTGTAATATCATGATTTCAGCCTATTGATCTGGAGCACTAGCAGAGAAGGTGAATCATTTCCATTCTGCCTGCTGCCCTGGTGCTTCCTCAAATCTTATTTAAAAACAAGCACTGACCTGCAGATTCACACGCAATCAGCAATTTCTATGACCATGGATGTTCAATTATACATAATTACTAAATTGCAAACAGTTAGGGATGTTTGTTCATTCATTCTTTTCTTCCCGCTCTTTGCCCTCCTTTCCCCGTTGCTCTTGAAAGTGATATTAATGAAATAAAAAACAAATAATTTTCAGAAAATAGTGATGTTAAAAACTGTACCTTCTGTCAGGTATTTAGACCAGAAAACTCATACAAGTGGCTGTCTCCGAGGGAAAGGATGACTTTGCAAATTAACTCTACACATGCAATATTTTTAATCTCTTCTCTCTGCCTGCCACAGAGCAAGCAGAATTACAAGATTATGTTGCAGTAAATTTTCTTTCAATTAAGAAAGAGTGAAGCTTGAGTTCTTCTGTAGTATTCAAATCTATCACTTGGGTCCCTAAGAAAGAGAATAATAGAACTTTTAAACTTATGTTTTCATTAGTCAGTCAGCAGAAAGATACAGGATCGATCTATTAGGAGCTCAGTTGTCCACTCATTTAAATCATTTAGAGTATCAGCTTCTTACACATCCCAGTGAATTCCTGCTGTAGAGCAGTGAAGTATGCAAGAAAAAATCAAGAGGTTCCAAGCAAACAAATAGTGAAGTTTCTATATAATCCCCCATGTTTTGCCTGCAAAATTTGTTGCAAAAGAACACAACTGGAACAATGACCTGTCCTAAGCAAGCTGCTCTAGATAGGCTCCTTGAGAAGAGGACGTGGGCAACATCACTTGAAGAGGTCCCTTCCCACCCCAAACTTACTGTGGTTCCATGACTGTATGTATACCTGTACATCACTCGTATACCTGTACATCAGTGGGGTGGAAATGCTGAAAATATTGATAAACCAACTTCAAAAGCAAGGATTTTCGTTGATTGATGATTATTATCAACACACACAGCCAAGGGCTTGCTCTTGCTTAGCACTTACACGCTTAAACAATGAGTGATAACAGCTCCTCTTCCTGCCTTGCTCTGCAAAAGCAACGGGGATGATGTTATTGGCCAGTGAATATACTTTGTTGGTATCTTGCTGATTTTATTCCTTGCAGATGACTTCCTGAATTCTATTTGTGCAACTGGATCTCTTGCAGGTACATATTATTTATACATTTGTGGTTGGCTGTGTTACAAAGTGCTTGGTGATGTACATGTTGTTAGCAAAGTCACGATGTACTGTTGTTGGTTATGCTGTATTCTTGGGTTTGTTTTGTTTTGTTTTGTTTTGTTTTGTTTTGTTTTGTTTTGTTGTGTTTAGGGGTTTTTCCCCTGTAGAAAAATGTTTAGTTCCTTTGGACTCCACATGATTTGAGTAAACACCCTGTAAATCTTTGACCTTGCATATGCAAACAACGAAGGCCCAGACTTCCCCTCCATTCCTGTTTCCAAAGGTGTATCATTAACTGGGTATTAAATTTGTTAAAATTTATAGCCTACAGTATTCAAGTACAAGTAGAAATCAATTATTGTTTCCTATTAAAGTAGGAGTTATGGACTATTAAACAATGTCTCAAATGGACCAAGGTTATTACTGGAAAAAATTAATGGAAAACGTTCTAACTCAATACGCCCATGAGCTCTCACAGAAAGACTCTTAATCGTCAGTATTTCAAAATGATGTAGCATTACTGATCAATACAGGGGTAAGAGTGACCAGCAGGTTTTATCAGACCTCTGTGTAATGAAAAATAATGAAGTTTATGGAAAAGTGACACATGTTCACATGCTTGCAGACAAGTGAAAATAAATGAATTTGCTGCACAATAATATGCAATTAAATGGCAAATCCCGGACTACACGATACTTTCATGGCACTTCTCAGTACAGTGCACTTCATATGGGTTTCTAGTGCTCTCTAAACACTGATAGAACTTTCTGAGAAAAAGCAGGATTTAGAAATGAAGATAGTTACTTAGCACACTTTCAAATCTCTAGCCAGTAGTTCAGATGACAGCTAATTTAAATAAACTTTTCGGTTAAGATTGTGAGACTTCGTAATGAAAGCATTACTAACATTCAAACATAATAAATATACTACACTTACTTTATCCACTAAATATTTTTTTTTTTAAATAAAATTAAAGTTTTTCACAAAAGTATACCAATGCTGTAATTATTCTTTCAGTTTTGATCCAAATCACACTAGAGGCAATTGAAAATCTCCCAATGTCTTCAATGGAACAGGATCAGACTCTTCTGTTTTTAAGTTTAGTTTTGCCTGGGAAAGAGCACTGATATCTACTAAGTGGTGGAAAAATTAGTAATTTTAATATATAAAGCCTTTATCTATGTAAAATATTGCATAATACAGCTCATTAACAGGTAATTGCAAGGAAACAAGGAAAAGCTGAAATTTTCTTGCAAAATGACAAGTTGAACCGTGTTCAAAGATCTGTCTGTATTAGATGTGTTGTTAAAAGATTTCACTACACTGTGTAGTTAAACACTCATCTTAGATGCTTCCCATGAATCAGTGAAAGATGGAATTCAGAAAACCACATCACCTCTGAGTTCAAAAGTAAACAAAAAACATCATGTTGTTTTAGTGAGCAAAGGAGAAGAAATTGGAAAAAAGTAATTAGAAAAAAGTAATTAAATGCATAAGGGTTGGGATGGTCCTCTTTTAACCTGTAACCCCCAATATTCTAATACTGGAAAAAGGTAACCTTGGAAAGACTTGCCTTAAGTTATTGGAAAATTCTTTATCCCAAAGTTCAAGTTTTTAATTCAAACGAGGGACAAATGAAGATACAGAAAGCCCATCCCCAAAACCCTACCAAAACTGGGAGGACTCTTGGTGCACAGACATTCCTCCTTTTCCACTCCTGTCTCCTCTCCCTAAGATCTTCTGTCCCAGATGATGGCCTGTAATGGACTCTTACACTGCAGATGAGCACTGCAAAGCCACTGTGAACTGACTTCCTCAATTTTGCCAGGTCTCTAATATATTAAAATTAGATGCTCATGTAATTATATGCTTATAAAGTTACGCAATTTTATGAGTGCATAATTGTAGTGTAATTGTCCACTGTTTTAAGATTTGTCCTTACTCAAGAGAAACAGGAGTTGAGAAACTGGATTTTCAGAGCAATTTAAAGAAATTAGATGTTAACTCCTTCAAATCAAATAAATGGTGCCTGACAGGAGACCTGTGGGAGTCTTCAGTCACACACTCCACATACATACTTATATGGGACCATTCCAGCAACACTAGTGAGTGCTTAAAAATTATTTTCACTTTTTAATTGGAAGGATTATGAGACAAGAAGGAAACACTGGCGTAGTAATAGTTCATGATGTGGAAAAGTTGTAAGTACACTGAGTGTTTTTTCTAAAGGCATGGCAACAATTCTGTCTCATAGGGTCAGCAAAAAAAGAAAGTTAAATCCATTTTGTGGTGAAATAATTTGGAACAAAATAATTCAGTCAATCCTATTAAATATTTCAGGCTGAACTAGTCCTTCCCTTACTATTTTGAGGTCTCTGTAGGCTGAGCAGTTCAATGCCAAACACGCAGTGCAGCCCAGTCTTCCTTCCTCATCAATTTCCACTTCTGAAGAAAGAAATGAGCTCTCATGCAGGTCTCTTGCTACTTGATTTTTCCCACTTAGGAAGTTCCATTCTGCTGGCACTAATTACTCCTTCCACTCAGTTCTCTAAGCCACTGACATTTTAGCACCAAATGCAATCCTACTTAGAACAGACTGGGGAAAGAACTTCCTTCCATTAGAGTGAGGGAGTTTTCCCTTTCCATAAACATAAGACTGATCAAGCAAAACACTCAAAGAAAATGTGCATGAAAATCCCTTCACCTTTACTCTTCATTTTAAAAAATGTCTCTATAATATACCATATCCAGATAAAACATCAATCCCCCTGCAGAAACCTAGGAAGATAAGCTGCAAACATTTAAGCTGCAAACATTTCTTTGAAAGCTTTTGTTTTTAGGTATAAAATGTCAAGAAACATTAGAAATCACTGTTGAATCCCCATGTTTTTAGATATTGATTATTCAACAGAACAAGGACCTGAGCAACACGAGCTAATGTTAAAATCAGACTTGCTTCTCGCAGGAAATTTGACCAGTAGAGCTGCCAGACTAAATTGACCTGTGATTTTATGATTCTGCATTTAAAGAGTGTAATTTAGTGACAGACAACATCATCTTACTTGACTTGCTTATTATAGTCCTTGAGGCAGAGGGAAAACACTGAGAGTTTAAGAGCATTTTGATTTTCTGGGGAGCCACACATGCAGCAGGAATGTGAGCCACCTCTGTCTGTGGCTGATGAAAGTCATGTCACAGGGGGACAACAGACAGCAGACTTTGAGAGTTCCTGAGGAAGACAAGGAGAGTCATGGTTGATTTCTGAGGCAAATTTAAGCTGACCTAGGCAATCAAGGGAAATGTTTGAAGAAAAAAGAAGTGAAACCTTGTTGCTTTCTCTACCTTCCCACCGCCTTTGTTTTTAATTTTAATAAAAATATCTAATTATTTAACACTTTTTGTCACTCTAGGAAGTTACATGGCGGTGTCTGAACAAAAGGAAATATACTCAGAAGAGACTGAATTTATTATTTCGTACTACATTTGGTCTTTGTGACTAGAGTGGTTTTGTTCACTCAGGGTTTGCCTGTGACAGTCACACACAGAACAGCTGTAATTACATTTGTTCGATGAAGAGGACTGTTGTTTTATCAGAAACCAGAGTCACAGGATGGTTTGGGTTGGAAGGGACCTTAAAGCTCATCCAGGTCCACCTCCTGCTATGGGCAGGGACACCTTCCACTAACCCAGGCTGCTCCAAGCCCCATCCAACCTTGGACACTTCCAGGGATGGTGTGTCCACAACCTCTAGGGCACCAGTGGATGACCTTGCAGTTATTCTCCTGTTATTCAAAAAAGTAAATAAGGTACAAACAGTTAAGTTCTATGGAGAGCAGCAATTGGAGCAGGGGAGTTAAGTTTGTCCAGTCTGGGGAAACACTCATTTAAAAGCCCCCACACACCCACCTACACTAATACTGGCCCTGGATGAATGCCAAGCTGAGTCCCTGCTGAAACCACCTGGGATCAAATACCCCAAACCCTAATCCATTTTATATCCAGCGCAGACCAGTTCATCAGATGTCACAGAGCTGGCTTAATGCAGGGAAATCATGCTAGTTTCTATCAGCTGAGTTTATTTCTTAGTAAAAATGCAAGATGCAAAGTGCAAGAATATTGTTGTGCATAAAGGAATCAGACACAGATTACACAAATAAGATAGGAATTGCATACCAGCATACAAGAATCTGCTCATGTCCTGTCCTCATCTGACCTCATTTAATCTCAAATTAAGGAAATAATCCGATGCTGTATTATATTTTGAAATTACTCTGCATAATACTTAAAGTTTTCTTAC
The DNA here is from genome assembly GCA_013397845.1 of Melanocharis versteri. Classification (NCBI taxonomy): domain Eukaryota; kingdom Metazoa; phylum Chordata; class Aves; order Passeriformes; family Melanocharitidae; genus Melanocharis; species Melanocharis versteri. Next base: position 79,846 of record VZTG01003992.1, read on the forward strand.
CTAAAAGGGCTATTGGGCTGGTGGAATATTTCCAAAGCAATACAGTTTTAGTCAAGTCTAATCTGTCTTTTAAGATGTCTAAGGCCTTCACTGCCTAAGTGTCTTGAGAATGTCTAATAGTGTGCTCTAATCTTGATAGCCTGCTAATTAGGTGCCACCAACATGTGCTGTCCATGTATATCTTGTCCTTGCTAGAAGGAACTGGTGTTTTCACACGCATAAACTCTCATTCAACGTGTCTTCACGCCAGTCTTAATATTTGTACTGCAAATCTTAACTGAGGGACACCGTGCAGGCACTGTTCTGTACCAGTCTGGTATAGACCTACTACACCAACAAGTTGATTTATGGTGCAAAGCACATAGAGGGAAAGAGGTGTGAACAACACAGACAGAACATTTTACAGGCTATTAATAGGGTGCATTTACACAGATGAGTGAAGACTGTTACATGTTCCTCCCGACTTAAGATTCCTACCATATGATAAAAGACTTTCAATCTTTAAGAGGCAGTAATCTGAATTTCGTCAGAAATGTTCTATTTTAATGCTGAATATTTACCTTGATTTTAAACTCTTGAAATGAATGCATTTGCTGAGGGTTTTTAACAATCCCTAAAAGTCATTGAGGGGAATACACAACACTGACTTCTTATAAGAAAAAGGCTACATTTCATGATTTTATGAGACATGAAATTCAAGATTTGATCAGAAACTATTTTGGTTTGTGACTGCTGAGGATCTGAATAGCGATTCATAGAACAATTCATTGGTTGGAAATATGCAGATTTATCAATCCATATATCCTGACTTACACTGCAATTGCAAAAGTATAATTTCAATTCTTGAAGCCACTTTTTCTAGACCAGAAGGAACCCATTTCCCCTCTCTGCACCTCCAGCAGTGCTGTGAGTGAGTATAGAATGTCTGGGTCCTGGCCATGCCCCTCCCAGCTACTGCAGAAATTAACCCTGTCCGGGCCAGAACCAGGACACAAAGAATTCTATTATTATTTTTTATTATTCTATGAATAATAAATTAATATTCTATTAAAGTCTATTATTTTTTTAGGATTTTTTATTATCCATTACTATAAAATAAACTAGAAAACACAGTTTTATGAAAATGGCACAATTCTTCCGTAATGCGACAGTGAAATGTGACAATTTTTTGGTTAGGGGTTTTTTTTCAGCGAAAAAGGAAATTTTCACAAATCTGGAGCTCAGATTTCTCGTTTTTAAGAACTCATTGCAGTAGGATGTGCATATATTTTTTCACTTCAAAATGCACGTCACTAGTTCTTGGACATATTTAAATGAGGGTGGTATTGCCTGTGTGAGTCTGTACAAGTAAACATAGAGCACAAGGTGAGAACTACATCAAACAACACACTCAGGTCCAAATGGGTACAGGTGCATAGAGCTTTTCTGGGTTTTCAGCTTCTGTTCAGCCTGCTTCAGGAGCACAAAGATAGAAAACAAGTAATTCTTGCATGTTTAAAGCCAGATTTTAGATTTGATTTGAGTTTTTTGATGTCTGGAACAGGAAAGGAGCAGGGCAAATGGTCAAATATTAGGTAGTGACACAACATTTAAAAACAAACAACGTGAACTTCATTAGAAAAAGAAAAGCTTCCCCACAGCCAATGTTAATATCAATTTCATGGCTGGAAAAAAAAAGATCCAACTTTGTATGTTTTCTGAAAATTATTCTAGCTCTTCAAGACATCCATCCATCCATCTGACTCAGTTTCCGTGTAGTCCTGTGTGGCTGTAAGCTCATTTTTGCACTATGGACCAAAGTGAAAAATATTACCATTATCTTAAAATAAGTGTAGTACATTTATTAGATTTGAATATTACCAATGCATTTATTACAAAGTCTCAAAATTTTAACAAAAACTTTAATTTAAATTAGCTTTCATCTGAACAGTCTTGGATTTGAAATGTTGTAAATATTCACCCTAAAAGAAATACTTTCTTTGCTATCTAGAAAGAGTTCACATAACAGCTGCTTATTATTCTTTAAAATGAAGCAAATCACACCACCAAAGTGCTTCTTCAGGCTGCACTTATGGGAAGAATTAATCCTCCTGACCCACACAAAAAAATATAACATTGAATACCAAACAATTCCCAATGGACGGCGGAGGAAGTATTCTGATAACTCAAGGACAAATTTTTGAGGGACTTTTTAAGAGGGCATAGAGTGACAGGACAAAGGGTTAAATGGGATACTGGGGAGGAATTGCTCCCTGTGAGGGTGGGGAGGCCCTGGCACAGGGTGCCCAGAGAAGCTGTGGCTGCCCCTGGATCCCTGGAAGTGTCCAAGGCCAGGCTGGACAGGGCTTGGAGCAACCTGGGATAGTGGAAAATGTCCCTGCCCATGGCAGGGGGTGGCAATGGATGGTTTTTAAGGTACCCTTCCACCCAAAATGGTCTGGGACTTCATGATTCTATGATTCATAAGTGTAAATACTCCACTTGGGACTAATTTGTGTATATTTTTCATTAGTTTAAATAAGAAATATTTTCCTAGGTGTGCATCCTGCTGTTGCCTGATCTGGGTATCATGAGGAGGAAGGAAGGAGGAGCAGAGAGAAAGGGAGAGCTGTGGGCAAGAGCAAGCGTGGGAAAGAGACACAAAAATCATGTGCATAGGAAAAGAAAAACTGCCTGAATCCTACTTGTGTCATGCAAGGATAGAGGATCTCTGGAAAACACCTCAGAGATAAGCGCTTCTACAGCCCAAGGCACTCAGTTTGAGGCAAAACACAACCAAAAATATATTATTTACAGCATAAAATCTCTTGAAATTGACTTTCATGAAGTTGATAATCTCCACTGAATTTTAAGTTATCCTTAAAAATTGCCTGCCTAATTTATCTGTTTCATCTTTGGATTCCCAGGTTGGAAACTCTGCATCTCTCAATGACTCTGAACAAAAAAGATGTTTAAAAATTTTGATTTTTTTTTAGATTTCTTTGGAATTTTTTTTGATCCTAGTTAGTTATGAAAATCAGTGCATATAATTTCTTGTTCTGCAGGAAAAAAAAAGATTTTGGGAAAAAAACTGTGCTGTGGTGTGTTTCTGAGAAGGAGGGACTTCCTTTCTATATTTTTTTCAGTGGTTGAACCAGAATAAATCACTGAAATGGACACCTGCAGCAAAATATGAAATATTAATTCAATGCAGTAATAAATACAATATTATTCTCAGTGGCAGTAATTAGAAATAAACCTCAACAATCTTCTAACACCATTTCTTGTGCTTCACTAATGTGATTCATTTGAAAAACAGTCTATTTTCATAAAAAACAACGGCAGCAATTAACTGGTCTCTATTTACCCACTTCTGAAGCAAAAAAAAAGTACACCCAGAATATATAACCTGTTTTATTTATTCATTTTAAATTAACATAGAAGACCTGCTCCTGGTAATCAAAGAATTCATGGGAAAATAAGGAAATAAAAGGCAAATCTGCTGACTTCTCACTGTGTTAAAGGGAGCTCAGTTTAGCTTTGTACCTCTTTCACTTTTCCCTTCATTCTGCAAGTAAATTACAGCAATCACCACCCTGAAGAAGTTTAGAAGAGGCAGACTTATTCCCAGAGGACCACTCAAGTGGGCTCCCTCTTAATGGCCCCAAAATGTCTCTTCTTGCACTTGAACCCATCCTCCCATGCTTCCTGCTCTGAAAAAGGCAGTAAACTGTTAGTCCTGTTTTTACCCAAGTCTCCAAGGGACTCAAATGATGGAAAACTGAGACTTGAATGGTTGTGGAACACGTAGAGTTGTGTCTAGGCAAAAGAAAATCATCCTACAAGATATATTTTCAATGGGAGTTCTGGATGTGTGTTTGATGGTTTTTTTAAATGGTAATATATACTTAATGATGAACACAAAAGCAACAAATTATTTAGACAGAGTTGATTTGAATTAAAGAACCCATGGATTTAAATTTAATTGGTTTATTCTTCTCTAGATCTAGATACATAGAGCAAAATCCAGGGAGCATCCATGCAGCCCATTGCTTATGCAAAAATTTCTGCAAGCTTCCAGAGGTAGAAGTGTCTGGGGACACTGTAGTTTCTGTCTTCGGGGCCATGATGGTTCAGCAGAACCACCTGCTTCAGATAATTAAATTTTGCTGACGTAGTTTCTCCTCCTGTTCTTGAACCACAGGACATTAAACTGAGAGAGGGTGTGTTTAGAAGGGATATCAGGGAGCAATTCTTCCCTGTGAGGGTGGTGAGGCCCTGGTGTAGGGTGCCCAGGGAAGCTGTGGCTGTCCCTGGATCCCTGGAAGTGTCCAAGGCCAGGCTGGACAGGGCTTGGAGCAACCTGGGACAGCAGAAGTTGTCCCTGCCCGTGACAGGGGATAGGACTGGCTGATTTTTAAGGTCCTTTCCAAGCCAGATTTTCTGGGATTCCACAATTCCATGATCTGTCATGGCCACAAGCTTAGTCACTCCTGTGGAGGAGTCAGAGAGAGACATGAAGGTACCCAGCATCTGGGGAGGAATTGAGTGCCAAGTCCTGAGGAATTCATTTTGTGAGTGCAACAGTGAAATTCAGGTTTATGTCATAGTTACCATCATGGTGTAGCTTGATATGTTGTGCCTGTGTCCACACGAGCATGAAGAAAAACATCACAAGCCATAGTTATTAAATAAGTTGAATTATATATATCCTGACAGAAAGAATGGGGGCACTTCTGGCCTGTGGAAGAGTCCGATCAACTCACTTTCTGCACCGGCAGAGAAAACAAAGTGTGGTTTTTTGGAATATTTTTCTCCAACAGGCAGCAGTTCAGTTGTAAATTCTTCAAACCAATTTTGGAGAATTTAGGTATATCGTCATCACTCCTTCACAATGAAAAAATGAAATCAGAGACAGGAGTAATGTACATAGGAAACCAGAAGTGGCAAGAAATAAAGTAAATGATCCCCCACTGAGCTTTCTGTAATGCTACCAGGATGGAATTGGTGACCATGCTGGCCACATAGGCAGACATGATATGAGACTTATAGAATGACACAAGAAAAGACTGCTCTGGTTATGTATTTTAAATGAGGACCAAAATTGTTTATTGATTTTTATTTGAAAAACAGGTAATGAAATGGCAATCCCAGAGCTATACATTTATAATCAATAACAGCAATATGACACCTAAATGGCATTACTACACACTCAACAGCTGTTAATAAAACCTTAAACATTTCTAGAACCCTTTAATACCTTTTTGCAAAATGTTCTGAGTATGCACTCCCACACGGTGTCATTCACACACTCCCGTTGATCCACCCCCACACCGTGTGTGCTGCCATCACACATCCCCTCTCCTGGCTCTCAGGGTTCCCCTCCTTGCACGCCCTCCGTGGGAGCTGCGGGTGATCCAGCTCCGAGAGTCCTCCTGCTGCTCCTCACGCCCCACTGAGCCACCAGCACCATGGAGAGCCACAGCTGCAGAGCCAGGTGGGGCCCTGTGTGCCTCCCAGCCCGGCAGGGATGGTGGTTTGTGAGACAAAAACACTGGCCTGGGAGGGTTGTTGGAAAGGTGGCTCCCGGGGTGTCAAGCCCAGGCTTACTGCTGACTGTTACCTTCTTCTCAATCCCGGCATCATATATTTCCCTCCCTTAATTTTACGCCTTTTCAAGCTGATTCCTTCTCTCATCCAAAGTCTCTTGATCATGCTATGGATAGGTCTTAATTTGGCTGATCATCATCATAAGGAAACCTTGTTATTTTTAATTTGATCTTGATCATAACCATCAGTGTTTGGGCAAGCAACCTCTCAGAGGAGAGAGTTTTGGGTATCCTGGTCACACACTGTTGTATTCACACTCCCAGAGTTATCCAGGTCAAATTCCCCAGAGTTGTACTGGGTGTGTGAGCTCAGGAAGAAGGAAGGGTAAGAAAAAGTTTGGTTTAAGTTTGTTGTTATTTCTCATTATCCTACTCTTTTGTTATTTGGTAATAAATGAATTCACCAGAGCTGAGTCTATCTTGTCCATGCTGGTGATCTGTGAGGGATATTTTTGTCCTTACCTCGCCCACCAGCCTTTAATCATAGTTTCTCTCCCCTGTCACATTGAGAAAGGGGGAATGATGAAGCAGCTTGGTGGGCACCAGATATTCAGCCAAGGTCAGCCCAACTCAGGAGGCCATGCAGATGACTAAAAACTGGAAGACAGGGACATAAGGGAAAGGTAGAGATTTTATTAAAGATTTTTTTAACTTTACAAAAATGGATGACAACATCTTTTCAAAATGTTATTCAACTGAATGAAGAGAGTTTAGAGTTCTTGGTCTGGAAGAGCTTGATCAACTTCACTTTATTTGTGTGGTGTATCTCGTTATTTCTGGCACCCTCTTACAGCCATAAAGTCAAATATGATGTTCCAGGTGGGTTGGGCAACCATGGTGCAACCTGGCATTATTTCTGCATATATATCATGATGCAACTTTAACAAATGCAGCACAGAAACCCTATTCACAATTTTTCTTTCATCTGGCATTCTGCCTTACTCATGCAGGTCTCATTTGTTGCCTTTTAGGACTTCTACTTTTCTTTCGTATCTCCCACATCAACAGTGAAACTCCGAACTTTTGAAATAATTCTTCCTTAGGTGTATTAACTTGACATTTTCCAAGATCAGTTTCATTATGTTACTCTTTCCTGGCTCCCAATACTATGTCCCTCTGCATTCTATTTCCTTGTCCTTAGTTTTGCTTTGCATGTAAGTGAGTGATCAAGGACCACAGCATTCACTTAACACAGAGATGGAAGAGTTAACAGGTGCAGGTGACATCTTCATCTTCATGAAGGCGTATGCCTTCTCAAAATCTCTTCTGAACTTAGGCCTAGATTAATACTGCTGTGTCTTTAAACCATCTAACTCAATCTAGTTCTTTATCAGCAATTTTGTTTTTTCTTGTGCTATGTAGTTGATATATGAAACTTTCATGTGTTCAGCAAAACACATATTCTGCTTTTCAGTTACAAAATCAATTAATTTGCTAGTGAAAAACAAGCTCTTACAGGTAAACCACTTGTCGTTATACCAAGCTCTTAAATCAATGCTATCGTCTGATCGAGGCTAAGTAAAACTGACATAACTTTTCACTGTTTATAGTACTGGAAATCTTATTTTTCAGTAGGGAAATTTTAACTAAGGAAGAGGGAATACAACTTCTATCTGTGAGTTCATCCAACAACTCTGAACAGTCTGTCTTTTGACAATGAAAAGGCATCAGAAGACAGGAATTCGTCTAACTGGGTGATTACAGTGTGTAGGCAAACGCTTTATCTGCCAGTAAGGCTGGGATTTTGTGGCTGTGCTCTGAGAAGAGACTCCAGCAGGTAACGGATGAGATGGCAGCAGGTGTAGGAGTTCCCCTGAATAAAACAGAACCAGCAGCAATAGAGGAGCTGAGCAGCTGGGCTTAGGTACTCAATGCTGTCATTCTCTTACTGCAAGATTGATTCCATGGATTTCTAATTGAAATTATTTTAGCTGGCTAGTTGGATTTATCAGATTTGTCTGATAATTGATTTTCCTTCCTAGAGATGTGTTTTGAGTTTATCATGGTAAATTAGGAAGACGGCTAAGTGAAGTCTTTACAAAAATCAGCAAGTTGCTCAGGAGAAAATACAAAGTTTTATTCCTCTTCCTTTGGAGCTGCTGGAAGTACTGTAGTAGAATCTAATCTTTCCAAATCTGCTGTGTGTACTGTGCATTTTTCTTTTTTGCTCTACTTACCATTCCCTTTGGTCCTTAGATGTCTTCAGAGAAGACTATAAAGGACCTTTGTTGGGTTAATTCTGTTTCTCACCTAAACATGTTACATGAAAACAACCTCTCTGCAGGAGAAGCCGGTAGTGACATGAAAGAGTCTTTCCATTTTCGTTATTATGCACATTGTAAATTCTTGTCAGCAAATTGGATGTCAGTAGAAGCAGAGGGGATTCCACATGTGTGTGGCTAAATTCCTAACAAAGGCAAGTCCAAACAGTGGGCTACACTTAACTTTTTTAGGAACCAAAACCTGAATTTACTGTTTTGCTACAAACACAGATGCTGGTGCTTCATCATGAGTCCCTTTCACCCAGGGATGAGAGAGAGGGGGATTCTTGTGAGTAGCAGCAGATGGCACTTCTGCCTGTTTTAAAGCAGTCTCATTAAGAGATGCCGCTGAGGAAAACAGCACGGAGTTCATTATTTTTTTGGTAATGTGTAAATTTGGAGAGCATTATCAGCAGATTTTGTCATACTGTGAGAAAAAAATAAGCACGATTAGTGGTTATTTCCGAAATAAGATGGCTCCTTTGCTCAATTCTCACACTATAAAAAAGAGCTACAAAAGAAAGACAAGCAATTCTGGACTTCTTTATGGAATTACATAAAGTTACGTTGCAAAGTTCATGCAAAATGTTTCAAGGTTCTTAACAGCAAAGAGGCCCATAAAAGTTTGAAAATATAAACTGTTGTGAAATATCATGTTTTTCTCCTCTGAGATAAAAAAAAAAAAAAGAAATTTTAATTTCAAATTAAATGAAGAATTTTCAATCCGAATTTCATCTCACAGAAGTATTATTGTTGTTTTTATTGTTTCCATCAGCCACCTGCCATGTACTTAGTCCAAGTACAAAGATGCAAAGATCAGTCCAGGGAATGTGCTGAGGCTCTAAGGGTTTGCTGTTCCTGTTTCCTGTCTTGCTTGATAAGGTAAGCAAAGAACTGAGAGCTTCTTAATACATGACTAAAAGCTCCTTATTTCCTCATGGCTTACTTGCACAGAACAGCAAATGCCTGCCCCAGATAGAGCAGGTCAGATGGGTAATGTGTATCTGCATGTACTTCAGACATGGAGAGCAGCACAGACAGCTCTGTCAGGGATATAAACAAGCATTTTATGTTCCATTAGTCTCCTGGATTTTATTCTCACTTTCTCCAAGAGAAACAGACTTTGATACCGTACCTGTGCTGAGTTATAGCCCATTACACTGCGAAACCTGGGAAATAAATTTGCAGGCATTCACACATCCCTCAAACCACTCGGCTCTGAGACGCTTCACTCGGCGTTGCCTTCCCTGCAGAACCCATTAATTGACAAGTCTGCTGAAGCACGAGGGAGATCCGAGGTGCACACACTGAAAGTAAGAGGGAGAGTTGGGAGTCTTTGGTGCCATTGTCAAGAGGCTGGACCAGGCTCTGCTCTGTGGGGCCAAGCAGTGGCACAAGAGGAACAGGCTGGTTCTGATGCCCAGGAAGTTTCACCTGGACACGAGGAAGAACTTCCCGGTGCAGTGACCGAGCACTGAAAGAGACCAGGTAGGGTGTGAACTCCTCCTCACAGGGGATATTCCAGAACCATCTGGACAATCCTGTGCCGTGTGCTCTGGGACGGCCCTGCTGGAGCAGGGAGGTGGGATCAATGAACCACTGTGGGCCCTTTCCAGCCTTGTTTGTCACAATGAGACCTTCCAGCCTTGTGCTCGAGGGTCCCTCCCATGGGCCGTTGTTTCACAGGCTGCCCCACCCCAGCAGCCCCCAGCAGCAGAGTACGTGCACATGACCCAGAGCTGGCAGCTGGGAAACCCAGAGCACATATTTTAACTTACTGCTGACCACCTCCTCTTTGAGCTGAGCCTGACGTGTCCATTTTTTTCAAGTGAGGCAGAGCTTCTTCTAACAGCAGTAAGAAAAGTAGTTATCTCTGTAGCAGCAGGAATTTGTAGTAGCAGTATCATAGAACCTTTGAACCACAAAATCAGAGAATCACAGAATCACCAAACATAGCATTACAGAATCACAGAATACTCTGAGCTGGACGGGAGCCAAAAGGATCATTCAGTCAAACTCCTGGCCCTGCACAGACCCCCCAACAATCCCACCCTGTACCTGAGACCATTGTCCAAATGCTCCTGGAGCTCTGGCAGCCTCGGGGCCGTGCCCATTCCCTGGGGAACCTGTTCAGTGCCCCAGCACCCTCTGGGGGAAGAACCTTTTCCTGATCTCCAGCCTGACCCTCCCCTGACACATCTCCAGACATTCCCTTGGGTCCTGTCGAGTGGTCATGACAGAGAAGAGATCAGTGTCTCCCCCTCCTCTTGCCCTCACGAGGGTATTGAAGAACCCATTGAGGTCTGACCTCAATCTCTTCTCCAGGCTGAACAGACCAAGTGCCCTCAGCCCCTCCCTATAAGTCTTCCCCTCCAGACCCTTCTCCATTCTCGTAGTTACCTTAAATCTTGAGAAAAAGAAACTCAGGAAATTAAGGGCCAGAGGAAAGCAAAAAGTTTTCATTTGAAATGTTCACATAGAAAAAAAAAGNCAAAAAGTTTTCATTTGAAATGTTCACATAGAAAAAAAAAGGCCTTTAGTCCACATAGAAATCTGAGAATTCTTATAAACCGTCAACAGAGAAGGTGCGAGAAAGGAGGACCTAATAGACAACATAATAAATGGAAAGAGAGAACCAAAGTTCTGAAAAATTGAAAGGGTAATAGCCTTAAAAAG
>VZTG01003993.1:929-94153 GCA_013397845.1 Melanocharis versteri
CCCTTAATTAAAAAAAAAAAAAAAAAAAAAAAAAAAAAAAAAAAAAAAAAAAAAAAAAAAAAAAAAAAAAGGCCCAGAAGACTCAGAACCAGGTTCTTAATTTCTATCCAGAACACAATTATGCGCAACTTTCCTTAAGTGATCAATACCCTTCATATCACTGTCTCACGTAGAAGAGCTACTCTGTTGTGTTGATCTTCAGTGCCATATTAAGATTTTGAGTTGTTCCAGAGTGTGTATATTTGGTTTCAATAGACAAAAAAAAAAGATTAAATAGATACATATAACAAAAATCTGGACAGTTGCAGAGCATATGGACATTGACAACATGTTTCTGAGATACTCTGTTCTGCAGTTTATCAGTGCTTATCCTAAAATATTAAGAAACCACAAAATACCAAAAAACCACAGGAGAATAATGATATTACCCATTTCTAAATGTCAAAGCATATCAATGGCAATTTGGCCCCTTTTTGAGTTTTTTGGTCATTTTTACCCCACTAATATTTAACTTCATATTGCAGGGTTCTCAGGGTGTGAAGAGATAAATTATTCTCATTTAATTGCAGCATTTCTGTCATAATAGAGCAATATAATTTCGTTTTTTGTTATTTTCTACTCAGCCACAAACTCTTAGTTCTTTGGGTCCTTGTAGATACAAACCTATAGCTACAGAACCCCTGACCTTTGCATATTCAAAGCTCCTATTAATATTATCAAAAGGCAGGAGTTTGTAAGGAAAGCAGAACTGAGTCTTTTAACAGCAATGTAATTTATTTCTTCTCTACCATCTTCATCTTCTTCTCATATAAACAAAATTTTACTTAAGCTTCACCACTTGTCATCTTCAAAAATATCAATTTCCTTATAAAAGAAAAGAAAAGAGAACAAAATTCATTCTAGATCGAAACTGACACAGAATAGATGGTGCACTACTGGCCCTGGAAGCGCAAGCTATGAAGGTCATTGGAGAATCCTGAGGGAAGACTAAAATGCAATTCCCTGACTTAAAAAGTTTGAGAAATCTATTTCTCCCATGCCAGGCCACGAGAACCCAGCAGGTGCTTTCTGGTTCGTCTGAGAGGCCCCATTCACCTGTTCGGTTCAAGATGCCCAGGTTTATGTCCCAGGCTAATTTAACCCAAATGCCAAGGCACACTAGGAAAAGGACCTGACTGCCATGCTCTGGGCAACCCTGTCTGTCCATTGCTCAGCCAAGCACCGCGTCCTTGGTCTGTCTTTGCTCTGGGTGGGAGGCATTAGCAGAGGCAGTGCAGGGGCTGTGGAACGAGGGGGTGGCTGATTCCCAGTTAAGGGTTCTGGAGAAGGGGCCCCTTTTTCCTGCTGCTGCTGCAGGAATACAGTGAGAAAGTAGAGAAACCTGCAACCCCACTCTTCTCTACGGCAGCAAAGAGCTAACCCTCCTCTCTAAAAAACATTTGAATGCCCTGCCAGGGCCCTCAGTGCTCACTGCAGGCTGTGTGCAAGGGCTAGGAGACGGCTTGGAAGCTACTCTGGCATCCACACATTTGTGTTCCACCTTCCTGATGCTTACCCATGTCCCTACAAAATTCATATTTTTAAAGTCCAGCCATTTCTTGCCACTCTTCTTCCAAATTCTTACTTGGCTTTTAGTTTTGTTTACAGAAATGCTGGTAAATCATGCATGACAGCTCCAGTGACCAGGCTGATATGTAAGACTGGCATTTCAAGTTAATGTCAGAATATTAGAAGTGGTTTGCAGTTAGCTGTCTTTAGGGACTGATAAGGCTGCACAGCCTTTTCAGAGCATGTGACACACTGCTCACATTATAAGCCACTAATAATATTATCAAAAATCTCCTACAGCATAAATGAATATCTGTGTACGTGGTGTAGCTGCCACAAGTTGGTTGTGTTTCCTTGTCCTCAGTTTCTGACTGGGATATGTAATAATAATCTTCCTAGAGAAAATTACTCAAACCAAACACAACCACATGCAATATTTCCACTACTCCTATTTTGCAAGATAGTGTTCTGATACAGTGACTGCCTTTTGTGCTCTCTCTCAGAACAAATCAGAGCTTAATAATAGAGCAAGCATAGAGATGTACAGAGAGTGCATTAAAGTCACCTCCACTTTTCCTAACAAACACATTGCCATCTGTCATCCCCATAATAGTGTGTGAAGGCAAAAACATTTCAGCTTGAAGAAATGATCTAGAAAGAATCAGTCACTGCACTTGCATTGATTACTACAAATGTGCTGCTGTAAGGGCAAACCTGTTTGGGAGTCTGAACTCTTATAGTCTCTCACAAAAGGTACAGAGGGGAAAATGAGAACCCAGGGAAAAGCATAATTATAGTATCTTCCTGTCAAATGGTTGGAGAGATAAAATGTCATCTTCCTGCATAATAAATAAATTAGAATTTCAATATTTAAGTCCTTGTCAGAGAGAAGATCTATCACAGAATAACCATTAATTTCCATGCTGCCTCTAGGGTAATTTTTCTCCATTGAGGGCATTTGACTGTTAAATGCTAATATGAATTAAATAAATGCTTATGAAGTTTAAGATATCTAATCAAGAAAACCCAGAAAAGATTAAAATTACTTCCCTGCCCCCCGCTACTTACAACAGTTACTGGTTGTGATATCCAGATGTGAAGCATCTAATGAACATAATGGCATCTATTTTAGGAACTACTGTAGCATCAACATCAATTTGCAGATCACGACACATTAGAAAAAAATTAAAGACAAGGAAATTGTGGTGTCCCTGTCAGTTGACTTCATCAGTGGTACTTTGTATTTTATCCTTGAAACCTGTCAGATGCTCAGTAAACATCATTACTCTAGTGTCATCTATATTCACCAGAAGATCCTAATAGCTGCTGAGGTAACCTTGACTCTCAGTCATGAATGGCAACCCGTAGTGACCACATTTAGGGCTCTGGTCACATCACTCTTATCTGGACAGTCTTTGCTTTTCCTTTCTTCGCACTTGCATTTTTTTCGTCACCACATCACCTCCTTCTTTATTGAACCCTCTACAATGGATCCTACTTCCTTATCCCTAGAGAAGAGGTACAAAAATATTGGTATTTTCTCAGCATTAAAAATCATGACCATGCAGTACCAAGATATATTGTTCCATATAAAATCAAAATCTGTGTAAAGGAAAAAAGGGGTTACCATATTTTTTTTTCTTATCTAGAAAAAGTTAAATGAGTTGTTTGGGTTTTTTTAATTAACTTGGCACTTCCCTAAAGAAACAGTTAATTTCCAAACCCACCATTTTGAATCCAATTTTTAAAGTGATGCCATTCGCAGTCCCACTTTCGACAAATTTACTGCTCAGAAAATTCAAGTAGCCTACTCCTTCTACTGGAATCCTCTTTCCATGTACTTGTCTCCCTTCCTGTGGCAGCCTCAGTGCCCTTATGTGCCCTGGAAGACAGTGTAATGAGGAGCAGCCAGATTTCAGGAAGCAGAGTAGCAGCAGACGAATACCAAGACTGCTGCAGAAATCCTTGGATTTGTGAGAATGCCCTAAAGTCATGGGGGATTGTTACTGGAGGCAGATTTTTGGAGAACATCCCTCAGATGTTGCCTGAACTACTGCCAGGATTGATCTTAACCTTTCAAGGAAGGTACATCAGGAACTCAAGAGATATACTCAATTTTGTCAGAAACATGACTGGGAAAGCTTCAAAGTCAAAATTTATATAGGTGCACCAAAGGCCAGAGCCACAGACGCAGAGGCATCTCTCCTCGACTTCCATTTTGGTCAACATTACCTTTGATGTCTACTTAGCAGAGAATTTTCCTTGCCTGGAAGCAAGTGATCATTATTCTACCCAGTTTTGGCTGGTTAGATACTATCTAGATGCCTAAAGTTGTTTGGGTTTTTTTGTTTGGTTTTTTTTCCACCTGTCTGTTACCATAGAGATGGGAAGCACAAGGTGAGAGCACAGCGATGGTTTGTTCATAAAGCAGGGGTCATCTGCTAGACTTGCAGGCAGAGTTTTTAAAGCAAGCTCCTTCACTAAAAAAAAGGGAAAGGCTCTTTTTTTATGATGGCACTTGAGTGTTTCTTTATAGTCGTTGTGCCTCAAATTGCTTCCTGGAAGACTATTTGAAAAATGTCATGACCCTAACTACATTTTTTTTAATGTTTTTGGCATCATCATCATCACCATCAATAAGAATAAGCCTGGATGGCAAATCTGGTCTTCAGCTATACCTGTGAAAACTCATGGTCTTCAAATCAAGGTCGCAATGCCGTGTGCTTGGAAATGAAATTGCACAGTTGTAGGTCACAGTATGAAGTGCCCAGGAAGTCTTTGTTAATGCCGCTGTCAGGTAGAAACTCAGCTTAATTGTTAAAGCCCGGAGTGAGCTTCGGGGCTGGCAGCCTAAACAAGAAAAGGATCTTGTGAAAACTGTTGCAGAGTAATGTGAAGATGTAACTTAAATGATCACATCCATGGAAGCTAGTAAGGAGAGAGTTTTTCATCCAGAGTACAAATAATTAATCCTAATTAATGAGTTCCCTGCAATAATACGTCTGTATATGAGAATCCTACCGCCTTTACAGCTTTAGTAGCCATCATCTCAAAGTCATAGAGAATATCTTTTTCAGCAGACATGACCTCAATCCAAAACACTGCCAAGAGAAGGAAAACAGGAACTTTTCTATTGGAAAGCATGTGGTGAGCTATGGGTTAGAATTGCTATTGTTGCATGACATAGTCATAAATATTAGTCATGTGCAATTTCCACAGACAAATGAATGTGTAGCTGACTAATGGCATGTTTTGCTTATCTAGCTGCTGGATTGCTCAAAAGCAAGACTTGCATCTACAATTTCTGCAGGTACATAGAAGACTGGGACAAAAAATCCTCCTATTCAAGGATTGCAGCCAGGGTCATGGGTTTATAGTTAGAAATCTAATGCAAATTTTACATCTGAAATTGATGGCTTTTGTGAATCATTGTCTAAATAAAATTTAATGGATATTCCCTCCTTACAGCATCTAAACTTTACCACTCTTCAAGAAATAACAACACCATCATTTGGGGAATAGGGGGAAAGAGGTTTAGCATTCATGTTCCCCTTCCTTTTTGCTCTGTACATGACTGCATTCACCCCTCAATACAAAGCACACTTTTTATTGTAGTGTAAGTCTGCAGCAGTTAACTTGTGACAAGTTACAAGGACAGTTCTCCTGTCATTAAGTATCTACCATTTTATTTCAGTCAGAGGTTAAGAAAATATGTAAAACCAAATCTGTAGAGAATATTCTGAATGGGATGGAGAAACATTTAATTCTTAAAGCTGCATCACACTCTTTTACTAGTTCCTTTAAAGTACTGCTATATAAGCCTTGTTAAAGTTGAAAGGATGTTTTAGAAACCAAGTTCCACAAAAACAGCTCTAGAGCAGTAAAAACAACAAATTACCTTATAAGACTGTATTCTTTTATAAAGCAAGAGGGTATGAAAGACTTACGAAGTGTAGAGGAGAAAAAAGAATTTCATTTTCTTGTACTGTGTTCAAGAATACAAGAAAATTGAACTCTCTCAGCTCACACTGGACTTACTTCAAATATCTGCCAGTCAGAACATTCCTTCTGACAGGATTCCACTTACCAAGTGCTTTGCTATCCAAGGACTGTACCAGTTTTCAATCAAAGGGAACGGAACATAGCACAGAAGCTATCATCTTCTATAGATGACTACAGCCTTAGAATGCCTGTGGAAAGTTTTGGAGAAGAAAGCTGCTTGTAGAGCATTTCTTTGGTGAAATTATTTTAGATTGAGTTTAACAGTGAACACTGCCATAGATTAGAAGGAAGGAAGGAAGGAAGGAAGGAAGGAAGGAAGGAAGGAAGGAAGGTAGAACGCATTTCAGAGGAGTGAAAGATGTTTTATGAATTAGAATAAGCTATTTTTTTTAAATTCAAACTATTTCAGTCACCCTCACAAGTAGACAGAATCAGCAGTGAGTAACCCTGTTAAAAGCGCTAAGAATAATACCAATTCACAATAAAACTATTGTGAATGTTTAAGGTTATTTTATGGCCTTCTAGCTTGCAGAACAATCAAGGCATGAGAAATAGCAATTAAGATTAATGTCTCAGTTCTTAAAATTTATTCCAGTGGGATGCCAATAAGTAAATTTTTATCCTATCATTTTTTCTTCACCTCATTGAACACTCATGTCCCACTACAGTAGAGGAGAGAATACAGTTTCTGGAGAACCTTCAAATTATATTCAACTAGCAGGTGATAAATAGAGTTGACATGGAATGAATGGCATGAGGATAACCAGTGCATCAGAGTCATCAGCAGATACCCTGAATATTGCTGTTTCAAGGTATTTCTCTCATTTCTCACAGCATGAATAACATAAAATCTGTTAGAAATTCAAATTGTGTTTTCACAGCAGCAACCTGTGTCAGGGCAGAAGGAAAATGCATGTTCACTGTGGTTCAGAGTACCAGAACGAGAAGACGGTGCACACTAGAGCCAGTACATCTTGATGGTCTCTCTGGCACAAGCATCTAGCAGGCAAGGCAGTAAAAATGACAGATAATACCCCCATAGACCTTGACACATATAGTAGTCATGTGAACAAATTCCGCTGCAAAAAATATACTACCTGGTTGTTGTTTTAAATGTAGTTTGTGGATAGCATCCAGAGTGCAAATGTGTCTGTTGGACTGGGTGTCAGACCTCCGGGATCTCCAGTGACCTCGTCATTTACCCACAAAACACCCACATCCATCTAACCTGCATTAGAATGCGCTGCGCCGCCTGTGCTCGGAGCAATCAGCCATTGCCGAGTCCTTACACTGTGACACTTGTCTGTGGCTTAATTCTGGGTAGTCTCAGCAACCAAGCAGCCAAGCGGAGGGCAAACGTTATCTCGCATTGAAGTTCTAACTTTTTGCATATACAATTTTGTGGAATAATAATATATGGCCAAAGGATATTCTCACATGGTAAGTTTGAAGCTGCAGTTAGTATTTAATGTGACTAGTGATGCATGTCTTACACATGCATTCTTAAAGACAAAGAGAATCTATTCTCTTATGCCTTTGAAAACAGCATTTCTCTGATAGATGTTCATGCAATGAATTTACATAACACTTTAAAGTCTAAAATTGGGCTGGTGCCCAACACTGCAGCAGACAAGCCTGATCATTTATAGAAGAGCCTCTCTCCTAAATGTCAGAAAGCATCTTTAGATACTAATAGTGAGTTATATAAGAAGACAGTAACAAAAGAGATTAAGAGAACTGTAAAACAGACAAGACTTACAATTAAAGAGATCTGGCAGGATCTGTACTCCTGGTTAACTCACAGGGTTTTCAGTATATGTGTTCAAATGCAAACTTTGACCCAGCTCCAGGAGAAGCTGAAAGTCTGACAGATAACACACACACAAAAAGATTGCTTGATACATTAAGGTAGCAGTTTCAGACTTTATGGGTGAGCATTCTCTTTGATAATGTGAACTGTCACTGAGTCTGGTGTTAAAGAAGGCCCCAGATGATCAGTGCTTCATTTACCATGGTTCAGGGCAGTTCTTGAAACTGACAGAGGCAATACTTAGACCATCTACCCACTCAAAGTGAAGTTTGATAACTGATACGTTGATTGTAAAAAAGAAAAAGAAAAAGTCAACCATTTCCAGACTTAGAGTTTTCAATTACTTCTGCTCATGTAGACTTTTCTCACTGCTGGTGACTGTGAGGTCCTTAGAGCTCTGTGATATAGAAGGAGCAGATTCACATTATCCCAGTCTATCTGAGATGTGGACACAATCTCCCAGAATGGCTGGGCACTAGTGTCAGGGGAGAGTGACTGGAAAGGAGAAAAGCAAAAGAGGGTTTTTACAAGGGAGAGGTGGCTCATCCTAAAGCCTCATTTCAATATAAATACCATGAAAGAAGGAAATCCCTACCTCAGGCTATGCCTACCATCTGATATGCAGAAAGCATGGCTGCAACCCCTTTTTTTTTTTTTTTTTAAATAGCCCTGAGGCTTATTAAGAAACACCAAGAAACAAGTGCATCAGATTTCTGCTATATCTGATTCTTTGGAAAAAAGTTATCTCTTAAAAGACCATAAGGTATTCACCCATGATATCAGTCACAATCAGTGATTTGTGAATTGTTGTTTCGTCTTTCATCCCACTACTGATGGTATTTGTACAGTTAACTAAAGTTTTTTATTTGGCAGTAACTCTGTTCTAGTGGTGTTTTGGTTTCAAATAAAAAGCTCCTGAAGTCCTTCAACATCAATGCTTTCAGGTTTTACATTCTTTTATTTTCTCAAAAGCTCAGAAGTAGAGGGAGGGATGGGCTTGCTTCATTATAGCACGGCTTTCAGGAAGACGCTTTGTATAATAAATAATGGTATATAATTACAATAAAATACTTAATAATATTTAACTATATTAAAATTAAATATTAATAAAATATTGTATAATAATGAAATGCTTTTATTATCTGCAGATCCAAATGTGCTCATTTTTCATTCCATATATTTTCAAGGCCAGGTTTATAGCATCTTACTTTTCTCACTTAGCTTTTTTGCCTTTGTTCTACTTTTTCCTTTTGGCCTCACTTTGGCTAAACTTTTTAATTCAAAAATATTCAGAAAGGAATTCTAACCTGAGAAAGAAGACTTCTGTCTCTAAAGACACAGCAGCTTTGCAATACAACTTCAATAAAAAATTATTTTGCCCTTACAATTTAGCATATCAGTGTTTGCAGTGTTATTTGAGTGAGCTTTTCAAGTGTATGCTGCTTGAGGCAGAAATGCCTAATTTTGTGCCTGTACCACCAAGCTTAATTGTTGCAACCTCCATTTGGAGTATTTAAATTAATAGTAGTGAAATAGTAAAGGAACAATATCTCTAAGAGCTTAAAATAAAGACCACAAGCAGCTTGAAAGAGATTACACCATTTAAAGTGTTAATTTTCCAATTTCAATATTTTCCACTCAACATACTGCTAACAGTAAGACAAACAGCATGTTCAGATTGCATTTTATTGCCTCATCAATGGACTTATCTGCTCTGCTGAGTTTAATTTAGCCTAGATACATAACACAAACCACATAAAATATGATTTTTTCTAATCTCTAGCTGAACACCACAAGTTTTACATTCCTGATTACTTTATTATTGCATTTAATAGTCAATATGATTTATGTATTACCTCAAATTCAAGTAGAGTGCATTCTCTTTGAACAAAAAGAAATACGAAATGCAGTTGAATTTCATCAAAATAACAAATAAGGCTTTATGGGAATGTAAATAAGATCCTGTGAGAGTGTTGACAACAAGCATCTTCATTAACCAGGAGTGTAAAAATCATATACACGTTATATGATCATCCTATAGTATGAGACTGTGATACTAATCAGAACAAAAATTTAACCTATTAAATTATCTTCTCAAGGTTTCTCTAAATAACAGAACTTTGTTTATCACCCAGTATGTAGTATGCAATACAGTCGAGCTTCCATCTGACTTCCATAATTTTGATTATCCCAATAAAATATATGTTTAGTAAAAGACTCTAGAACTCTGAAAATACATCCTGTGGTAACATCTGAACAGATGTAGACAAATAGACTATTTATTCTATAGTTATTTACTTGCATGCATATGTAGCTATGAATATGATGACTACAATTTGGAACTTTTTATCTTAAAAAAATGACAGATTTCATAAAATTAATATAATTGTATTTATATATTATCCTGGGAACAAAAATGAGTGGCAAAGCTCCAGGTGAATTTTGCCTATTATCTCAGTAAAGGTAATATGAAATCTTTGGTAAGGCATTTCTGTAGCAGGCAAAGTAAATGAATTTTAAACATAAGATAGCAGCAGCAATTAAACACTCTCCTCCACAGTAATTAAGTTTGTTCCTAATCTGTAGAGCTTCATGAAACATTTGGGCAAACACACTATTAGAAATATTATTTTTATAAGACTCACAGCAGCAAATATACCATGTAGGAGTTTCAGCAGCAGACCCCAAAGAGGGAACAATACTATTGAGGAGGAAAGCTGCCTCCTGTTCTCTATTTCATAATGTGAAGAAACCGTGAAGATTTTACTGCATAATGGCTTTAAGTTGAAGGCAAAGT
The DNA here is from genome assembly GCA_013397845.1 of Melanocharis versteri. NCBI lineage: Eukaryota > Metazoa > Chordata > Aves > Passeriformes > Melanocharitidae > Melanocharis > Melanocharis versteri. The sequence continues at coordinate 11,087 of VZTG01003993.1, forward strand.
CAGCACTCACCATTCCAAGAGCTCATTTGTTTGGGTCAAGCAGAGAAAATTGTCAAACAGTTATAAACTAGGCTATAGAGACAAGGCAAATGATGCAGTTACACCATCTTCCTGACTGTTATACACTCAAATTGACATCGTTCCTGCGTGGTGACAAAGTGGGAGGAAAAGGGTATTCTGAGGACTTCACTTACTTTAAACTTTCTGTTGCTCCTATTCAAGGTACTAGAGAATCTGGCATAACTGAATCACAAAAGGAGTAGAATTCAACCAGCTATGCTGTTAAAAAAAAAAAAAAAACCAAACCAAAAAAACCACAGATATGTAGAACTTACAGTCATAAGACAGCAGCAAGGTTAAAAGCTTCAAGATAGTTTTGCAGTGTAAAATGCACTTGGGTAGGATAGGATACACGTTCATCTGATATTGCACCCACATGGCTGTTATTTACATTTTGTTTCAGGTTAACAAAGTATCACAGAGGACATTTGTCTGTATTTGGGGTTCTCTCCCCGATATGCAGAAGCACAGGGTGAAATGGGGAGGCTGAGCACCAGTGTCATGTTGTAATGTCCCCTTTTTTCTTTGCTAACTAGGATCAGAGCAAATAGGTGCGAGAGGCTAATTTTGGAAATAGAAGAAAAAGAAAGAGTGGTCCACAGTTACAAGGAAAATTAACATCTTAATTGCATGCCTTTTTTGATTTTTTCCTAGATTTTCTCCAAAAAACAGTACACCTCAAATACAAATGAAGACAAAATGCAGAGAGATGCCTTAGACTTCCAGTCTAAATCCAGGCACTGGCTTCCAAGCATCATTTTGGCTACCAAACATCCAGCTCCATCAGTCTCACCTAACATGGTTAGCAAAATAAAGCCTTTGATATCTCAGTGTCAATTATTGCTAATGTTCCTATAAAAATATGACCTTCAGCATCTAATAACTTTACTTTGCAAGAAACCTTGACATTTTCAGTGCATAAATCCAACAGATTCTATGTCAAATGACCACAGGCATGACAAAACATGACAAAAATGATGTCCCTACTAATTAATTTCAAGAGGACAGTAAGAATTAATGTCACAATATTATGATCAACACCATTTCTTTATGGAGCCTGATACACATAAAAATCCTACTTGCAGATAAAGAACATCAGTAATATGCTACAGAGTTCAAGATAATGAGAATACATATTGTTTCTTCTTTTTGTCAACTTTTGTTTTTTATTTTTTTTTGTTCTGCATAAGGGCAACCAGAGAACTTCAGATTCTCTGATTGGTCTCTAACAAACTTGTAGCTTCCTGGGACCTACGGTCAAATCCAAACTCCAGTAAAGCAGCAAGGCTCCTTACATTTAAAGAGGATAACATGGAAAACAAATGAATTGCTTAGAGCTTGCTACTTCTAAGCACTGGCTACAGCAGTACAGATGAATTCCTGTTTCCCCTCAGGGCTAAAATGTAGACATGGTTCAGTGAAGATACCAAACTTTTGATATCAAGTCAGTCACCGACTACAAATAAACCATCCTCAGCTCTCTATGGAAGCCACAGTTTCACTGTCAGTTTCAAACTCAAGCTGCTGTGCCTTGTCCCTGAGCAACAGTGGAGGTCTCATCCTTCGTATCTCAGTCTTGACAGGAGGGACAGAAGATACGTGACTCCAGTGGCCTCCTGCCTTGAGCCTTTACAAATGCCTTTTTGCTCTTCGTGTTCTTCCAGAGTGCCCATTCAAACACTATTATTCCACAGCTGTCACATCTTTGAAGAAAAAAAAAGGGAACAAAAGGAAAATCATACAAATCGACATGTAGCCAAACCAAGAAGCAGCTGAAATTATTTTTTTTCCTGAAGTTGATATATGCATGACCTATACAGACATGCTTAGGAAGAAACAGATTTTGAATTCATCTATAATGATCAGTCTTGCATAGACTATAAAAGGTGAGCTACTGCATTTAACCGATAAAAGCAGGGCTTGTAATTTTTAACATCGATTTCATTTTTATATTTATTTAAAACAATAAAATGCCATTATGAATATTGCACAACATATCATATAATAATTTCTGCTAAGTGGAATAGCCCTCTTTACAGCGTATCGTTATACTCTTTGACTTTCTGGAAAATGTGACTTGCTGCTGGCATACAATCAATTGCTAGTGATCAAACAGGTGCATAGCTCTACAAAGTCATCTAGTCCCACCAAGCATTTCCAGGAAGAGAGAATATACTTACCACAACAGGTAAATTTTCTTAATGTTAATAGGTTTTGCTTTTTTTTTTTTTTTTCTTCTCTCTCTGCAGTTTTTAAATGCTGGATCTCTTAATCTTCTTTTTATCCTTGTCCCCTTTCAGCTAAGAAAATACCTCGTTCGTTGTCCATGTGTGTCACTGGAAACTCTCTCTGTGAATATCCCAAGAATTTTCTCAGTTTCTGCCATTCATAGTGTTTTCTCAATATGTATGTATGAATAATAAACAAGCCTCCTAACAGATTGGCTAACAAAATACTCAAACATAAAATTTTAGAATTAAGAAGAAAAAAGGAGTAAGTAATTAATATTTCAAGCCTATTCCATTTTCCTGGCTTCTAAGTGAAACCACTCTTTTTATGTTTTCAAAGCAAATATTAATTATAAGTCAAAACACCTGAGAGGAGCCTAAATGAAATATATTTTTACCTTAATACAGGTGTGATTAAGCCTAATTTATAGTATGATATATTATAAAAATATATACAACTCTGCAAGCCCACACCAGCTATTTCCATGGTAGTGTTGTTTACAGAAAAATGATTGAGCCCTTCGGTCTGGCTCAAATACAGGATCAATTCCAGTAGCAGTGCCTGAGCCATTGCATTAGGTGGAATCTATTGGGAAGGAGAAACCAAACCCCAAACTGTATTGTTTTTTTTCTGTGATGAAAGCTCTTGTGCACACCTAGAGCGGAGCATAGAGAGACAATGGCAGGAAGGGGAGCCCAAATAACATCTTGCTCTGGCTCCTCCCAGGCTTGCCTACCCATGCAGTACACAAGATCCGCTCAGTCTGTCACGTAAGCTCACTCAACTCCCTTTCTAGCTCTTTCTTGGGTGAGGGACTCCCTGTTCTACGTGCCTGTGTGCTCTTCATTCAATCCAGCTCTTTGGTCTCCTCCCACTTTCCTCAGTACAGCATCCATTGCTTCAGCCAGTCCAACAGCACATGGTTGGGCTATAAACTGCAGCAAATTTAAACATTTTAAACATTTTAAATTAAAATGAACAAAAATTAATAAAGAATTTGCAAAAAAATTGGTGATCTCATAAAATGAGGCTTCTCTGCAGAGGGGCAGAATGGAAGATTTGAAGTTTGGAGGAGGCAGACACATGTAAAGTTACACCAGCTGCAGTAGAAAGGTGTGTGAAGCTACAGTCTCACATAGCTGGATGCCATTATTGGCCTAATGATAATTCTTTTTGGCTTCTTTGGCAACTTCTGCAAAGAAAGCTGTTAGACACAAATTTTACTTTTCCAGAACTATTTAATAAAGACCGAAACATAAAAAAATCAAATTTAAGGAGTAGACCTAGACAGGCACTCCCTTCTGATAATCTGTGATTTTTTCATCGTAGAGAGTACTTCTTCCTATCACCAAAAATATGCCAGTTATTTGCCAATTCCTTTTTAGATTTCTGGTTATTGGTGATCTATTCTCCATGATCATTGCCCATTGGTCTAAATTACTTGTATCTATAGTGGAGATATGCATCACCTGAATTAGAATTAGTTGTGGTTTTTAGTTTATGACATAAAATAGACCTAAGTATCAGATATAAGTATCCTTAAATTTGGATATAATTGTGGTACCACCTCTATTGCTTTGAAATACGGTCTGGTAATAACACTCTACAAACTGATGACTCCAAAGCATAGGTGGGGATCTGTAGGATCATTGAAATGTCAATGGTAATATGTTTATTATATTAAAAACCAAAATTGTTTCCATTCTGAATACTTTTTCATTGACACTTAGGGAAATATCTGAAATTCCAGCAAACTAGAAAGTAAAATAGTATTGTTTTTTCTTAATTTCATTTTCAAAGGCATTCTGTGCACCTGGAAAATGTCTAAATTATGTTCTCTAAGCACCTTTCAATTCACAAACCAATTTGATGCAGTTTCTGAATTCTTATATTATTCTACTGTTGTCACAACAAATAAACATATTCATACAAAGCAATTTGATTTTAAATATGACATGTACTCTATATACAACATCACTACATTATCAATAAATACATAATCAATATCTTCTATGAGACCTGACAAAATATTGAATGTTATAAGTAAGTCTATAGAAAATATTTCATGTTTGAGAGAAGGTAAAACTGATATAAACCCTCAGTGGAAAGAAAGACATTATCAAATTCTGGTGGAGGTAGTATTCAAGCTTTGCTGTAAAGTTCACAGACAACTTTTCTGTGATTTCTCGTTGTCAATACAAAGCTTTGACTTTATATAAATATTAATCTTATTCTATTTTTAAACTGTAATTAGAAAAGACAAGTATAATGAAATTTTTAAATGTTCCAAACAAAGAAGTGCCTATGAATTTGACTGCTTTTGCCACCCCTTTAAAGCTCAGATGCAGGAAAGCACTTAAAGTACTTAATTTTAAACATATGGATAATGCTATTAACTTCATTAAGTGTTAAATATGTCCCCAAAGCTGAATCTTTAGTGCATATAAATTTCCAAGAATAAATAAAAAACAACCCAAGAAACAAGTCTAGTAAATTGAATGTTTATTAAAGAAGATCGTAATAATGGTGTAATTATTATTTGGAAAAAAAAAATTGAGATCATACACACAGCATTTTCATTAGGGATCTTCTCTACCCATCATATAATCTGAGTTAGATGAGACCATAGGACCTGTGCTCAGTCAAAAATCAACCAGAAGCTAATGACACAGTCTGAATTTTAAGCCCAGATATGACTAAATATTTTCTCTGCTTCGAATAACATGTTCACCCGTGAATTATATATGACAGAATTTCTTTATTCTTCATCATAAAAAGTCATTGTAGAAATCACAGAGGTATCTTGAACTTGCTTAAAATAAGTTTAAAAAAATCTAGTAACTTTTACACTGGATGCATTTTTTTTTTTATTTTCAAATCAGATTTAGTTCCAATCTCAGATCATTATTGGAAAGGCAAAAAAACAAACAAACAAAAAAACCCAAACAAACAAACAAACAAAAAAACACAAACAAAAAACCAACAACAACAACAACAAAAAACCCAAAACAAAACAAAACAAAACAAAACGCTATGAAAATGGCTCTTAAAAAATAGCCTTGAGGTCTCAGTCTGTTAACTACTGGTATATAGATCATGTCAGTGTCCAGACAGAGCTTCACAAACGTTGGGATTTTAAGATAAGGGGCAAAAAATAGCCTCCATATTTGGAACATATATTATGGTGTTTAATTTTATTCAACATATTTTCTAGGCTCCCTAGTGACTGAAGTTTCATTCTTCTATCAGGATCTGAAACAAAAGGCCTGTCTATTGTACCATTTCTTAACCATGACTTTTTCTACATCATTATCTTATTTATAGAATGAGTAATTTCATCAATGAAGCACCGGAAAACATCTGTTATTAAACATTTCTTCCGTGTGAAATCTATGAATGCAGGTCTGTTGGCTTTGGGGGGGTGGAAGGTTGTTTGGGTTTGAGTTTTTTTCCTGTTTGTTTTTCCCTTATTAACTATGACCTTGTCCTGCAAATTTAGTCCCAGTGAATCCCACTACTGAATAAGATTCACTCTCCCATGAACTTCTTGCAACACAACTTCATGACCAAAATAAAAGAATGGAGTTTTTTGTCTTGGCAAAGATTCAAAGCAGTGAACCACTGAAAGACGCAGGGAGGAAGCCATGGGTCTAATAAATCTTTAAATAGGACAGCTTTTCATCAGGGCACCCAACTTCAGCATAGGAAATGACACAGAACCAGCTCTACTTCTCTCCACCTGCTTCTACAGCTTTCCAGGACACAGAGAGAAAGCAACATGAATTTCAACTTGACAGTGAGGAGAGAGAAGGCTTAAAAAGATCCATGGTGCTGAGTTACATGATAGCTGTTTCTTATAGTGGGAATGCCTGTGCTCTAGCAAAAGACGCAGCAATTAGAACAGCCACAGCATCTGATTTTCTGCCTCGACTTTCAGTGGAAAGACTGGTTTTGCAGAGAACTAGCAACATGCTAGAGTGGGCAAAATGTGTACCTGGGTGCAGTTTAGGTCTCACTCCCTCAGTGATCATTGGGGATTTCCTCTGTTTAATTATGAACAAGTTGCTCATAAACTGGCAAGCATGGCAGCAATTATCTATTGACTTGGGGTACTTTGAATTAAAATATAAAAACGGTGCTTATGAACAGAAAAGAAATTACACTAAAATGACTGATCATCAAGGGCAAAAACAACTCAATCAATACCCATGTGAAATCCCAATAGGACTACATAGGTCTGTCCCGGTTCAGTTATTCTGACACTTTACTGTCCTGATGTTAAAAGGCTGCAAAGTAGGGAGGAGACAGAATACATATCTGCTTTTTAAAGGCATTTTTATGCACTCAAAGTACTGAAAAGAAAAACCTCAATACAAATGTTTCATCTTCTATTCAATTTGTGACTTAATGTGACTTCTGTGCTGATGAAGGGTGACAGATTAGCAAAATAACCTACCATTCTACCATGGTAGTGTCCATGACTACCTCACCCTTTCATTCTTTTTTTTTTACCTGCCTCACTTGTATTTATGTATTTACTTGAAGGAGACTAAATATTTGCCTTATTCTTCCCCTATCTAAGTTCTGAGGAAGAGAAGATAAGAGAAAAATTCTGCTGACTGCCCTATTTGTAACATCACTAACATCTTGGAGAAGCATTAGAAAAGACTGGAATTTGGCCAAATATTTCACATCCAAAATTCCCCTAAACAAAACTTGGCAGGAGAGAAAATAAGGAAAGATGTGTCTCAAACATAAAAGATCTAAACCAAATGAAGCATTTCCTTGTTCTGCTTACAGGTGTGTGCTACAATTTGACCTAATATTTTTCAGATTCTAAAATATGGAATTGTGCATGCAATTTTTGTTGCAGAAGGAAATTGTTCATGAAACATTAAATGAAAATACCTCATGGTCGAGAAAAGAGATGAAACAGATAGGTGAGAGGGAAAATATTTGAGCATTAGGTAGATATGTACAGGATGAATCTAGAATACTGCTCCTTAATAGATGTTTTATAATTACTTACCTGTACTACCATTAATTCAATGCTTAAATAGATGAATTTGCCTCGGAATGGACTCACCAAAACAGGTACTGTAGGTAGGGTCTCATGATAGGAAGGAGAATAGTTAGTTTCACTTTCCCTTTCCTTTCCTTATAATCAACTTTCTCATGCACCCATTCTCCATTTCAAGGTACAGTGACTCCAAAATATTCTGTAGTTGTATGCCTTCAATATTAGGCATATTTTAAGACCAAACACAGACAAAGGATTAAACAGTGAGGAGTAAATAGAATTGAAAACCAGAAATTAATTTTTATTATTCAGTACATATTCTAGACCAAAAATGAATTAACCCTGTGCATTGTAATACGAAATGATCACATGTTGGTTTTAATTCATGGAGTAAATTTAGTGTGAAACATTTAAGATGAACCAAAATTCATCTTTGACCCACATTATAATATGAGCTTTGCATGCCCTACCAAATTAAAAGTGTATAAGACTTAAACCTCTTTCTCCATATTATGAAATTATATGGAATGAGACTAAGACACCAAACTGTGGAATTTGTTCCATTACCCTTTTGGACTTTTACAGGTTTTGCATTTCATGATCATTGCATGCTGTCTTCCTTTCTGAAGCTTAGAGGCACAAAAGTGTAATTAAAATACATCACTGAAAATGAGAAACAGACAAATTATTTGGCTTGGAAGCCTAATTTATATTATTTAAACATTTATGAGAATGCTAAAATGAACAAAGGAATATCTCTCCAAAAGAATCATTATCACCTTCATTGTAACGTTTTATGGTAGCTTTGAAAAATCCCTTGGTATCTAATCACATATTGTAAATATGCAGCACTAATTATAATTTGCCACAGGGTGATGTATCAAGTTCTGGAAGGCTTCCTTTAGTGAACTCATAGCATTAACAGGAAACAAGGCTACATTCATAAAGCCAGTAGGACATATATTTGGTGGGGGGAAGGGGGATTGTTTTTTTTTTTTTTTTTGGGGGGGGGGGTGGTTTTGTGCTTTGTTTTGTGTGTGTGTATATGTGAGGTATTGGTTGTTCGGGTTTTTTTAAGAAAATATTATTACTATTGGAAGTGTTAGATGCTTGAAAATAATGTACGAGTCCTAAAAATTTTTGGCTTCCTCATCATAAACTTGCTGTAAATTATTTTAAGCTGCAATATTTGGAAAAAAAAGCAATTCTTGAAAGCCTCAGTTCTAATGAAATACAGGCGACCACGATTCAGCTTTGCCTCCAAGCATAACTCCAGGGTAAGCGTGCACCTGCCCAGCCAGGAAGGGAGAATGTTAACATCAGAAAGAGGCTAAGCAAGAATGAGAGCCTGGAGGTTACAGGGCAGCCAGATAGGAATAATTACAGGTTGGGAGTGCCCAGCCTGCACAAAGATGGGCAGCATTGTTAGATCCAATAGTTCATTTTCATTTCTGCACAGCACTGATGTTGGTCCTCCCCCTGAAGATAAGGAAATGCAGTTGCACCTGTGGCCAGATGCACAGGGCTCCTTATGGCCACCACAGGATGGCCATGCAGGGTTCCCAAGCAGCATTATCTTCCAATTTCTTTTTTGCTAAAACAGACCAACATCCTGTTCAGAAGAGAGAGAGGATGAGTCAAAAACTGTGGAGGTGTGGGGATTTAGTCAGTGTGAGATACAGCTACCTATCATTCTTTTGTTTTGGACTCTGCCTACACCACAGCATAAGTCTCTGCCTAGCCAGAAGAAATCTGCATTTGGTAAATTGAGTCTTTGACCCAGTCCTGTGTTTCTGTCAAAGCCAGTGACAAAGTTCCCACCAAACTGAGTTGAAGAGATGAAAGTGCTTGTGTTCTTTTATGTCAGGAAGTGCCATTTTATACCCTCTCAAAAGAGGTATAAAACACACATGTATTTAACAATGCTTTTCCTGGTGTAAATAGTTACATCTAAGTGAAGAATTGTGCCCAATACTTTTTTTTTTTCCAATTAAATGTCATTTCACCCTGTCATAAGACTTACCATAATTCACTGAATTGTTTAGTTTCATTTTTATTGTCATCCATATTATCGTAGAAGACCTCAGCTTATGGAGATATTTCTTGTTTTTAAAGCATATTGAGATGGTCAACTATTTTTCAGTGCTTTGGCAAATAGGGCTACGTTTGTATTAAAATTATTATTATAATAAGTCTAATTCTATAAATTTCTAGTAATTTTGATGGCTTCAGGACATTTTTTCTAAAAGTTTTCTGCTCCTTGGCTTTCATATAACGTAATTTTTTTTTTGAAAATGGAACAAAACCAGATGTCATTTCAAATGAGCATACGGTATAGCTTTTTTCACCCTGTTGTTTGTGCGTACAGGATTTTCTGTAAAATTGTTAACATTTTTTCTTTCCCTTCCTCATAAATGAAAGATGGAAGCAAAAAGAAGCAAAGGTGACTTTTATGATAAATGATGAGTGGATATCACTGTGCTAAGAAATGTAAACTTCTGCATGAGAATTTTATTCAGTTGAAAATTATGTCAAAGAAAAATTAATTAGAATACTCTTTATTATTCTTGTGCAAATCATCTGAATCCCAGCAAAATGTCATCTAATCTAATATTCTGTTTCTAAGAAAAACTAACAGATGCATTGAAGGTAATGGTACCACAGAGCAATTGAATGCTATTCTTTTCCACTGGTATTTTGAAGAGCTCTAACTTAGACATTATACTTGGAGTCTCATGTGCAGTTAGTAAGTCTATGCCTGTCCTGTGGATTGTATAATATAACTTTCAAATTATTTATGCCTTTAGTTGCATATATCCAAAAATAAGATATTTTAAAAAGTAAACATGTGTTGCCCAAAAAACACTAGGGTTCACTGTTGTTTTAACTGGGACACTGGATAATTTTACTGAGCTCCCTTATCCCTCTATAGTAGAAAAACGTGTTTGTGATTAATTTTCTTGGCACCACTTACGTTTGAATTTAGCATGTCATATTATTCCGTAGTTTCTGTAGTTTTCCTCTTTTCTTTCTTACCATTTTGTTCTATTTTGGTTTCTTGTTTTGACCAGTACAGGTTTCATTCATTAAAAACAATGTTTTGCTTTATCCCATTGCATTCATTGTGGTTCTCAGAACAATGGCTTCCTGCCTCTGGAGGCTAAGCAGCTGTATCATAAATTATCCAGATGTCATTGGAATAGAACTTCTCTTTTGTACTCTCTTTCAATTGTGCTCTCACACTTCTAGATCTGCTCTTCAACCTTCTCATTTATTATTCATCATATCCTGAGACTTTTTGTCCATCTTATGTTAAAGACAATTTCCATTCCTCCCAAATCTCATAGTTTTTCCATCTTTCTCTCTTTCTCTTTTCCTTTTTTTTTTTTTTTTTAAGAGGTTTTGCATGAACAAATCTAGCAGCCATCCTACTGTTACAGTATTTTGGCTTTATGAGTTGGTCATATTGAACCTGAATATCTTGGTGACTGCTATTTCAAAAGCGCTACAAATTCTATATCTTTAATATGATGAAGACATTATATGTAAATACTTAAGAAAAAAAAGCAAGAAACCTTTCCCTGAACTTTTAATCACCTCTAAAGGTATTGGCCCCAAATGGTTTTAAACTGAAAATTATTTAGTTATGGAGCACATCTGAGAATATGTCCAGGCCTTTAGCCTTTTTTATATATTGTTTTTAGCCTTTCCTTTAGAGAAATATTGATTTTTATTTTACATTCCCTTTCTTAGATAATAGAGGTCAAAAAGTCCCTACCCTGTTTTTAATTTGATGGGCCATCAATATCAGCAGCACAACACAGGTCTGTAAAAAGAAAGTCTTCCTTATACCTTTTCCTGTGGATGGTTACCTGAACATATATAAGATAATTAATAAATAAAGATTACTTTGAAAGACTAAATCCACGAGAAGTTGAAATTTATAATAGTGAATGAATCAAGAAACTAAATAGCTTGCAGGTATTTTTCTAAATATATTATTTTGTTCACAATTTTGCGTATTTAGACAAAAATTAAGGGACAAATTTGATATTTTATACTTATAGCATTTATGTTGATTTTCAAAAGCATGTGCTGTAGGTTGAATTCTAAGGCTTTGTATATATCCATTTTATGAGCCTAAATACCTAAAACTGTACATATATAAGATATTTTATCTGCACAGACAAATCTCCGTGGACATACGTACGGTGACTGGCATACATGTGAGAGTCATAGAGGTTGCAGATATAATATATATAGTGACTTTGAAATTTTGCTTATCCTCTCCTTAATCTTCTCCCACTTTTGTGTGGTGCTTAGCGAGACCTTAATTTGTAGGATTTGGGGAAAATTGGGTCAGGGTAGAAAATCCTATTTTATATGCAGAGGTACCTTGTGGAGGAAAGTAGTACTGTGAGAAAAATCGTATCTCATGAACAACATATGCAGGTACCAGGGCAATGAGAAAAGAGATTCATTTCAAATTTCAAATGGGAACTGATTTCTGCTGTGCATGGTATCATAGTTCTGATGATACAAGGCAAAGCATCACCTGGTGTTGGATCAGATGCACTATCAAGTACAGTCTTTCGTCCTTGAAGTTAGAAATAGATTTTGGACCTGAATGAAAGCTCTAGAGTTGGAGCTGACAATTCCTTACAACAATAAAAGCCTCACTTCTTTTTAATTTTTGTTAATGTTGAAAAATGCAGAATAAGGGTAGCAAGAGCTTGCAGCCTGCCACATCCATCACAAACATTGCAGACAGCTAAATTGCAGCTCCTGATGTGTCTGTGGCCCCCATCAGTGACCAGCTACTTACAAACTCAGCAGAATTTGAGCATTAAAATATATATTAGATGAGATTTTGCAAGAACAGAAGAAAAACTCTGCTGAACCTGGGAGAGCACTTACAGCTTGAAGGGTCTCTATTAAATAAAAAATTCCATTTGCACCGCTTTAAAGCATCGATGATTTCAGCACAAGGTAATTTAAGGAAAAAAACAACTGTTTCTTAAAAAAATCCCACCTTAAAATTCAGAAGAATATCAAAAAACAGAATAAGAATACTCTTCATTTCCTGTTGAGAGATGGAGTTCAAATCTAGCAATGGTATTATGGAAAATGATGGAAAATGTTAGGATAATCTTCAAATATCTTTGCTCAAATTTCAGGACTATTTCTAACCTTCTATAAATAGGTTTTCAATTGAGAAAAATAACAATGAAAGTGCAATGGCATCTTGGATTTTGCAAGGATTGTGAAACAAAGTCTATTCTAAATATCTTTCTAAAAAAACTTGCATTTATTTTCCATATGAAAAATTTTGCAAAGAAGTAAATATNCTCATTAAGAAATCTCTAATAATTTACCACGTCCAGTTATATCAGTATAGGGAGTGAAACACAGCTGAATATCTGCAGATAAAAGAGAAGGCTAGGTGGTAAAACAGTGGGACATCAGGGAAAATGAAAAATATGCTATAGACTCTATATAATAAAGGGTTATTGGTCTCCTAGCCTGCCATTCTTAAAGAAGGATAAAATAGGACAATAATATTCAAGATTTGCAGTAATAACTGAACTGCTGTATGCCCAGGATAGGAAGTAAGAATATCTTTATTCAGTATCCATATTTCATGCAACTCACACTGTATGTCCTTTTCTGGGCAGTGATAATGGGCAGGTTTGTTGCTTCTTTAAGAAAACACTAATTACTCTTATTGCTTCTTAAATGTTTTCTATAGAAACTCACCCTAGAAACACCATATGTCATTGATTTCTGGTAAAAGCTACCCCATGTATATCATTCCATACCAACTGTTGACTTAGCTTTTCTTCTTCACTTACCACGGTTTGTATTCACAAGCCTCTGGCAGACTAATTGCATTCATCTGGAGATCTACTGTTCCTCCCTGTCTGCATGACTCCGCCTGAAACTGTTTTTCAACAATATTTCTACTCCGGGTAGAGCTCACCTGCAGTTCTGCACAGAGGAAATGCCATTTCAACTCCTCAGGGAAAGGGATAATTATTCTCTTTGTTAGTTATTTTTCCTAGGGAAGCACTTCTTTCTGATAGCAGATTTTTTCCCCTTCTTGTACTGAAACCTTCCTTTTATATAAAACAGGGTCATTTCCAATGCGTGTCACTTTTCCAGATTACTTAAAATGCAGATGACCAACCAAAGTAACAAGGTTGGAAACATTTCCTGGCCCAGCTCATAATCAGAGTTGAGATGTTATGTTTGTATCTCTTCCCATACTTTGAGCACTACATAAAATAATGTGAAGAGATACTATCATAAAGAAAGGTGCAAAATTTAAGGTAGAGACAGGTTCAGCAGGACTGGAGAAGTCTTTTATCAAAGGTCCAGACAAAAGCAAGTACACATGAAAAAGTGTTGATTGTCTCCTCAACTGTCTTTTTTTCTCATGTTGATGAATCTTGTTCTTTGAACACCTGAACCCCCTGCCAAACTGTTGTATGTCTAAAGCTATGCTGTCAGCTATAACTAATAGTCCTTGCTGCAGAGCTGTTGCTGACCTAAACTTTTTCTGCCAGTGATTTCACCCCATTCACATGATTGGTGTCTCCTGGAAAGTGGATCTGAGTGCTGTAGTACATTGATGCATGAATTTCTGTTGGTCATAAGATTGGTCCTGTTCTTAACATGGATATTGCAGGAAACATTATGTCAGATGTATATCAAGCATTTAATTTACCAGGAATGTATACCTCTAACAAACACATCCAACTCTACATCCAAACAAACATATGAATGGAAGCACAATGAATTTATTGTGGGTCTTCTTAAACTAGAGATATATTCAATTCAGTAGGAGATTTATTTGCTACTAAGAAGGATGTATGTGATGTTGTGGATGATATAACTGACTTAGTCCAGCACCTGACAAATCCAATTCAGTAGGTGACACAAGGTATCATTTTTGAAGAAATATATTTGATCTACTAGGTTATGAATTTGATACAAATTAGGTCTTTTTCTTTGTTGAGTAATACTTTTTTCTCCTAAAGTATTTGACTATAGACAGTATAGGTAACGCAATTTTTTCCCATTAACTGCTAATAAATGACATGTCCATTATCTTCTGTAACATTTATCTAGCCTATTGAATGCTGAAATGAACAATGGAAGTGACAGAAACCTTGCTTTTAAAGAGTTCTTTTGACAATACATCTGAAAGATGGGTAACAGGTTAGCTAAAAGAGAAACGTTCAATATCTGTTCTGTCAGCAGCCAAACCCAAAGCTTTTATGAAGCGTTTGAATGGGCTTTCAGTAAAACTATCAACTCCACCTCTGAACATACCGTTTTGGTATTGCCTGTTATGAGAGGAAAAAGTAAAGACCAGAGAATTTATTTAGTTTTGTTACAAGGATTTTTCTAATACTTTGAAGACATTCTGGACCTGTGTATGCACATACACTGAACTACTGATACAGCACCTTGCTAAAGACATTGAGCCTGTTCAAGCTGTTCACTAACATCAAAAATAGACCAAGAAAAAAGACTACTAGGAAATTGCACCAAATAACCTAATCCAAACAACAACCAGAAAAAAACGCCAAACAAACACCAACAATAACAACAAAAGCAAACAAACAAAACCAAAAAAAACCCCAAACCAACCAAACAACTATAAAAAAATTTAAAAAAAAAAAAAAAAAGCAGGGGAAAACAAAGGAAAAATCCTTCCTCCAAACTACATTACAGTTCTGACATTGCTATGATCAGCAAGAAGAAAGTATTAGCAGAAATGAAAGCTAAAGATATCATCTGGCATTTATAAAGACCTTGCATCTATAATGCATTCATTGCTGGCCATGCATAGAGAAATGCATAGAGCCTGGCTAAAACAGCTTATGTTTTAAAAAAGACAAGCAATACATGAAGGTCAGGGAAAAAGTAGATCATGCACAAATCACGGCTTACATTATAAGAAGAATAGAGAATATTGCTTACTGAGGCACATTTTAGCTAACCAATTTAGTTTGTTCAGTGTATGCTTTGCCAAGTACAGTGCATAGAACTTCCAAGCTCCAGAATTATGGATACCATATTCCACTCAAGGGACAAGCACTTTTCACTAATAAATGCCTCCTAAGAATTTAATGCAGAGATGGATAAACTATTTGTTTCAACTGAATCACACCAAATACAGTAATTTCCTATTACAATGAATCCAAAGCATCCTATCTGGTACTTAGGGCAATTCCAGAATGATCAGGTCAAATTTCAGCTACACAAGGAGTGCTTCAAGGCCACAAGACATCGGTGTTGCTTCTTCTTGAATTTTGGAATGCCACCAGAACAAAAGTAAATAGTAAATTAGGTGTGATACTTTAATATAAATCTCTTCACATCAAGAGTTAAAAATAAAGGGATATTAAGTTTAAATTCTGATCCCTCAAAAAAAGTATTGCAAGTAGGCCTGGGCTGCCAGCTACGCACAGCTACACAAGGCAAAATTACTGCATCTTGAAGGCAATGATAATGTCTTTGAATTTTTCTTTGGTAAGAGAAAATGATCCAACCTATGTGAGCAAATACCTGTAAATTATGGAGATCTTCTTTTGAAGAGGTCTCTTACTTTACACACCTAGAGTTTTGAAGATGACTGCTAGATTTAAAGTGCACAGGCAATTAATTCATATCAGAAGCAAATCATTTGCTTTTATGTTATAAAATTTGGGTAGCAGCAAGGCAGGTGGTTGTTCATTCAAAGGTACCCTCCACAATCTGGCAATTTTTGTGAAATTTAGGCTGCTCTCTGGGCATTTGAACAGACAGTCAGTCACACCCTTGATGCTGGCAGTATCCTGAGGAGCAAAACCAGAGTAAGACAAGTTTTCTAGAAGATGGATGCCTGCGCCAAGGTCAGCAGAATGTCTTGGCATGTGTCTTTAATAATAAAAACAAGGGGAAGCACTGGCCATAAAGAAATTTGAATTAGTAGCCTTGTTTTTAAAGACTGGAAGTCCTGGCTTAGATTGATGAATGGAGTTTCAGGTTAAACAGCTGAGATATTGAAAAAGCCATGCAACAAAAACTCTTGAGTTAAGTCACTGTCATGAAAATATAGCAAAATCCACTATGAAATCCACACATTTTGAATCTAAAGACAGTATAGGGAAAGCAAGCCTAATTTTTTTTCATTGGATATCACAGATCATGCTTCATACTTCTGTCTATGAAGGAACTCCTCTGGGCTTTTAGGATTAAGGCTGTATCCTTCTGAAACTAAAATGAATAAATAAATAATCATTTTACATTCAAAAAGCCAAATTTTATTAAAATGATATGTGAAACTGTTAACTATCTATACTATTTCTAAACAGATATGATCAAAATAACTATGAAAGAAAACAGATGAAGAAGGATGTGGTTGGGTTGTTATTCCTGTCTCCTATTGTGCTTCTGCTAGAAAAATTTTTAAGTTGAGGCTTGTTTTCATTTAGCTCAAGGACTTTCTGGTTTGCAGCAAATTCTATGTAAACCCAGATCTTCCAGGCTTGACTCTACCTCTGTTTGCTGCTTTTCTAAACAGTCTGTTCAAAATGCAGCTTCCCAGATCTCTTCTGCGAGTCTCCCTCTGCCTCTTCTGTCTATCCTGACACATCATTTCTATCCTGTATTCTCAACTGTTTTTCTCAAAGTCAGACCACTTCACTGACTTTGTTCTTAAACAGAAGATTAAAGAAAGGAATTATGACAGCTCCTTTAATGCGGAATGAACAAAAATTCCCTATTTGTTCTCTATTTATGGTACAATTTAGTGGTTTAGGGCAGTGGCAATGCTGGGTTGACAGTTGGACTTCTAATCTCAAAAGGTTTCTTCCAACCTTGATCATTCTTTGATTCTATTATATATTTAGACTCCAGTACAATTCAGAGATTAGAATTACCTGACTTGGGTCCATGTTGAAAAATATATTCTCTCTTCAGTGAGACAGAAAAGTGTGCTAATGAAGCCAGGGCCATTTTGGTGCACAAATAACATTATATATCCAAGGTCTCTGAAAGGAATCACTTCCTATTTTGACAAATGCACAAGAGTTCAGAGTTCTCCAGAGCTTCCAGATTCTGCAGAGCAGAAAGTGAGACATGAGGCATAATCAAGACATTTATTACACAATAACAGTATAAGCAGTATTTTCTTAAAAAATGTTCTCGAAATATTAACCAAAAACACACTAAAACTCGGACAGGATTATGGTAAAAACAATCAAAACCAAATTCCAACTATTTAGAAACAACACTTGAACAGGAGTCTTGTCTCCCCCTTTTGCCTACATTCTTATCAATCTCCTAGCACTTCAAAACACCGCAATATCAAAAAGCCCCTATCTCCACTCAACCTATTCTCCTGTGAGAAGATATCCACATTTTATCTATCAGCTCTGACTGACCTCGGAGGTGAATGTCCCCACATGACTCTCCATTTTTAATAAGAGAAGTGCAAGACAAGCGAGCCCAACATGATATACTCTGTTGCGTGATTTACTCACTGTTCTTACCCAAGAGCATTCTATTCTGCA
The DNA here is from genome assembly GCA_013397845.1 of Melanocharis versteri. NCBI lineage: Eukaryota > Metazoa > Chordata > Aves > Passeriformes > Melanocharitidae > Melanocharis > Melanocharis versteri. Next base: position 28,961 of record VZTG01003993.1, read on the forward strand.
AGTACAGACTAATTTGATCTTAAGTCATCTGAATCTTACAGAAGCCTTCCATGTACGTCAGGTTTCAGCCAGTCTTTTATCATTACAAGTGCAACCTGAAGGCTATTCTTCTGTCTTATGGTATCTGTTACTCAGTGTGTTTCTCACCCGACACAGACCATTATTATTTTTCCAGTATCTAAAACCAACATTCTATTCAGGTACTGCAAAATCTTACTTTATTTTCTTTGCCAAACCCTGAGAGGAAAGCCACTCTTACCACACTTCGATTACCGCATCACTTTCCCCAAGGAACTTCAAATGAAAGACTCGAGTTATTTTAAAAAGAAAATTATTTCCCCACAAGAGGCCATAAAATACCAGTCACATAAGATTTATTATAATGTATTGTATGACAGATGAGTTTTACCTAGAGATACACTTGAAATTTTGCATATTTTCATGCATCTAGACCTGATAAAAAAATGTGCTCCTACATGTATGCGATAAGGTATCAACTTTGATAAGAGATAAAAGATAGTTTTGAAAATCTTATGTTGAGTTCTGCCATCAGCAGTTTATCATTGTCTGTAATGCAGGTTATAAGCAGTGAAGATGGATCTAACAATTAATACAATTATCATAATTCCATTTTTGAACTATGTAAATTAAATTTGAGTTTCTAGAATACTGCCTGTTAGATGTAGAATTTTCCTCGACGGACTCTGAAGACTATTTTATTTTTTCAAATCAGCTATTACTTTAGAAATATTTGCCTCTAACAGTTAAGAAGTTCAATATCATATGATTTTTATCAGGTAAACATATTCTAGAAATAAGAAGATTACATGCAGCTTGTGCTGAAACAAACTGAACACGTTGTTGCCTTGCATTCATTATATATTTTGATGGAGGAAATCTTATAACACAGGTCTTATTAGGAGAAACATGATTTGAATGTGTTTTGACTTTTTTTTTTCCCCGGATGTTTATGGGGAAATAATGTAAGGTTAAAATTGAAAATACTTTTTTAGCATTCCATAGAAGTGGAAGAGCATGGTAAGCACACTCCAAAGCTTTTACTGTTCGTGTAGTTATAGGGGATCTATACTGAGATGCTGTGACCCCAATTTATTGAACAATACTTGCTTATTATAGTTCTAGTCCACAACTCTGCTGGTGCCGAAGGTTGAGGTAGCCCTACAGTTTGATTCAGCAGTGGTTAACAGGTAATTATAACAATGCTAATAACCAAATAACCCAGGAGACCAAGACTCTTGGATCATGGTCTTGGTGCTGGATTATTCAGAACATGCATCATCCCATGTGTTTGGCAAAGCATATGCTTCCCATTTTAACAAAACAAATTAATATAGTCTCTTGAAGCTGAAGCTTGAATGTGACACAGGTGTGTCACCAAGAGCTTTAGTCATATTGATAGGTAAATCGTACATTTTTAGATTTTATATAATCCCTAGGCTTCATTTTAACAACACTTTATGTAATAGCATGTTTCACTTGCTGAAAGCAAGTTTAGTCTTACAGTTTCCATCTGTAATTTCTCTAATGTGGGTTTTTTTCTTCAGTTTTACGACAATCAAATAGTTTGTTAAACAGAAAAAGCCTAGTTTTTCTTTCCTTAGATTTTTATTTTAGGAGAATTCCCACACAAAGAATTATCATTTTCCTTCCTGTTTAGAAATGAAAAAAAATCCTTTATATAAAATAAAATGAAATAATATTCAAGCTATAACATAACAAAAAACGTTTTCCTCTCTTTTGTCACCTAATTTTTAAGAAAAAAATCCCTCAACAAAGTCTTGCTTTTCCTTTTTTTTTTTTTTTTTTTTTTTTTTTTTTTAGCAGGCTGTGAATATTTCTGTGGTTTTAACTCACTGAGAATATTTAACAACCATTCAGATATATTATATTTCTCTACACCAAGAGCATCTGACCCCATCTTGCTCTGCTGGCTATCTCTTGGAGTGCTTTAGTTCAGAGTTGTATAACTTGCACCTCTTTTTATTTTTATTATTTGCCTTGAGAGCAAACTGTTCTTGTAGAGTCATAAACTTCCCTTTCTCTTCATATTCAGACTTGATTTGTATTCAGAGCAAAGCAGCATCCTGGCCCAATGTATTAGAAACATTTCAGGGGAAAGAAAATCCCATTCTCAGGTATGTTTGAACTGAGGACCTAGAAGAGAAGCCCAGATATAGCACTAAGTGTCCTTTTGTTTGTTGTGTGAAGAATGAAATGATGCAATCACACTTTTTTTTTTTAATGTCGGTGTTGTTGGTACTGCAGAATCCACTCTGGCACAGAGGAGTGGCACCGTAGCAAACTTTCCCACTCTTTGTTCTTCTACCAGTCAGTGAGCCTAAGAGGTTCTGTTAATCTCACAAGGATACTCATCTTCACTGTGGTGTGTAAGTGCCAAGTTGCTGCTGAGAGCATTGTCACATCCCAGGTTCGCTGAGAGTGTCTGGCTGCAGGGTACCTTTGGGAGAAAGGAAGGTGTGGGAGATACGAGGTGGCCACACTGCATCATGCCATTAGCTTTTTGCAAGTTGATGTGATTTTTTCAGAAAACTTTAGCTGGGCGTTTTCCAAGTTCCCTGGGAGAAAAACTTGACTGCTGAGAAAAGGCAACAAAACACATGAATCTGCAGAGTATTAACTGCCTAAACTGTTTTTATTTTCTCTCCACCATATTCCTACATCGTCCAACCATAACAAGGGCTGTGAAATGATACATATAGCACAATCACCTAACCGAAATAGTCAGAATGGCAGGTATTTGTATTTTGTCCTACAGAATGATCAATTGATCTACACATTAATTGAATGTTGCAGTCATCAAAAATGAGATGAACACCAGAACAGACCACATAAAATGAAAAAACCTTAAATATTTCATTTTCACAGAAAAGTTCCATTCAGAGCATGATTGGTTTGCAGCAGAAATTTGAATACCAATCTAGAAAGATTGATATGAGGTACAGAAAACTCATCGTGTCATTTTGTCATCACCTTTATCAGAGTATGAGATCTTAACTGCTACAAGGTAGGAGAAATAAGGAATTATGTCAGCTGGACTTAAGGAGAGACTGCCAGCTAGAAGGAATTTGAATGTATTGGACAAGTTACTCCAAACTGTTACTATTTAAGGCAAACCTCAACTCTCGGGTAAGTTATTAAGACAACTCACTTTGTCCTCTTTGGTCTCTGGTCACCTGCCACAGTGACATTCATTCAAAATAACCAGGAGCCATAATAACCCAGAGAAATAGGGTATTCTTGCCTGCACCTTTGCTTGGAAATATCTATAAAGAATGGGTTTGTTCTAAAGAGTTCTTTATACTCGTGGGAGAAGTACAGGTGGCATAATTTTTGATGTTTTTTTTCTAAATATCATGCAAGAGGACAGTGACTTATGGCTGCATTCCCTGTGTGTTAGCACTGAACAAACAGTACAGAGCCACCGAGGCAGGTTTTATCACAAATCTTCCCTTCCCGACATTCATGCAAACCCAACTTATTTGATGGCTCTAATGATAATTTGTAATATGTTCTGTGTGTTGTCTATCCATATTCACAATTAAGAACAAAGTTATTTTCCTTTCATAGATCAGGGAAAAATCAACCTTCCAAAGCGTTCCTATTTGTTGTAGGGTTGAGCAGATTGAGGTTTTGTCTCTTACTTTTCTTTTTACTTTTCATACTTTGATTAAAGTTTATTTTAAACCATCATGAAGCAGCCTTGGGCTTAAACTTCGTTGGATTTTTTGATTAATTTCATTTGTATTCCTGAGTTTTGCCTTGCCAATCCGTGAAATGTCTGATACAGAGCCCAAATTAATTTCCAAATGCATAGATTATGTTTGTGCATCTTAGAAGAAAAATGCATTTTCAGATGCTTGCCCTTGATAGTCGAAGTTCTATTAGCAGCTGTGAATTAAAAATTTTTGAAACAGTTATGCAAATGAGTTAGACATTTACAAACACAGATGTGCAGGTCTGTGCAGATCACCCCTTTCTTCTTACCAAAGCCAAATACTAACTTTCATACCCATATACAAACAGACTTTCTTTTAAGCTTTTATTCTCAAGCTCTAGCATCTCAGAACAGAGTAATGAATTTTGTGATAGAAAAGTTGTGAATTATTGCAAAATAAGAGAGTGTATCAAGTAAAACTCTTCATAAAATGTGTCAAAATATGCCCATACCTTGGGTCACGGAGGGGGAAAAAAGGAGGGAGTAGAGCAACTTTTGAATATTTGTACATGAAAGTGGCACATTTTGGCACTGATTTGCTTCAGTAGCCATTACTACTAAAGGTTGCAGACTGATGTTTCACACCCCTTTGTCAGACGCACCTGACTCTGGCAGTCATTTGGGTTGTGAGGATGCCCAGAGGGAAGAAGACCTTTATGTAGAAGTAATTTCTAGGAGTTACAGATGAAGCAGATCTCCGAAGTAACATGATGATTGTATTCCCCATTATGCTGATGTACTTTTAATAGACATGTGTCGAGGCTCTAAGCAAGGATTTTCTTAATTTGTTTTGCCTGTTTGTCATATGCACATGCTCTTTCTAGTGAGTGTGTCCCTTCCACAATATTCTGAGCCAAGTCTTCCATCCACTTTTCTTATTTATGTCAGATTTTGATATGCACACTGCAATCAGAACAATACTGTCATGGTTCAAAGCTGTGCAAGAGTGTAGTTTGTGTGTTGGACTCGAGCTGAATCCTTTACATTCTGCATTTGTCTGGGACAGCATTGATTTCAATAGACTAATTTCTGTAGAAACTGCTATAGTTTTAAAAAGTCATCCTCACATGGTCTTACAAAACACCATAGATATTACCCTCTACTCTGCTCCCTAATCCCAGTTCATTAAAGGGTTTAACTTACCCCTTCCTGTGGGTGAAGCTGAGACTGAAGAAAGAAGTCTGATTTTTAAGGTTTCTTTTTAATTCAAAATTCAGTTCACTTTCAGGTCAATCGTAATTAGGCTGTATATGTATGTTCTATTAATTTTTTAAGGTAACATTTGTATGCAAAGCATGAAGCCATTCAGATCTGTTCCACTTGATGTGAGACAGTGGGCTTTATGTAAAAGCTTTATAAGACGACTTTATAAAAATGCTAAGTAGTCATCAAATCAGCTTTCATGTGAAAAAATTTCACCCTATTCCACATATTTTTCAACTTTTTTTGCTAAAAATCTTGGTAATTGCTGCTAGACTTGGCTAAATGCTTACGACTTATTTCATACTGCATTGAAAGACACAGCAGAACTCTCAATGACTGTGGTTAAGAGCAGAATTTCATCCCTTGCACCTAATCTTCTGCTTTCACATCTTGTGATACTCTTTATTTCCCTTATATCATCCAGCAGTAAAGTGACCAGTTCAGTCTGAAGATTCAAACAGACTCAAAAGGATTTGCATTTGATCCTCACATTAAGTTGTATATGCTCTGGGTGAGCAGAAATGCTCTCCGATGCAATTACACTTTCAAGCGGCGTTCTGAGAGTCAGTCATACAGAATATTCCACTTTGCACATCCCGCAACTCTTCTTCCTGGTAGATTCCTTTCTGCTTGTCTTTGTTTATAAGGTTGGCAATTTCTAAAACCAGATGTCATTAATTGATACAGAAATGTGGACTGGTACCAAATTTCTCTGAGAATTTTTTCTGAGTTTTGCTAAAAACAGGAATGAGTAAGAAATGTACTGACACAGATTGCTTTCCCTCAATTCTTTCAGCTTTAATTGAAGAATTTACATGGTGAGCATGTTTGAATCTGCTACCAGTGTAAATTTCAAATAGACAGCTCCCAGATGCTCTGTGGAAGGTGGCTCTTAACATTTCAGAGCTTCTCTTGGGCAGTTCTTTACATTACTATGATGAAAGAAATAAGATTGAAAACATTTTCTTTCCTGACTTGTCATAGAAAGTCTTCATTTGTGGATAAAATATGACTATAACCAATGAAATGGTACAGTGAAACAGCCAATGCAACACTGCCAGCACACACTCATGTCTCATCTTCCATTTCAAGCTATTACTTCCATGCTGTGGAGACCACAGCTAAGGACTGTCTTGAATAGTCAACAGCTTACAGCAATAGCACCTTGATGCTGCATGGTGTAATAAGAGCCAGAGGAAGGCTGCATACAAAAGGAACCACATCTGTGTCTTCTGCAGCTTTTCATTTTTATGAAAATTGAACCACTATTGTTTTGCAAGACTATTTCATCAGTTATGTCTGAGACGTGCCACAGGAGGGAAATATTAGTGCAGTATGAGGAGAAGTTGACCAAGCAGATTTCTTTTTCCAGTTTGAGAACAGAGCTTTTTCTTTTTTCCTGCCCTCATGAAGTGCAACTTTTTCCTCTTCCTTCAGCTCAGAAGGAATCCTTTCTTCCTATCAGGAAGAAATGTCCTCTATTGACCAATACTCTCATTAAGCAGAAAATGTTCACTTGGTGAAAAATGTAAGGGTTACATACTCTAATCATAGATACATATAATAGTTTGGGTTGGAAGGGACCTTTAAAGGCCATCTAGTCCAACTTCACAGCAATGACCAGGGACATATTTAATTAGATCAGGTAGCCCAAAGCTGCATCCAATCCGACCTTAAATGTTTTGAGGGACTGGACATCTACCACCTCTCGGGGCAATCTGAGGTTTCATTTTCTTGCCACGCTCATCGTAAAAAATATTCTTCCTTTCTTATAAATATATAAATATCATAACATTTGATCTTCAAACCAGGATTGTTTATGGGTTTTGGTTTACCTATCTTGGGATAAATTTCTAAGAATAAGTGCATTTCTGAACAAAAAAGCTACCAAAGATGAATCCCTTTTTACCAGATCAGTATGAAGCATCTGCACGGTTGCGTTTGCCACTCCTTATTGACTTATCCTTCTTTCTAAATCCTGAATCTAAAATATATATTATGAACTGATTTATACAGGTCTTCTAGAGACAAGATACCATACATTGCATCAATCTAAACCAATCTACAACAACTCTTTTTCCTTGTCAATTTTTCTATGTTAGCATAAACCATGCAGCAAAAAACTGATATAAGATTTCTTTTTCCTGACTATGATTACTAATGCATTTAGTGTGTTCTCTGTATGCCTAGCATAATGAAGGAGTTATCCATTAGTTCAATGCTGAAAGAATTACAACATTATTGAGGTCATTTATCAACCAGAAAAAGCATATTATATTGATTAAAACAGAGTAGTTAGGTGCTTTTGTGACCGAAAGTAGAAAACCTAAGCTTGAAAGAGAAAATTATTATTCTGTAGGTTATTTCAAATACAAAATTTACCTCAGTTCATTATGCTATATAAGTCAAAACACTCATTCCTCAACTTTTGACCTGACCTCACTGTCAAAAATCTTGGATGAATGTTCAGAAGAAAATGTGATCATAAATCAGAAGGAAAGACTGCTTGGACAAGAACTGTGCATTGTTCATCACAATTCAGTTCACACTATTGTCATAAAGATAAAAAGTGCACATGTGGGAGCGGAAATGATACCAGTGAAAGAAAAAGAAATTAAAAGGACACAAAAAGATATAGGCCAGACTCTCAACTGATGTAAATTTGACTATCTCCACTTGAAAACAGAATTCAAGCAGATTTACAACACCTGAGGAGCTCATTTCATTATAGGTTTGGTGTCATGGCCACATAACTTCCCACTAACCCCCTCTAACAAAGATGTACAGTTGGGTTATGATGGTAGATGTTATATTTTTTTGTTGAGCATAACCTCAAGTAAATGAATAAAATGGCTACAATTTTCCTTATATTAAAATTATGTGAATTTAAAAGTCATAAGAAGTAGGTAACTATATTGACTAGAATTCCCTGTCTCTGCTGCTACTCAGGAAGAATGTAATTTTACATGGAAAATACAGACCTTTTTTGAATGAACGTTTCAAAACCAGTTGCTATTTAAAAATTCTAAATTTCTGACATTTTAGAAAAGGTTTTCAGGTATTCTGGGAGTCTTGTTGAACATTCTGGGATATTTTCAGTCTGGAAGGAAGGCCTGAAGTAGGTCCTGGAAAGCTGGCACTTCTATGATTCAGACAGAAATGCTAAAGGAAATGGATAAGAATAGTGAAATAGCAGTGATTACTGGTCAGTGTTGCAGGCTTATAGGGCTGTTATAGCTAAGATGTTTTTGCAGCCAAAGAACAAGACATAAAAACAATTAGTTTCTCTTAAATTCTTCATGTAGTTAATTACTTGTCAGAAACACAAAATAAAAATCTATGCTGAAAGTTTATTTTTGGAGTGTGGTAGAGACAGGGAAAATATTAGTACTTTGATGTACTAAAATCTACAATACTACTGGGTTTTTTGCTGTCTTATGAAGAAAAGTAGCTAAGTTATTTCATCTAGAAAAGTGGATCACTTTGTATGCCCACTACTTTTATCCTCTGCTTATTCTGTAAGGAAACTATTCTTAATGCACCATAAATAGTAATTTCATTGACATGACAGAATATTAGAGCACCACAGAAGTCATTATGTTTCTTAGTACCAATGATCTGAAAAGTAGGAAAAAATCTTTTTTCTTCCATTGACATATGTGCCCAACAATTCCAATATATTCAGTGGAATGACTCCTAAGGTTTACATGTGTAACTGAGATAAGAATAGGACTTGAAGAAGAGGATAGAAAGAAGTACAGATTAATAAGATGGACCATATAGACATTAAATTAAAAAGCATTTTATCCCCCCTTCCTAGGAACACTCCATAAGCTTCTGGTGTATAAGTTGTAATGACTCCTGTATTATTGTACCTATCTAAGCAGGTCAAAAAATAACGTATACAAGAGTCCCAATAAAGAAACATACACAGTTAAAATTCCTACACATCTATGACAGGTATTGCCTCTCTTGTCTGTCAGTAAGGCAGGCAGTGGGTGGTTAAGATCTTCTAGTTAAAGAAAACCCTAGCAATTTGTAATTCTATAGGTTATAATATCTCCAATAGAGCCGTAAGATTTTTTTTTCTGTCAAAAGACAGCATATATAATTTTTCTTTTTCCAATTTTGAAATGTCTGTTAATAGTATCTGTAACACAGATTAATAACCTTGGAAAGCATTTATAACACTGTGCCAAAGAACTCAACACTAAGTAGGCAAAACTCATATAGAAATACTGTTGAAGCATAACATTTCTCACTAGGGCAAGGAGCTACATGGAATCATGTTATTACAAATTGTTCGCTCTGTCTATAAGTGTTACAGTCATGTTCTTTCTTTTTTTTTAACTGTAGATGTAACTATGCTAGCCTATGATCTGAAGTTCTAGCTCCTCTCATTTTATTCATACACACTTTTAGACCATGTACATAAAAACACAGAATAAAATGTCAACAGCTGCTTTTAAAATTGGGTAAGGTCTTTTTCAGCCTTTGAAAATAACCTGTCCTTCTACTATCATTCCAAAATCTGTATCAAATTTTCCTTCCTGACTTTTCCGATTAATGGCTCGTTTTGAGTGTGACAGATACTTAATCTGTCTCAATAGTTATGTTTCATCATAAGCACACTGTGTTTCTCAATTTTTTTAAAGGCTATGACAGAGCAGCAGAAAGGAAGGTTGCCTCATGTGGCTCCTGTCTCTTTCACATCCAAAACCTGTGGAAAGAGGAGGCCGCTCTGTCCCTGAGAGCTGCAGGTGTGTCAGATGTGGTGGCTGCCCTTCAGGCCAAGCCAGAGCCAAAAAGGAGCAGAGATTCAGAGCAGCATGTAGCCTGCAGCCAGTTCTTAGGGCAGGAGACCTCCTTCCCAGGTTTTTGAATTATAAAGGATTCGCTGACTTTGCATCCCTGCACAAGTTGCCCAGGCCTCAGGGGTAATTCCCAATGCCACATCTGTAGTTCACTTCCCTGGCAGAGAGGGGATCACTGTTAAATACCTGAGACAGGTATATATACTCAGAAATTTCAGAAACTTATACAATTTTAACCCCAAAATCTAACTCCAAGAAAAATTAACCTGTGGAAAGAGAGCCATCAGCAGTATCCATCACTGAGGGAAATTCTGCAAAAAAGAAAGAGTTCTTGTGAACATTGCATCCTTAACTGGTGATTTTTATTGAGATTGTGAGAGGTGCTAAGCAGTCAGACAGGTAGTAAATTGTTAAGTTTAGCTAAAACTGTATGTGAAATTGGGAACTTTTGTCTCTAGGTGGTGCCCTGAATAACAAGCTCTAAGTCTAGCCACATTTCTCATTTCTCTATTTCGATTGAAAGTAAAGTACTAGGAACCAAACATATGTGGTTGAAAAGAGTAAGTATGCTTCCCTTGGAAGGATCAAAGCCAAACAAAGCAGAAAAATCTCACCAAGGACATATTTATGGAACCTGGGGAGCTGCAGAACGTCTCTTGCCATGTTGAAAAGGGCCAGGCAGGCAGGTGCCAAATGTGACAAAGCAGTCTTCTGTAGCACACATATAACAACATCCTTTCTGAAGAGATAATAATATAATAAATAATAATAATTGATCACATGTTTAATTGAAATAATAATAATTGACTGGTTTTTGGTAAAATAAAAGGAATATTTTGAATTCCTGAGGCTTAACAAATGTATCTTAAAAACTATTCTCTTGAGCTTCATTATTCAGGGAGAAACAGGAAAGCATAATTCAGATGCTAGTCTGTGAGTCCCTTACAGCTAATTCAGAGACATGACTCACACTTTTCACCATGCCTTAAAACAGTCTTCTGTATCAGATGTGACCTAAGGCCTAAGGTATCCTATTTCAAACAAGGGTAAAATCAGATGCAGGCATAACAAATGGTAAATGAACACCCTCCCTGCCTTCAGCTGTTTTCTGCTCACAGACTTTGTAACCAGAAATAGTTTTTTTTCTGCCCATTTACTCTCCAAGCCATGCAGCTGTTAGAAATCTAGAACGTACTTCAACCAACAGCTCTACATCTCTGCTACTCTTTGCATGAAGAACTTAATTGTGTTTGTTTTCAGCGTGGTTTCTCCTGCCTTCATGTGGTGCTCTCAAGGTTTTAAACCACTGAACTCTCTCAATCTCACCATGCCAGATATAATCCCATTTTGTCATTGGATCATTGTCATAACTCATCTCAGATGTCACTGGTCCAACATGCAGTGTCCCAGCACAATCATTCCTCACACAGAAGACACAGCATATCTTTGATTGTCCCAGATGTGCTCTTGTGAAGCTTTCCAGTTCTCTATATCCCTTTTGAAACAGCACAGTGTGCAATGAAACATTTCAAGATGCAAGCTAACCACGGATTTATACCAGTATCATATTAATGCTTTCTAATTTGCTCTCTCTTATTTTTTTTCTGGCATTCACTTCACTTTTATGACAACTACCAAGCAGTGAACTGACATTTTCATGGCACTTGCTATCCAACCAACCATAATCCATGCTTATCCATGTTAACAGGGTTATCAGAGATAACCTCACTCCTGCAAGGTGATGGTGAATGCAAGAAACTATCATTTTATGTGAAGTCAGATTTTTTTTTTTTTAAATGTGTATTGCTTTATATTGTTTACATTGAATTTTACCACACATTTTGTTCCAGTTTCATGAAGTCCTTCTGCAATTCCTTTCAGCTGGGCTGCAGCCTTTGTCACTACACTTTGTATCCATTTCCAGCTTATTTATAAATTTGTTGAACAACAAGGATTCTCAACAAGGCGCGTTAAGAACTTTGTGATTTCTTTCCTTGGCAAAAAATGCCAATTTACTTACTGTCTTGGGTTTTATTCACCCTTAAATTTTTATCCGTATGAAGATATCCCCCCTTGTGCTCTTCAACCTATTTTTTTTTAACTATCATATCAATTAAAACACTCAAAAACTACTAAAAAGAAAACAAATTATATATGATGACTAATACTGAGCTTTAACAAAGTTTTAATCCATATTATTAAAAGCATACTGCTGATAATCAAACTATGGGTTTTTTTTTTTTTTCCAAAATGGAAGTGCCTCCTGACTTCATAGAATCACAGAATTGAGTTGGAAGGGATCTTAAAGATCACCAACTTCCAACTCCCTCCCCATGTGTACGGATACTCTTCGTTAAGAGTTAGTGATGATCTGTTGTTTATCAGTCCACGGGAAAACCTGAGGTGTTTATGGGAGGAAAACAAGGATTATTCCTACACAAATAAAAAACCCCAGTTAAATGCAGAAACTTGAGTGGAGTTTCTCAAAGCATTGTCCTGATTGATGTGTATTTGCAGAACTGAGCACCATGAATAGTGGTGACTGCCATTTGGATAGGAAAGAGAGAGAACTGACAGCCCTATTAAGTGTGGTTTTATACTGCCCTTTTTCTGCAATTTTGAGATGAAAATATATCTCTTTCATGCTTGGCTACACCTGAAATTAAATTGTTATCATTCTTTCATTGGGTCAATAACTTGTATGTAAGATCATTAGTCGCAAATGTGTAATCTAAACCTGTGACACAATATCTCTGAACACACTTGTTTCATTTTCTTGCACTAGAATTTTCACTGAATAGCTGTAAGATATGTTTACTCTGCTTTCAGCTTCATCAGTGTTTAACAGAAATGAATTTCAGCTTTAAATAAATCCAAGCGACTTTGTCTTGATTCTTGAAGAATCTTTACATTTAAATAGTTATGATGAAATTATTACCATTTCTTTAAACAGTCTTTGGAGCTTGAATTTGTGAGTTCAATAAGAAAGTTGTTTAGCCTCTAACAGGTAACTTCTTGTTAAATGTTTCCATAGCATGTTTCCATAATTAATAAATATAAATAGTTTTGACATTAACATATACTGGTAGCATCAAATGATTTTGTTGTATTCAGCACCTCCATGTTTAGATAACAAAGAAATCAGAAAACTGATTTGTTCTTGAAATGTAAAATCATGGAGTGAAACAGGCAATATTCACAAGTATAGATATCAAAAGATTTTTGAGGTGTTAAGCACTTAAAAAATCATTTTAAAGGAAGCCCTTTTTTTGGGACTGCAGACGTTCAGGTGGTTATGATATGTTGTTCAGCATACCTTTAGGAAAAGAGCTGCCTGTGCCATCAAAGATGACAAGTTGTGAGATGGGCGGTGAGCAGAAATGCTGATGGAAATACTAAGAACTGAAGCATCTGACATATCTGTTGTGTAGGAGTATCTGATTTTGGTGTTAACATTTAAATAATTAATCTAAATTACTTAATTGCTCAGCCCATGAAAGAATAAGACTCCAAGTGTAGCAATACAGCCATGTGTCAGACTATGTACCTAGTACATACAGATTATCACCTGGTACCAAGACCAGAGTAGGCAACTTTCTTTTGCATAAACAGCACTCCAGAATCGCATTCAATTAATGACTCTAGTGAGTGGTAAAGATAATGCAACACAAATATGTCGTATCTGTGAGACATGAATATATCAGAATGAACACTCACGTGTTGCATATATTTAATAGTGCGTGGTGCACAGAGTGAATGATATTCCTTAGAGCTATCAGGTATGCAGAAGTACTTTGTTGCTTGCAAAGCTACGTGACTATAAAAGTAGTATTCACTGAAAGTATGGTACAGCATTTTTCTCTTCCCCACCCAGAAGAGCCTTGAGTATTTTTGATCTCTGACAGTCATATGGAAATATAGTTCTTATTATCTGAGGATCCAAAGGAAAACAACATTTCCTACTTGTGCAAAAAGGAACAGCCCATGTTTCAAGATTCCACGTATTTGGTGTCCCCATATCCATATGACCATGATGCAATGGGGATGCAGGGGTAGCCCAGAAGCAGGACATCCCTTGCACCATGGGACATAGAGAACAGCCTGTAGTGAACATACTGGGGGGAGGAGTAGTGTAGGTACTGGCTAACCCACCTGGCAAATTGACACCCTGCTCCATTTGAAGCTTTACTGATCATGCTGCTCATGAGACAAGCCCCAGCATTTCCTCCAGGCCTTTCTTCTCTGCAAAAAGAATACGTCTTCCCTTGGAGACCATTAGCATCTATATGTATATTCCACAGGTGGAAGAGTGAGCCACAAATAATTCATGTGGTCCTGTTGAACAGAAGTAAAGGGCACCACTGCGAAAGAAAAATGTGTGCAAAACCTAATGGGCAACAATGGCATGAGGTCAGTAAGAAGAAATAAAAAAGCGAGCTGCCCCATTTTGTATAATTTATGAGCAGAAAAGGAACAAAGTTAGATGATTTAATTTCAGTTCTTTGCTTATAACTGAGGAGACTTTCTAATAACTCAAACTATTGTGAAAATAACAATTTGGAGCACAGCACAGATTAATTAGTACTAGTACAAGCTGTATCCTATATATCTTTCTGGTACTTGCAAGGATGACAATCTTTCAATTAGATTTTGACAGTGGGTTTTATAGGTCTTAATGCATTTAATGGACGTTTGACACCCAAATGAATTTATGACCTATTTACATTGCTTGTGTTCTCAAAACTAATGTTATTTTCTGAACACATGGTTGCTAGGTTTTGTGTGTTTGATTTTATACTCTAACTATTAAACATGCCACAGATTACAGAAATCAAAGACAGTTAGAGGTTGTTGTTACTGTAATTGCCAGCCGGGTAAGAGAGGGTTTGAAATTAATTTCCTATTTTCAAGAAAGGAGAAATAATTGTTTGCAGTTGCTGTCACTTTGATATACATTCACATAGACAGTAATAATAAAGGCAGTCCTTAGCACAGAAGAAAAACTAATGCAGAGACTCAATAATGGGCAGCTTGAAAAAAATACAGTCAAGAGTAATGAACAAGTTCCTAAGAAGTCCATAGACTAGGGGAAGTAAAAACACAGCAAATGTCTTGGTCAACAATGGCAACAGGTTACCAGAAAAAGAAAGAGTCTCTAAAAATACTTTATTGATGACAAAAGCAGGATTATTATTCTTAAAATGAATGCTCTGGCTTAAAATAGCTCCAATATGTTTCTGAGTCAAAATGGAGGGGCAAAGAGAAGACAACCACTCTTCCTAGCTGTATTTAGGATCTTCTGAACTTTGATTAATTGATAGGTATTCCTTCAAATAAGAGTGGACCTTTTCTGCATGGCATAAGTAAAGCAGCATTCTTTATACCAGAGTGACTAAACATGATGTATTCATTGATTCTCCTGATGCTTGCTTCTGTTAATATATTACATATATATATATATATTTACTGAGTATTTTCCTTTATTTCTGTAAGATAATTCTGATGTTTTTTAGTCTTTCTTGCACAATATATACATATTTTTATGTGTACATATAACTATATCTGGAATATGAGTAGTAGAAATAAAGAGGAAAGAAACAAGTCCCTCTAAAATTCATTAAAAAGGCCTCACTTTTTTTTATTTTGTAGAATGAGCAGCAAATGAAGGCTTCCATATTTGACTATTGCTTATTAAGTTGAGCTATTTTAATGAAATAAATTATCTTGGACAGTAGAAGTTATTACATTTCCCTTGATAGTGAGAAAATGCCAGACATAATGTACATATGTGAAATTATTTTTCTCTCTTTGTGTACTCATCTCATGCATTGAATGCGCTTAGGAGGTAGAGTGAAAGTGGGAGCTGTAAGACAGGTAGCTGAAAGCTGTCTCTTGATACCCAGAGTGACAGAATTAGGGTTTTGCAGAAAAACCTAAATACAACAGCTTTAGACCTTGACTTGGATGAGGCTGTGAACAACCTGATTTAACTTTGAACTTAAACCTGCCCTGAGCAGAGGGTTAAACCATAAGACCTTCAGAGGTCCCTTCCAGCCTCAATTATGCTGTGTTGAGTGATGATAGACCCTGCCTTAATAACGACAAAAAAGTGAAGATCATCCTTTTTACTTCCATTTTACAGAAATTATTATGTCAGCTATAAACTCAACTTTGCTACTGGTAGCATGTAAGGTAGAAGGAAAAGATGCCCTACTTGATTTAGCACTCACATGAGTAATTAAGAATAGATTAGTTTTCCCCACTTTTATTCCCTTCCATGTATTTGGTCCCAGTACTTCCGTCCATGCCCTGTTTAAGGTTGTGAATTACAACTGAAAGGCCGGTCAGAGCCTCTCAGCCTTACTCCTTCCAGCCATCAATGTATTTCTAGCTCATCATTTGCCATTTTTGTTGTTCCCAGGGCATTGGCATCAGCCCAGCCCATAGATTGGGATGTTCATGTTCAATTTATCTTGGTCACTTTGCTACATCTTTCCAGAGGAAACAAGGTACGAGAAAGAAATCTTGGCATTCAGCTGATTATATCACAACCACACCTGAGCTGAATGGCAGAGGAAAAGAAAAGACACTTCTCAAACCCCTGGGGTCTTTCCACATCCATTTTCAGATACTGATGGCAACATTAGAGATGTCAGAACTTCTGAAAAGATTCCTCAATAAAATTCATAACAAAACATGTCAGGGAAACTTATTAGAAAACCACTACCAGATCACTTGATAATAAATAGACTAAAAGTAGGAAAGATATTTAGAGTCACTAAATAAGCCATGAGATGTCTAAATTATGTTTGGAGTTGGACAGTCTTGGAATGTTCATACATGCATTTACATAAACATGAACACACACAAATTTACATGGAAGAAAAATATAATATTCCCTAAGCCTAAGTGAATAATTATTTTTACAAGACTACTACATGACTTTTTTACAAAATATTAACTGGTGGTAGAAATTAAAACAACACAGCAACAACAAAATCACAAAAAAACCCCAACAACAAAAATCCAGAACCAACAGAAGTTGAGAATGCAAATGAGAATTTACATAAAAGAGAACTTTCATATTTAGGCAAAAAAAAGATGGGATTTCCTGCAATCTCCAGAAGATTGCTAAAGTATAATTGCACAATAAATTATCATCAGAATTCAAATATACACAGCCAGATTTTTTCATAGCCCTGAAACACAAAATGAAAGTATAAAATTTCATGTGCTACTCTACAGTGGCTATAACCAATGATAATGATATGATATCAAATAGAAGTAAATACTATCTGTAAAAATAATTTAAAAAACCTGATACTTCCTACAGAAGTGTACTTTATACCATCCCATGGTAATGAAATCCCTACCTATTTTACACAGCTGGCTGAGCTCATGAGTTGCTCATGTATGGAAGTTTACCAAATAATTAAATATAAAGTTTGCTACAGAACAATGTGCCGTGGCATTGTGCAGCACATGAACTGGTGAAATATTCCAGCATGTGTTAATTGACTTCTTTAACTGAATTCATACATATACGTGTATATATATATATATATATATGTATATATGTGTGTGTATATATATATATATGTTTCTGTGTGTATGTATGCACACAAGTAAAGTGGGAACATTAGACACCAAGATCCAGTGGTGTTCCCTCTAGTCTTCAGTCATCACTAACAGACAGCAAAGCCCATGCCAACTCAGCTTTCTGCATTTTACTACGTAGTGAATGCTGTTTCCAGCTGCCTGCCTAAGACTAATCCTTTAGTTATGTTCTCTGCTGTGGGGGAGCTGAAAGCATTTTAATGGCTGGTAACTCAGCTGTACTGACCCAGGAGTCAGAGAAATTATTTACCATTTTTTGGCTGGTTTGGTTTGGTTCGGTTTGGTTTTCTCCCATGACCTGTTACAGCCAGTCGTGCAACCACATTTTCATTTGCACAAGATATTCTTTTCAAAGTCCACTGTCACAAAAGGTTTTTCTAACACCCCTAGTACCCATCCCCCACAGTCTGAAAGGAAAATTTTTACATCATACTTTAAAACAGAAGGTCACAATTAGGTCAACCTGCAAGATTAAAACAAAAACCAATAAAAACAGTAAAATTCTTAATTTACTATTTATTTGTGGTTCTTGGCCTACTGCTGCCTTCAGAAAGCACTGCTAGAATATATCCTGGTATTATGCTACTGATCTGGCATTTTTAGAGAATGTGATTTTCTGGCATTCAGTAATTCATTCTTAATTGCAAAAGGGCTTGCAAATCCTCAGAATGAAAGCAATATAGAACTGCAAAACATTATAATTAATCATACATAAGAAAATTAAGTGTTCTGTGAAGCACAAGCAACAATTTGTTTATATTTCTGTCTGTGTAACCCCTTTTTGCTAAGTTTCTTAAGGAGATTTGTGGAAGTGAAAAGTAATTTATATACCAAGGTGTTTTCCTAGGCTTTTATGCTCTCTTTACAATGGGCCACTTTTAGAAACTCACAGTTTTGGAAAGGCTCAGATTCTGTCCTATAAATGGCTGTAAAATAATAACTGTGAAATGTGGGATTCATGAATAATTGACAAGTTGGTGAAGAATACCTGAAGTTTATTTTCATCTCCTGATTTATCTAACTTTTATTCTTTACTCTTTTCCAAGTCAAAATAAATACCATTTAAAAGTTATTTACTTTTGTATAATTTATCTTTCAAAAAATATGGAATTAGCTTTCAGTTAACCAGCTAAGTAGAGGATTAAAAAATAATTTCATATTCGTTATATTTCAACATATATCTTTATCATAAATGTCCATATCTTTGCCTTACGATCCCCATATTTTTTTAATAGATAAATTCAGAAAAACAAGAGTCATGATGCCATATATCTCTCTATCCAAGATTATAAATCTGGATTTCATTATGCATATAGAATTGCCTTTATTCTGTTTAAATCACTCTCATTCTTATTTGTCCAGAAATTACCTTTTTTCATATATGCTTTGCATAATATGAAATAAAATAGTCTTTTTTTGTTAACAAAGTTGGATGTAATTTTTAATTTAATTTATTGAAGCCTAATTTGTTTTTAATGAGCTACTTTGAAAAATTGTATAGGAAGGAGAAAAAAAAATCTTATTCAAGTGTTCTCTAAATTAAAAAAAAAACCCTCTATGGATATCTAAACAGTAACTGAAAGTAAGAAGTTCCAGGAGAATCTATTTTCCTGTTTATAGAAAAAAAATCTAAGTTAAAAAATTTCAAAATTTAAAAACCATGTTATTTGAAGAGAAAAAATTTTAGTATACATTGATATCTAAGATACATCTGTTCTCACTGAAAGTTTAAAAGTTGGGTGCTTAGGTCTGAACTAGTCTTTTTTAGACCTGCTTTATAATCAGAGGAGAGAAACAGACATACTGTAGTTATCCATTTTACTGCAGAATAAAAATTAAATTAGTTTAGAAGTATTCCCTAGGTAGGTCATAGAAATCAATGTTTGCTTTTTGTTTCTCTTCCTTTCCTACAACAGGAGGTCACTTATTTTTATGACAATGCAAGACTTAGATATTTCACCCTCAGACATTTAAAGTTTCCCACCGTTACTCCAAGAAAATTTTGTGATATACATTTCTCTATTAATTATTTAAAACCCTAGAAAGACATTGTGTTTTTGACTCTATCCCAGAAGTTTAAAAATGCCTTCTTACTAAAGCAGAAGTTAATATAAGACTGTATTGGAACACAATGTACTGTGTTTGTCATGTTATCTCACTATCATTAATGATTAAAGAGAAAAAGAAATAACTCCTTCAACAAAAATACATTGGCTAAGAACATGTGACATTCTTTTCACTAAAAGATGGCACTGACTTCTTGCCACATTAAAGACATCACAGTTTCATCTTTAGAAAAACATTACAATTTCTATTAAAATTAGAACAAAACCTATCTGAAATAAAATGTATATAGTATGCTGCAATATGAATGTTCTGTTCTGTATTCTCACAGTGTTGTTGGTCAAGGTTGCAGCATTTATCACTGGAGTTATTTACAAAGTGTGACACCACAGTCAGTCTGATTTTTCACAAATGCTTAAATGCAAATTTCCCAACAGATATGGCTGAAATATTATATATAATGGGTTTTTATCAATGTCATTGGAATTATTTTAGGGAAATGTACTTTTATATTTAAATTTTATTTTCTGTATTCTTGACTGTTTTAAGATAAAGGATTTGTAACTTAATATGCAGTGCAAAATTCTGATACCTCATTCTGAAAATTCTTAGTATCTCTTTCTTTATAAAAAAGTTGAAAAATACATTCATCTCTCAGTTTTAGATATAAAAATTTACCATATGGAAGAGTTCCCACTTTCACTCAGCTTTATGAATAATACCAAACTCATCACAGAACTCAGTTGTAGGAATAAATATTGGGAAGAGTTGTCCATAACTAATTAAGTTTCACACTCTCTCCCGCCAGAGTTCAGCAGCTCTCACAATAGGCATATTTTGGAATTATGCCAACTTTTGAAAAATACCACCTGTCTCTCTGCTGGAAACAAGGAGACAACCATCAGGTTTGATAGGTTGTGAATCCTAAAAACACAGTGAAAAGTTAAACTACAAGTTAAACATCCCTACTTTGTTGTAATGTCCATCCCAGCATCTAATTCATAAACACACTATTCTAATGTTTTCCAACAGATTTAAGTAGTGTGGGTATCATCCACTTTTTTAATGGACTTGCTTGAGTTCTCCTAGTCCTAGATTTTTTTGCAGCACCAAGTTTTCTAAATCTACTGCTGCTTTCTTGTTCCTTTTTATATCTTTAGCAAAACACAGCCATAAATTTTCCTCAAGAAAGCTGCTCAGAAGTTGCTCAAAGGTCAGAATTTCATTTCAATCCCAAAGGAAAAAAAAAAAAAAAAAGAGGGAAAAAATGGAAAAGAAAAAAGAGAGAAAGGAAAGTTTCAAGTGACTTTCACCCCTTTGCCTACACTTTATTCAACCTGACATCAACTGTGTGAGCTGTGAGTATGGCTGACAGAGAATTAGGATCAGCTTGAAGTGTCCTGGGAACTTTGCTGAAGGCATCAGCAGAATTCCCTAGATTGGGACTGAGATCTCTAAAAAGGCTGAAGGTTCTGCAGAGTTCAAGATCTTCCACTCAGTCTTCTCTCTCTTAATTTACTGGAAGCCCTCACCAACTTGCAAACAGAGGGGATCTTCCTTGGGTAACTTCCCCTAAGCAACAATCATTTCTCCCACGTACCAAGCTATTAATGGCACAGGCCAGTGAGGTTCCATTATCAAACTGTGCTTTGCAAAAATGTAGACAGTCCCAGGAAAATGTTTCACACTTCTGTCTGAAAGTTTCAGTAAATAAACCCAGCTTGAGGAGTCAGATCAAGAAGTCGGATAAGTTGGTTCCTACCAGTGAGGATTTCTCTCTGATGCTGTACTTCATGACACATCTCCTTTGCAGGCGTCTGGTCCTAAACTTTCTCAGTGTCTCTCCCATGAAGCCACCAGGGAAAAGGGAGCATGTATAAACCTTTAACAGAAATTCAGGTGCTAAGAAATAAATCTTTTGCTACCAAGAAAATACAAGCAGAATTATTTATGAGAGCTCTTTTTTTATCATAAAAGGAATGATAAATAGATGTTTTGTAGACATAAAGCTGTTTCAAGCATGGTTTTCCCAAATCACCAACAGAGGGAATAGAAAACTCATTTCTCCTGGGATGTTATTGTACATTACAGTAATTTTTTTCTGAGGCACAATATATTCTGTGATTGCTCCACAGGTCTTAACAGGAGAGAGAACATCTTGGCGGTAGCATTTTGACATATTGTAGCAGATTGCAGTTGTATTCCTATGCAAAAAGCATATGAAAAATCTTTCTCCATTTTTAAATTTTTAGTGAAAATATGCACACAGAATTAATTACCTCTGACCACAGGCTGTACTGAAGGTGGATCTGAGAGGGATAGGAGAGATTTGACTTCTGGCAGAACTTGCCAATATTACTGCAATATAAGCACTTAATCTTTGTCAACAATGAGTATGACAGGCAAAATTGGCTTAAATGATTGATCTACTCTCACAGTGACATAACAGCTGATGAACCTGGCCATATAGGCTATAAAGTCAAAATGAAAATGATAATTAATAGCATTATGCAAATTTACATAAAGTCAAAGAATGGGGAAAAATCCATTTGAATACTAAATTCTCTTCTTAAGAATGGTTGTTTTGACAAAAAGAAGTGAAAAGAGACATATTAAATACCTTGGGAAGTTAACCCCTTCCTAGTTTTATCACAGAATACTGCTAACAGGAGTCATAGGGACATTTGCATAAAAAAAAAAGCTGATTTTTCTCCCAGTGAAACAGATTTTTTGCAGCTGAAATGCAGCTGTGTGAAAACCACAGTGAGGAATAAGAGTTTGGAAAGGATGAACAAAAATCTGGTAAAAATATTTTGTATTAGAGTTAGTAATGGATACATGGCATGAAACTTCTGCTCTTAGAAGTACTAATCGATTAGGCTTGGGAGTGCCTCCACACACCTGGTCAGCCTCTGATTGCTCTCCAGCCTGTAGTGGGGTGAAACTGAAATATGTGTGAACTTTTCACCCCATCACAGGAAAACAGTCCAGGCCTTGAGTACTGTGATTAACCTTAGTTTTGTACATAGGGAGAATGAAGAGATAAACATTCCAGAGGCAGCACAACAAATGAACTTTAAAAGTCAAATCATTGATATGGCCTTGGATTTTGTGATCAATGCAAGTACTTACATTGCATGAGAAGTATTTTTTAAAGTCTAGTTTACAGAAGTCTTTGTACTTGTTTACTTCTGTGCCTAAATGGGTAACCTCCTCCAATGATTACACCCTATGCTTATCAAAGGTAACTATGCTATACATTTGCAAGACGCACAGTACTTCTGTGAAGTTTGAATCTCCTGGGAATGCACAGTGGCACTAATATTAGACAGAAGCTTTGAACTGCTCACTGTATTCAGAAGTTTCATCACTTGCCATGGGAGAGCCACAGCATTTTGCTTCCTCTAATTTCAGAGAAGGTAAGGCTGCATTTACACTGGAAGTGTTTGCTATGAATTTCAGAGATTTTCTCAGTAATTTTATTCCCCTAGTAGAAGAGGAATATCGACTTTAGAAGACTTCACATAATTGACTGTGATTTTCCATTTCGTTTCATTTTATGTGTAATCCACTTTCAGACAAAATTAAACACCCTTTTAAAGCCCAGGCCTTGCAGATTCTGGTTTGTATTCCACAGTTACTATGTATAAATTTATTTTGCATAAGTGTATTTTCTCAAGCAATACAAAGCGCTCAAGACACAGATCATGACACTGCCATGCTCAGTGTGCTTACATTTTCTGAGATCAGAGAGCAGGCTGTCAGAGCAGTTAACAAGTGTACTTCTTCAATTCAGCATTTCTAGAATTTTTCTCTAATGTTTATCATCTCTCAAGCACAATCAGGAAAGAAATAACCTTGTCAGAAGCATCAGAGTTAGTTTTTCTCTCTAGAAGCTTGTAAGTTTCCAGCATTTTGCTTTTCCGCAATGCAAATCATGCTGCCCTTGCCTTTTACTAACTCATTTTTAGCGGAATTGGAAATGAAATTCACAGTTTGATATGCATGTATGTTACAGCAGGAAGAAAGTTCTGTCCCAGCTCAAAGAATTCTAACACTAGATTCCTGGGTTTTTTTCCACTGCCTCTGTAATTAGTATCCTGCTTTCTTTAGTATTTTGGCCACTACTTTTAGGTAGCCAGATTTCTTTCTTCGAATGCAGAGAGAAAATAAAAGGGTAGAAAACTAAGATATAAAGTGCTGTAATTTCATCTTGGTGAAAAGCAAACCCTAGAGTATGCTCTAGGAGGTCTAAATTGCTTAGTAGCTGCTGTTTTTCAGAATGATTTGAAAGGAAAAGAGGCCTAAAAATTACTTCTTAGGTAAGATTACTGACCACGACAGCTAAAATAGCCTGTTAAAGGACTCTTGGTTGGAGAATCAAGAGCTAGAATACATTCCTTTTAGCTATTAAACTCTGAATGGGCAGCAGCATAACATAGCTCTGAAAACTGGGAAGAAAAAAGATTAGGGAAAATATATTTTATGTGCTTTATGAAATGTGCCTTCTCATTAAGGAGTCAAATAAGTTAGGGCCAAGGCTGCCAAAGATAATGTGCTTCAGTAAAAAAAATCCCAGAAAATAACAAATAATAAGCAGTTGTAAAATTTAAGAAAGGAACATGGACCCATGCGTCCACAAAGAGCTGGGTTTCCATATGATCTCAGTTCCTTGGTCTGGAATTAGAATGCTTCCATACCTTGTTTTACTCTGTTTTGGAAGGGCAAAAAATTATATTTCTGCTGGCTTTCTACTGGGTCTGCAAAGGCAAATGGAAAACGAAGCAAAGGGAAAGATTGTATTGAGTTTATTGCATTTCAGAACACTGAATTCTGTATCACTGTTTCAATTCTGCCCTGAGATCTGTGCAAGCTCTTGAGCAGCTCACCTCTCCCTGTATACCTCAAGATAAGGGAAAATTGCAAAGGGGAGTTCCTGGTACTGATATCCTTTATGTAGGAAGGGATACTGCAGATCTAGTCTGAATATGACATCTTTCCTCTGAAGTAAAAGGGTCAAAAGGTTATTGCTAAGTTAACTACTTTATCACCTTTCTTAAAGGGAACATTTCTTTCTGTCCTCAGGTGATTCTTTTCTTTGCTGAGTTTGAGCATTTTTAACATATAAGGGGCACTGACTGTACTGGTAGGTCAGTGTCCTCAAGCAGAAATGCTTTTGAAAGGCCAGCTTCTCCTGAATCAGGACAAAATGGTCTTTGTCATGTCCTTATCAGTTACTTCAAAACCTGCCATTTCCTTCTACTGGCCTCCTGAGCACTGAACATGCCACGGCCTGGTTATTGTGCTTTTAATAAGACACATAGCCATGGTTGGTTGCATCATTGTAATCTAGTCATGAAGTTCAACAAGTCTTCTATCATAAGGGTATGACTTAAGGAAAAGGTGTTCTTTTAAAAACTCTTCTTCTCGTGCTGGAGGGTATAACAGAATTACTAACTTCAAGACCTAAATGGATGTGATTTGTTTAAGTGTTAAAAGAGGAAATAATATTTGTTCTTATTTTTTTCTTTTGGAAACTTCAGATTTTAGATTTAACTTTTCAGTCATTTTTACATGATCAAAGTATTCTAGTCTTCTGTTTGCTTGCTAATCTTATAAGAAAGCTGAATAAAATATGAATCAGTGTTTTGGACAATAGACTAAAGGACTTGGAAAAAGCTGGGTACATGCATCAGATTTTCTCTGTGACCTTGGACTTCTTAATCTTTCCATGGCCTTTGTCCTTCACTTGTAAAATAAGGATTTGATGGGTTTCTGCCTCACACAAGTAAGTGAAATGTGAAATGCCTCAATATTAAAATCTCCATGGATGATAACCTAAGTAAACAGCAAACAGTCATTACTCTGGTAACTGAAGCTTTAAGAAAAAAACACCATATGTTTTGAGACTCACAATAACACTATGAAAAGTGGCAGGATGACAGTACTGGCTGTGTTTGCACATCTTCAGGACAGGCTCCCTGGAGAAAGCCCACGCAATCTTTTAGAGTGTCCTGAAAAAAGATTCAAGGAATGAGGAACCCCCAGACATTTAAGTATAATTTTTCATGAAGAAAAAAGAAAATTATTACTTTAGTTCAAGGCTTTTTCTGAGAAACAATTTAATACACTGCATGAAAAAACCTGGAAGCAATGGGGCATTTTTTTCAGATGTTCATGTTGGGGCTTCTCATGAAGTGAACATTAAGACAGTCATGTTGGTTCGTTTGTCTATTTTTGCACCCACACTGACATGCTGGGGTCCTGAAATTAGAAAGAATCAGTATTTTTCCAACTTAGCCAATGAGAAAGGTCCTCAGGAAGAAGTACCTTGGAAGAAAGTATTTGTATTGTAGTTAGTGAGGGCTTGGAAGCTGACATGTTTGGACTTTGTTTTTAAAGTGAGCATAGTATGGTTCTCCTTCTTTCATTCTTTCATTCTTTTTTCTGGGTCACAGCTCAAAATCCATCCTTCCTCTATCTTCTGCATCTTTTCCCTGTGATCTTGCTCTCATCCCAGCAAGTGTTAAGGCTTGATGGGAACTTAGAGATTCCTGTTGCCAGCCAGAATGAATTTTTTTTGCCTCCCTGGTGAATCTTGGCTGGGCCTCCCTGCATCCTCCCTCTCTCCTCCACTCAGATGGTCATTTCCTGCTTGCCATGCCTGTTCCTCCTGAACTGTCCTGTAGGCACTCCAGGAATTTTCCCTGGATGCACATGCACGGGGGATCACAGCTGTCTTTCTATTTCCCAGCATTTCCCTGACTTGCTGCCCTAGCCATGCCAAGGCAGAAGGCTGGCTGGATTCCCAGTGCTCACCCCATATCCTTCCTTATTTGGTAACACAGGATAAGCTAGAAAACAGCTCCCCCTAGTAAATTACCCATCAGAAGAGCCAATAAGAAATGTTACATTTTTTGCTTTCACACATCAGTCTAGCTTACTGAAGCCAAACAGAAAGGCAAGAAAGTGTTTAAAGCTTCGAAACTTAATGTTTCTTTGAAACCTAATACATGCACTGTGATGTGGGGAATAACGTACTTTTTGAGGGCAAAGTCAAGAAATATAATTCTGAAGGCTGGATTGGTTTAATTTTCTTTATCTACCACTCTCCAGATAATATCGATCATAGTTCCTCAGTAACCATGAGATACATCCATTAAAAACAATAAATGCAAGGAAAGAAGGAAGACAAGAAGCAGTATTTAGTTAAACTCTTATGTATTTGTTCTCTCTTAGAACTTTCTTAATATTCAATAATTTTCATTAAATGATAAAAATATGGATAATTCTTTCAGTTAAAGGGTTGTACGTATAAGAAGAGAATAAAGGCCATCTCTGAAACTTTAATCAGTCTGGCTACTTGGGTAGAAACTCATTGTATTGGATCTCAGAGCCTCTTGTTCCTGTTGAATACTCATGACATAGTTTAGCTAAAACTAAACAAAACACAGTGTGAACTGAAAATCCTTGGATGTCTTCAACTTTTAGTTACCCATCAGTGTCTGGTACTCTGTCAATACAGTGTGAAGCTAACACAAACGCAAAACAGTAACAGGGTGACTCTGCAGACCAATGTCATAGCTGTAATCTCTCCCTAGCACAGAGACCCCTGAATAAAAGGAGACAATCAACTGGAAGTCCATGAGTGCAGTGTGGAGTCACGGAAGAACTGATATGCCAAATATTTCACACAAATGCTTACACAAACTAAGGAACTGAGCCTTGAACCTTGAACTTTTCCTATGACACTTCAATTAGGAAAAAACTACTTATTTCATTCTGCTAAGACATGTTCCACAATCTTTCATAAGGAGTGAAAATGCAGAAGTCTTTATAAAAGTAAACCCAGCAATACATAGAAGTCTCCTGGTTATCAGCTCCTAATGTGACTCTTAGGAGAACTGCCTTCTCTGTCCTTCCTTCTTAAAAACTACGCTTCTGTGAGTAAGCTGCTAAGATTCTGTGGGTTTTTGTCAGCAAATCTTCAACTCATTAATGAATAAAGGTCATGAAACCCCTCATTTTAAACTAAATTAACATAGTTATTCACTTTCTAATATAGTAATTAATGAATATATCTGTCTAAAAATAAATTCCATTAGGACTGAGATGATTTATCCAAGTGAAAGATCTCCTTTTAGGTTCAAAAAAATATGGCAATAGTACAGAAAGTTGGGGTCATGACAGTGGGCAAGTTCTGTGATAGTGATGAAATACCAGTACCAAAAATCAGGTATTACCAAAATGTGAATTGTACTGGTCATTGTAATCAGGCCAATGATCCTTAATGAGGAACCAGCTTGCATGATTTAATTATAAAACTTTGTTAAGGGTGTGCTGCTAGGGATATGACTGTATATCATCAAGACAAATGCCTGACTCCTGTACACTGCAATTTGTTCGACAATTTTTTACTGAGAATGTGCATATATATATATATGTATGATGCAGATGGTAAAGTCTGACTAATGTAAAACTTGATAGCAGTGTATTATTAACAGTCATTAAAAAAAAAACCCAAACAACAACAACAAAAAAACAAAACAAAACAAAACAAAACAAAACAAAACAAAACAAAACAAAAAACACCCAAAAAAACCCCCCAAAAAACCAAAACAAAAAAACCCCACCAACCTAACCCTGAAAACCTTCATGCAGATTTAGAAGAGAAATGTCAAAACTTGGAGTGTATCAATGAGTTAGGAAGACTGGAAATAAAGCAAAATAAGAGAGGGTTAAAGAGAAAAGAAGGAAATTTATTCCGTTACACTATTGATTTGGCAACTACAAGCAAAAAAGTTTGAGCCACATCTTATCCTTCCGAGGAAAGCTGGAAATAGCACAGGACAATAAGTACTTATTGCACTGCTCACGTGAAAATGAAGTAGTTTCTTCAGAGCTACAGTTTCACCTCTGTCAGTTACTGGATATATCAAGAGCCTAAATTAATCCAAGACAACTCTGTATAGATGAGGAGAAAAAACAAAACATCATATATTTGATTTTCCCTGCAAGTGGAAGGTGACTAATGACCTCATGACTCCTATTTTAGAGTTTAAGAGATGTCACTGTAATAGCTCAATTTCTATTCGCCTTTGCCAACAGCGTTTATCATCCAAAGTAGCGATCTAGGAAAAAAAGTGTGGTGAATATGGATGCTCTTTGTAAGGTTCCTGTATGAAACAGCTCAGTTGCTGAAAAGTCCGCATATACCATTTCAGCATGAACTACTAAAAGAGTGTCAAAGTCCAGGAGTCATAAGACCTGAGGCCAAAGATGTCTTAAATGATAGCTATTATTTCTTTGGTAGAGATGGTTGTCTCATGACCTTGACACCTGTGTGTCATTTGAAACACTGTCTTCCTTCAGGACTGTCAGTAAATGAATTTGTTCTTATCACAGGCTGAGACATTATAATTTCTGCACAATGTATAAGTGGTGATAGCATGGACACGTCACCACCTTTACTGCGAGTGCCTCTATGAGGTTCTAGCCTGCTGTGAGGTTCTAGCCACTGTCCAAATACGATTTGTGCAAAAGCACTCCATCCTATCAAGTGCTCTGGGAAAAAAAAAAAGGATGTGTGCATTCTTCTGGCACTTTGTAACCAGGAAAGGGCGGAGGCTTCTTACCTGCCGCATAGGGTCACATCAGCAGGATTCTTTTCCAAAACAAGTTATGCCTCTCCAAAAATAACAGTTCACCTCCAATAAAGGAAAATATTCAGAGTTGATCTTATGAGAAAAAAAAAAAAAAAAAAGAGATAAGCTCTTAATGTTTTAGAACAGGACTTAAGGTCTGCAGATAGGAACTTGTAGATGAAAGTAAAATAACTGTTTGTTGAGATTGTAGTTCGAGTTGCTACATCCTGACAAGAGCTGCCACATTCACCAATGAACCTTCTCTGTGACAGCTGAATAAGATTGGATTATCTTGCTTTATAGAGGGTGGTAAAAGTTAATTGTTTGTTGTGACTTCCTAAGGGGAGAACTTCAAAACTTATGTCCTTTTCCTGTACTTGGTACTTGAGAACAAACGTGTAGCAGGGTCAGCAAACAATACCACACCTTCTTGCTTCAGGCAATATACGAAACAGCTTTCTGACAGTTTAGCAACTCACCAGCTGCAGAGCCAGGCTGGCCAGACCAAATTCATACAGCCAGGACTTAACTATTTTTCTGTAGGCAATGTGATCCATGTACTGTCGCCAGCTTAACATTGAAGGCAGCCCTAAATGAAATGGGAACAGGAAGACAGGCCAGGCCCCACAGAAAGCAATTCTTGATCCTTCTCACATCTGGATTTATTTTGTATATGCTTGTAGTATCAATACACAGCTCAGAAAAAGAAGAACAGGTGCTCACTAAAGAAAATGGTAGCCACAGCAGATCCACTTGACAAGCCACTCTGTATCTCTGATGAGGGATTTACTTTGCCTTTGTAGAGTATCCTAGATATAGTTCTTTTGGGAAGGAGACCACAGTGCTGTGAAGGATTTGAAAAGTTTAGCTAGTACATTTCCATATTCTGCAACTCTGCCAAGAACAGAGGTGCTGCTTAAGATATGTTAATTTTGCAATACCTGTAATGAATTCATGCCCAGTTAGCCATTAAAATAACCTATTTGCCATGCATGTATTTTGTATTTTGTTGAAAGACAGAGGAGAAAAAGTGTACCTTGTGGATCTTCTACAATTTTAAGTCTGCAATTACTGAGTTTCAGTTTTCTTACTACTTTTTGTAACACAAAGGAGTTACATAGAGCATATGACAATGCCATGTAATGAAAAGGGTAGAAATAAAATTTCTCCTTAGTCATATTGAAAAGTATGATTAGCAGTAAGTGATGGACAGTGTCATTCTTTATTTGTCATTGATGTTCTAATTATTAAAAGCCAAGCGAAAAAACTTTATGGCTTGATTTCCACTTAAGGAACTTATTTTAAGCATGGACTGTAAGAAAACAGGCTAAGGCTTGCTTGAAATAAAGTGCAAGTGGAGGTTTTCTGCTGCTGCACGTACTTGTAAATTTATTATGAAAATATTTGTCTGTGACCATATTCAATTGCGAAAGTAACCAGGGTTGTCTGCAAATAAAATAATTTCTAGCAGGAGGTCACAGACTGCAAGGAGAGAAAATTACTTTACTATATGAGAAACATTAAGTAGTCACAGGGTATGTCCTCTGAAAAAAAAAAGAAAAACTAAACCTTAGTATAGGCCAGTTTATTGATTTTATTTTCTCCTTCAAATTTTCCTCATTACCTGAGATACTTTTAGGGAAAAGGTTTTTGTGCACTTGAAATTTGTCTGTGCCAGTTTTGAATAACAACACAGACATCTAAAATCTCCTACATTTATATTTTCAGAAAGAAATTTTTGTGAAAAAAGTACCAATTCTGTAATCAGGGGCATAACTGCAGATCTTTACTATCATCAGCAGTCCTATCGAAATCTGTTCCATCATCAATGTTTGACATTGTCTGAGACAAGGTCATAGAGAATATCTTTTATTAGATCACTCGAGGTTGCTAGAAAATTCTAACATGCTCTTTGATTATTTAAGATATCTTTCTAATTTCAGAAGGGAGATCGTGTATCATAGCTGCATTACAGCTGTAACAATGTTACCCCTTTAACCATATTTTGCCAAGTGACTGACAGCTTGAATCTTATTTAAAAAAATTATGCCTGAAAGTCTCTGCACCACTACTACAGATTTAGTACCATGAACACTTTTTTATTTAAGCACTATTTGTTTGAACAGCTTTGGAATTCACATCTGTGGCCTATTTCCACATTATCACTTCATGTGCAGAGCTATAAATATGCATGTATCACATAGTGAACCTGAGTTAGTAAATAACGTAGATGAAAAATAACTTTAAAAGAAAAACCTTGTCTTATTTTTAAATCAGCTGTGATTTCTAGCCCAGAACATCAACCACCACAACTGAGTAGGTAGCATGACAATATGAATAAGTGGGAAGGAGCAAAGGTCAAAATTGTTTAAATTGACACCGTTGTTGAATGAATGGCTCATGAAATTCTACTCTGGGATCTAACTACATCTTAGAGATGCTCCCTTCCATCTGCTTAGCAGCATCTGCCATCATGCTTTGAAATACAAAAATAAATCTCATCCAGATGAAAGTACAATGAAATTCTTGATTATCCCAGATGGAATTCTTATTTTTTGGAAATCAGGATTAATAGCTCTGACCCTTATAATAGCTGTACTGGAATTTTTAAGAATTGGTGAAATTGTGACGCAGGAATGGAATTTATGTGTGTACATGTCGGAAAGGGGCACGTAGTAAGAAATGTGTAGCCCCAGAATACAATCTACCTATTGCAGAACCTGACAAGACCATGATAGGAAGTGGCTACTGTGCAACCCATCTTCATCCAAATGCAGCTGAATCTTGGTTTCCAATGTGAAAGACAAATATTTCCCGCCATATGGTGCCTCTTAGCACCCTTCAGGGGCAATTGTTCACAGCTGACTCAAAGGAGATTACGATCTGTTGAATCATCATTCTGTCTTTCATAAACAAGTAAGTAATCTGTGAAAAGCTTTCATATGACTAACTAATATCTTGATTTTTCTACAAAGATGTCAGACATTGTAAAGTACAATATAGCTGTGGAATTATTTGATGAAATAAGAAATTGTGGGTTTGATATCGCAATAAAATTATTCATTAAGAACAGCTTTATTTTCTGAAGAGAACAGTGGAAAAAAACCAAAAGTATCTGTCATATAGACAAAGACCCATTTTACAAATAGTCAGTAGTAATGGTAAAAAAATACACATGCATGTGCACACAGAGCCCTCAAGGACAGTGAAATATATGTCAGTGCTATGAGTTGTTTCTAAGTAAGGGACATTCCTTTGTTGGTATAAATCAGTGCAGCTTTGCTGATTTTGTGAACTGCGCTGATTTAAGCTACACTGACTTCCCAGACTTCTGACAGTTTCTCTGGAGTTATTCCTGGCACTGAAATGTATCGCTAAAGTTCAAATGAAGACATGATTTGTGCTCTTATGTCAAGGGCTACCTCTATATAGAGTATTATGAACAAAGTGACATCTAATAGAAAATACTTTCTAGGAATAATGTCAACTTTACTCAGCTAGAGGTGTAAGTTGTTTTCTGAGTTTATTTTTAACTGCTTGTCCTCATAACAACTGAGTGAGTGACTTCCAATTTACCAAGCTAAGATGCATATTAGATACCATAAAATTATTTCCTGTATTTTCACAAGGTATTATTAAACCTCCTCTACTCAATCAGTTATTTTTGTTCCCAACTTTTATCTTCCTTAGCTCAGTGATATTTTGAATTTTTAAATTTGTGGATTTAAAAAGAAAAAAAGGAAGAATTAAAAAAAATCTCAGTCCCAGATTCCACAGAACCCTTTGGAAATTTTTCACACATACATTGCTCTGTAACATCTATGAATTTGCTTTTCTGTTACTGTCTTTCTTCAATCATTTAGAATTGTGATTCAGGAGTTCCAGACTACTGATTAAAAATCATGCTGCTACTTTCTTAGTGTCCCAGTACCATGTAGTTGAGTTCAAGTATAATCCTTGAAAAAAACAGGGGAATTGTGAGCACTCAATTCATACTAAATGTCCTTTTTCAAGCAGATGTACCAGATGTTGCTTGTCTTAGCAAAGCTCTTTCAATAGCTGTGTGTTCCTCGTCACCACGTATGCCCTTTCAAAAATTAGAGGATCGTCAATATCACTGATATTTTTAATACCTGCTGTCTAATCTTTAACCATCAAATCAAAGGTTCTTTGGAATAGAAAACTCTGCTGTCAGTCTTTCACAAGGCAATATGCATTTGAATGTTCTAACAACTGATGCTCTTATGTTTGAAAGAGAAAGACGTGAGAAAGAGAGTCTATGGAGTAAGATAACCAAATAAGAGATAACTGTATGAATGAAACACAGTGAATCCAAAACTGTATTCTATGAATTGCATTAATAAACAATCAATTCCCCATGTCTGCATAACACTGCTTAATTGAAGAATTAAGCCCTCCACAACTCCCAAAATTTAGCTGCTTTCTTCTCACCTATTATAACAGGTTAACCACCTAATTACACGCAACTACATTCTAAACTATCAAACTTAAAAGGTAATTTTTGGCACAAATACTTTCTAAGTATCACCACAGAAAAATAAGCATTCAAGGAATAACAGGCAACGTCTTCTCTTGGAAGACATATACAAAGGATGGCTAAATATTAGTCTTGGCCCATAGGCCTTAAGCTAAAATCCAAATTTAGACTCAGATCCATGGTTTTCAGGGATAAACATAGAGAAGAAGAAAAAATTACACAGCATTATCTGTTGCACAAGACCTAAATATGCTCATGGGTTTTGGCTTAGTTTATGCTCAATTTCGTTAACTGACACTAACAAAAATAAGAATAAATAAAATTACACAATGTTTTATGAGCTTGCTATTTCCCATGCAATTCTATTCCTATAATTTTATTGGTCATTGTAAGAAAATGCAGGCTTCTTGACACCAAACTGCTCTGGGATATTAAACAAAGGAATATTTCAGATTATCCTGCGCTATCATGTTAGTCTAAAGTTAAGATGCTAATGAATGAGCAAAATAGAATCTATTACTGGTGGGGGAAATAACTAAAACTGTGCAGGATAGCACAGTAATGTCTCCTACTGTAGTAGAGCTCTCTCTGGTTACTCTCTTGGGAAGACTTGTGATGAATCTCTCCGATTTGCTATCTGAAGAGAATAGTCTGTGCACTTGTCTAGTTAATCTACCTTTCTGCTCCTGATATCATATTCTCCTCCTAATTCATCACCCAAGTCATTGTACTGGTCTCCTAGAATTAAAATAAAATTTACAATAGACTGTGAATATTATGCCCATCTCTGCTTAATTTATTTACTTTTCCAAAGGAGAAAAAAAGCCAGTATTTGATTAATTTTGTGCCAAATTTTCTTCTAAAATTATGTAAGTTTGTCCATCTATGGCAGTTTGGCCTGGGCTGAACGCCAGGTGCCCACCAAGTTTGCTCTATCACTCCCCTCCTCAGCTGGGCAGGGGAGAAAAAATATAAGAAAAGGGTCCCTGGTTGAAATAAGGACAGGGAGAGATCACTCACCAGGCACCATCATGGGCAAAACAAATTTGACTTGAGGAAAATTAATTTAATCTATCTCGAATGAAAATCATATTATAATAGTGAGAAGTAAAACAAACCGTAGAAACACCTTTCCTCCCAACCCTCCCTCATTCCTGATCTTTTGTTTTGGATTTGTGCTGAAAGCCGTGTTGATAACATAGGGATGCTTTTGTCACTTCTAAGTGGCACTTTCACAGCATCGAGGCCTTTGCAGGGAGACTGGAGGGGGGAGGGTTGGGTGCTCAGGGTGACAGTGTTTGTCTTTACAAGCCACCTTTATGCGTGATGGACCCCAGCTTCCCTGGGGATGACTGAACACCCACCTGCCCATGGAAAGTGGTGAACTAATTCCATGTCCTGTTTTGCCTGTGTGTGTGGCTTTTGCTTTACCTATGAAACTCTACCTCAATCCACAAGTTTTCACCCTTTTACATTTCTGATTCTCTCCCCCATCCCACGGGGAGGAATTGAGTGAGTGACCGTGTGGAGCTTAGGTGCTGGCCGAGGTTAAACCATGTCAGTGAGTAATGGAGGGCTGTCTGGTTAATTTAACACAGGACATAAGCACAGAAATTTGTGTGTTTCTGTGGTGAAAAGCCTGGGTCATAAAGCTGATTAACAGTACAAAATTTTTTTGTTTTTTTTTTTCCCCCCAGGAATTCTGCAATCACTGTGGCTTCAATATGTGCAAAAATAACTCTAGTTTTATTAAGTGATTGCTGTTATCTGTGCTTTAAGGAAAAAATTAAAATACTGTGTTGAAGTCTACTGTTCTACCTAATAAAATCTTTAAAACAAAAAAGTACTTACAAAGTCTGATTTAAACCACCAACAGATCAAGAAAACTCAGAGATGTAGTTTGCCCTCTGATGTTGTGGTTACCTGTTCTTTATTTTGTCACCTTTGATCACTCAGTGCTGCATGAATGTCATTTGGTGAGCTGAGTCATTGACTGAGACTAACCAATGGCCATTATACTCCATTAATAATTAGTGCATTTAAAATAACAATCCATAAGACCTAGGGACATATTTGTAATAAGACATGAGTGTCAATAGGCTGTCTTCTGGTGAAAGACAGAAGAGTGATTTGATCTTAGAATAATTTAAATATTGTCCTTTTCTTCTACATACCTTTCATCATGATTGTATCTTCTGGGTGAACCTAATCAGGCAGCTGCAGACAATATATGGACTATTAACAAAAAAACTATGAAGAAATAGTTTTAAATTGAAAATACCTTTTTATTTGCCTTTATTTTCCTTTGGGGTTTTTTGTTTGTTTGTTTGTTTGGGTTTTTGTTTATTTGTTTGTTTGTTTGGGTTTTCTTGTTCTTTTTTTTCTCTTGTGTGACTAAAGGATAAAAGTTTGACAAACTTGCAAACCATGCACCAACCTGTCTGAGGTTGGTGAAATGAAAGACACAAGGTCTGACTCAACTACAGCTAGTTGGGGATTTAAAAAATTTAATTGTTTGGGGGCTTTTTTGTCAGAAAGTGGTATTTTTAAGGAAATCCATGTAAGTTTTTTGATCTGTTTCAACCATTTATGCTAAGTGTAGGCAGAATAATATTTTTGGAAACTTTGCTGATTTCTTGTAAGCTTGCCTAAAATATTGTTAAAGAATTTACGTATTCAGATTGGAGTTTCCAGACCAATTTGACATGCAGCCTGTTTCTGAAGCTACACAGGCTTTTTACAACAAAGTCAGTCCTTCTCTAAGAACAAATATTTAATTCACCTCCTTTCCAGGAGCCTTAATTGTGTGACCTAATAATCCCAGCAACATCAGAATTGGCCTGAAGTTTAGGAACTAGGAGTTGTTAATTCCTGTCCTTTTGTATCAGTCTTCTTATTGAATTATCATTTTGGTTTTGTTCAGAGCAGCCAAAAAGCAGCAAATCTCTTCATTTATTCCAGCCTCTTCAAAACTGAGTTAAGAATGGGTTTTCATTCAGCAAATGGCTTTTACAGCTGCATTTGCAATACAAAATCTATAGTTAAAAGCTGAGACTCTAGGCCCATGGCACTCAGAGAGTTTTAAAAATACTGGCATAGTACTGATTTGTAGATTAGTACTTGTGAGTGGCTCAAACACAATCTTTGTGGTTCAATACAACCCTTAAATTGCCTATTTGCAGAGGGTAAACACTGGATATTAAAAGAAAATATTGTTTATAATTCTTATATGTCTCTTGGAAATTTGTCATCCTATAGCATTTATTTAACAAGGAGAAAAGGATGTTGCACATGTTCTTTAAAATCAGGGAGCCGTGCTTTCATAATTGTTAAGCACTTTCAAGTATGTCAAAGCCTATGTTCTTGAAAAGTTTTAAATGGCAACTCACCACTTCAAAATAAAAATTTAATTTTGCCAAACCATGTTTTTGAACAACTGAATAAAGTATTGTTCCTTGGAAAAAGGATTAAAACAAAAGTAAATTAAACACAGAAATGAAGCTGATTGCATTGTTAGCTTTGCTTCTTCTTTGGGATTTAATTTGTATGAGATCGAGGACAAATGTCTGTGCCTTTAATATGTGTTTGGCCATGCTTGCAAGTGTGCATTCACTCTCAGATGCTGATGCAACCACACTCATTGTATGTGCCAGCACGTTTGCACTAGCACCATACTAAAAAGTGAGAGTCTGAAGTTGTAGGCAATCTCTTTCTCTATATACCCATATACCTGACAAACTCATTATCATCTCCCAGAAAATAATTTGTCTTTGGAATTTTTCTTCCCTCAACAGCTTTTACATATCTGGATATGGTTATTATCTCCAAAACAGTATTTATCTCAATTTTTTGAATTTATTAAAAAAACCAAACCAAACCAAGCCAAACCAAAAAACGAACAAACAAAAAACCCCAAACAAACCAGTAAAAACAACAAAACAAACAAACAAATAAATCCTCCTAAAACCCCCACAATATTAATAGGAAATATCCACCCAAATAGACTTTTTTTTGTGATTAAAAAGGTGGCCACTGAAAGCTTAAAACACTTGGTTTGCATCCTGAGCAGCGGAAATTCAATTCATGCATTTTTCTCAAACCTTGGAGACAAATTTCAAAGTAGCCTGAGCTTGAGTTCATATTTTTACCAAAACCCATTGTTTTCCCTATCTATGCTCCAGAGGTTGCACTTTTCTGCCCAGTAATATCTGAAAGAAGTTTAAATGAGGTTTAGATTTAGACATTTCTTGTACAATCAATGGATGTGAAGGGCCAGTTATCACAGGGTAGATTTCTGTAATAAAGCGTCATGTGGAGATCGCTTTTTCTTTTCAAATGTCAATAATTATGGGGCACACCTGACCAGGTGGGATAAGAGTGTTCTGGGAAGCAAGCTGTCTGGATTTAGTAGCAGAGTTTTAAATTAGATATTGTTGGAGAAAAGGATGTACTTCTCAGTGACAAAAAGCCAGGAAACCCCAAGAGTTTAGTAAGCAGTGGGGAAATACCTACAGATCATCCCCAAACCATTAGGGAGGGTCCCAGTTTTCCCCTGAGGCACCCACACAGATGGTGAGGGTCTCTCTCCCAGCAAGAGGAATGTTGAAAAGTCCTAGCCCACTGGCCACTCCTGTGAGCAGTGGCTCACCAAGGGTAAGGAGAAACAGCAAGGAAAGCTCTGCAGCAGCAGCAGTGAGTCACCTGGGCAGGAGAGGTCCAGCACCAAACACCACAACCCTCTGCCCTCCAAGCTGGGCAAAGGCTGAACCACGGCCAGCTAAGAAACTGCCAAAGCCACACCACTTCACCCTCCCACTCCCAGAGCCATTCCAACAGTGTGCCAAGGCACCAGCTACATCTTTTGTCTCTTAATCGAGGCCCATTTGCCATCTCCATGACAAAAAATGGGAAGAAAATTCCCTGAAGAAACATAACCCACAACAATCACACAGCTAGAACACTACAATTGGGGGCCACAAGCTTTTCTGAAGAGGTAGGCTGGGAAGGAAGGACAGTGGTATTGCTAAGGAAGGGATAGATTGTGAAGAGCCATCTCTGCGTAACAGCCTTGAACAGTGTAGTTTATGGGTTAAAATCAAGGACAGAACCAACAAAGGACACATTGTGGTTGGGGTCTACAATATGTCACCTAACCAGAGGAGTCTGTTGACAAAGTTTCTTACTTCAGCTACAGGAAGCATTGTGCTCACAAACTTTCATCCTGATGGGGGATTTCAACAACCTGAGTGCCTGCTGGGAAAGCAATACAATTGTCTGTAAACAATCCAGGTGAGTTCCGGGGTGTGTAGAGGAAAATTTCCTGGTCCACATGTTAGACAAACCAACCAGAGGAGAAGCATTACTGCACCCAGCTCTCACAAATGCAGATGAGCTCACTAAAGAGGTTAAGATTGGAGGCATCCTGGGCTGTAGTGATCATGCCCTGGTGGAGTTTGTGATCTGAAAGAGAGTGGGTCTGGCACAGAGCAAAGTCAGGACCCTGAACCTTAAAAGAGAAAACTTTCAGATTTTAAAATAATTAGTGAATGAGATCCTTGGGAAACTGTCCTTGAGGACAGCATAGCTGACCAAAGCTGGCAACTCTTTAAGGAGTTTTCTGATGTTGTTGCCAAGCACCTCTCCATCATATTTGAAAAGTCATTGTTAGGTGAAGTCCTGTGTGACTGGAAAAAGGGAAACTTTGTTCCTGTTTTAGAAAGGGTAGAAAGGAAGACCCAGAGAACTACAAAGCAGTAGAGCCTCAACTTTGTGCTTCAGAATGTCACAGAGCAGATTCTCATGGAAGCAATGTTAAGGCCCATGCAAAACAAGGAGGTGATCCAAGACAGTGTTACTTTACCAAGGGAAAATCATGCCTGACCAATCTGGTGGTCTTCTAGGATGGAGTGACAGCTGCAGTCAACAAGGGAAGACTGACCAATGTCACCTACCTAGACTGTAAGGCCTTCAAGATGGTCACTCTTGACAGCCTTATGTCTAAAACAGAGTCATGGATTTGAAGGGTGGACTATTTGGTAGATAAGGAGTTGGTCAGATGGACCCAGTCAGAGAGTTTTGGTCGATGTCTCTATGCCCAGGTGGAGACTGATTACAGGTGTTGTCCCTCAGGGCTCTTACTTGAGACCAGTGCTCTTTAATATCTTCATTAATGACATAGACAGAGGGATCAAGTGCACCCACAGCATGTTTGAAGATGATGCAAAGATGACACAACACAAGGAGAGGGTACCATCCAGAGGGACCTGGACAAAAAGGACCTGGAAAAAGTTGAGAAGTGGACCCATGAAAAACTCGTGAGATAGATATGTTAAATACCAAATCCCATGATATCAAAAGAAAAAAAGTACAAATAAGAAAAATGTGTGTGAATGTTTTGTAGTGTAAGAAAAAAAAGGCATGCATGACTACCTGGATGCAGAATATGTTTGTAAATATATAGACTTATTTTGAGTTCCCTTGGCCTATTTATTTCTTTAGTTCCTAAATCTCCATTCATGATTGTTCTAAAATAATACTTGAAACACTAGGCTTGGCTGGCATGTTTCCAAAATAGGCTCCTTAGAATTAAAAAGTTTTTCGACCACACTATGCAGTATTGTCATGAAACAAACAGAAACACATCTGTGGTGACTCACAATCACTTGGTTGTTTAAGCTTTTTCTTTTTTTTCGTTAAAAAACAAGCTGAAACCACATTAATGATTACAATATACCTTTCCAATATGCAATGAGAAAAGAATCAAAGGATTCAAACATAATTACCCTGTAAGAGCAATGTTAAAATTATCCTGTCACATCCCCATCTTTTTGTTTTTGCATTAGCTGACTTTATTAGGACCTTTACAGGATCTGCTTCTAGAATCCAGTTAGCATTGAACATAGCTTCTAAAAGAGACATTTTGCAGTTGTCTTCGTGGGCAATAAATAATTGAAATAAAAACCCCCAAACCAAACCCACAACACAAAAAAATATTGTTTTCTTGGGAGGAATACAAGGAATTCCTCAGATTTTTGCATTCTCCTCTTACACTGCTTTGCCCCTTTTGTCTTCAGTCACGTATCTGCTCTGTCCATACCCTTCCTTTGTAGTATTCAAACACTCCTTATTCCCAAATTACTTTACTTATGTAGTACCTTCCAATTACATCTCTGCTTTTGTCAATGTCTCCCTTGGACCCTCTTTATCTAGACAAAAATCTCATAGCCTTTAAATCTCTTGCCTTCCAACACACTATTCTTTTTAGATTAAGGTATTAAGATTTCATATCCTTTAAAATTATCACAGTCCTCCAGGTCAGTCCTCAGTTCTGATAACAAGATTCTCTCTTCTCTCTAGGGGAATTGCAAGAAAAAGTAAGTATCACCAGTCCTGGTGGAGTAAGCAATCAAATTTCCCTCATGGCTGAAGTTCCGTGACCCTTACAATCTTCTTTCATGCTACTTGCTGCTTGCTTATCTACTTCTGCCAGCTCGGGCATCAAACTCTACAATTCACAGTACCAAGCTGGGAGAGTACTCGCTCTGCTTGTCATGCCCCTCTCAGTGGAACAGGGCTGGTGTGTCTCTCAGTTGGGTGGTATTCACTGAGGCAGACCAGCCTGCTACAACCCTAGCTATCAGACATTAGCCCCAAAGGTGGCTGGCTTAATTAGGCAGTCCACCAAGGTGTAGGTTTCTCCCCTGAGTGGCAATATGATACATAGATTGAGAGGTGAATAATTGAATCATGGTGCATCAATTATCTCTGACACTTTCCTAGCAGGAATATATATATGAATGCATGTATTCACATAGGACATTCAGCAGCTCTGACACAGATGCATGATTGACTTGTTTAATGAATCCTTTGTCAAACATCTGCACTAAATGTCTTTTACTTTGAATTGTAAAACTCCAATCAAACCTCTACAGTATTTTCCTAGATTTTTAAAATATATATTGAAAAGCTCTGCTTAAAACAGTAAAAGTGTCTCTCTATGGAAGTACACTTATTATTATGGGTAATATTAGGAAAGAGTTTACCACCAGGTTTAAATGAGCAACTGATTGACACTGGAATATATTGAATTGTTCTGAAAGCATAATTAGAGAAAGCTCACTCTCATAGCTATTAGCGTTATTTTTAAACCTACTAAATATAGACCAGAAGTCAAATGAAAATATCTTCAAAGGCTTGTGATCGTTAATGCAAGTCTAAAAGGTATTTGGGAATTCTTGGTCAGGACGTCTTAGATATCACTGCCATGGGACTTTAGAATCATAGTACAGATGTAATGTTGCTCCAGGAAACACTTGAGTGACATTTAGCATTTAATGTTTCCCTGGACTTCTATGCTTAGAAGATTAGAGAAGAAAGTTTTAGATTCTGAGTCAATGTTATCACACCCAGACCGATGCAGCGCAAACCTGGGAATACTATCCCAATGGCCTACAGGTGAAGTATATTTCTGTAAGAGAACTTTTTGCACATCTTCTGAAGTGCATGTATTAGAGAGGTTGCAGAGTTCTTCCTGCTTGCTAAGGATTTATTTTTGAGATGTCCGTGAACAGTTCAGGTTTACCCAGAGGGAAATCTGATATTTTAGAAATATAAAATATATATACACTAGAAGTGGCATAATTTCAAAGTGAAGCTTAAGGAAATCAAAGTTTGTTTGCTGAAGACAGGACTCAAGAGAAAAAAAAAGACAAACCCCACCAAAACACAGAAAAAACTCCTATAAAACAAACTAGCATTGATGTGCTTTTTAATATTTTTTAGTATTTCCAGCCCTTTTGAATAAAATGTAAGGAGAAACAGCTGGTTTGCATAAAAAAAATATGCTATGAAGATCTGAGTTAAGACTGGTTTTACAGGTTCACTACCTAACAAGAGATGCAAGCTGCAAACATGAATACAGAAGCTAAGAAGATCTGCAGAAGATCTGTTAGGACAAGGCTGTCCATAACGGCTAGATCATTGAGACAACAACTGTCTGAGTTTCATTGCTTTCTCTGATTCGTGTGGTTCACGTATTAGACAGTGTGTCCCAGTCCTGGAACACACATCCCACTTGTGAGATGCATATCTTGGTCACATCCCTCAAGAACGGCCAGAAGCATTCTATTATTACTCTGTACATATATTGTTTACCTTGAAAGGCAACTTGGATGGAGAGGAAGTAAGGTAGGAAGGATGCTGTGTTGGAGGTTTTTAAGGGTGAAGGAAGGTAAGACATCCCTAGGAGAGTCACTTAGTTACCCTGAAAAGCTCAATATCTGCAAGATTACTGGGAAAAAAATCCCGTATTCACTAGCACTTGTTCAGCTACATGTAGTAAATCTACCCTGGCAAGTATTCACAATTCCTTTTGTTTGCTTTCTGTGAATATTCAGGAGAATAATGTTTGATGAAAGAGATAGTGTTCCAAACTCTTTTGCAAATATGTATTTATGAGAGAAGTATTTGCATGGGGATCTTGAAAGCTGAGATTTTTCACATAACAGTAGAATTAACCCCTATGCTTCCTCATCCTGCAGAAAATGGAAAGAAACTGTTCTACCATTCTGTTTAGCTGTACTTTCCTCCTTAGGTAGTACCTCATGTTAATAATCCTGAAAACAGTAACATCCACAAGACTATTTGCAATGGCAAAATTATCTTGAAAGACGTAAATTTCAGGACGGGACAACCTATTCACTAGAGTCAGGATTTTGACGATTTGTGTTAATACATTTAGAATTCAATTTATTTACCCAGACATAGGTATCTAGCAATGTGATGACCTGCATTGTTGTATTTTCAACTATTTTGTGGATAACTAATCAGAGAGGTTTCATTGGGATTTTGAATTTTATGGTTGCATGATGTGTGCTATTCTTAACTGAAATTATTGGTCTTTACTATTTGTCAACAGTATGATACAGTTAACAATGTTTTTATTGAGACAATTGAGACAGTGGCAAGGAATAATACAGGATCTTATTATTCTAAAATTAAGTCTATTTTTCGTAGGAAAAGCATTTAAAATAAATTTAATATGGATTATTTTATTATGATATTTTTATTACAGTATTGCAGGCAAAAAATTATACTAATGTATCAAATTCAAAATTTGCATAGATTACAAAAATATCTTTTCATAACTGCTAATGCAAAGGATTATGGATGACCAGCTATATGGATGCTTACCTGCCCCCTAGGAATTGGAAAGGGATATAGCAACAGCTGTGAATGATGTACTAAATTTGATTTAGCAGGAATGTTCATTTGATTTAGCAACATGTTGACATGTGTATGTGGACACAGTATACAGAAAATCCCACGTCTCAGTGTTCCTTGTACTGACCAAAATGATATAATTTATATCCCATTTTAACAAACTAAGGTATTAAAGCAGATTAGCAAAGTGTTAGTAATAAAT
The DNA here is from genome assembly GCA_013397845.1 of Melanocharis versteri. Lineage (NCBI taxonomy): Eukaryota > Metazoa > Chordata > Aves > Passeriformes > Melanocharitidae > Melanocharis > Melanocharis versteri. Next base: position 72,981 of record VZTG01003993.1, read on the forward strand.
GACTGGTAAAAACTCTTCAAGTATATCCCCCATTCTCAAATAATCCCTATCCATACCTCCTCAAAAATACAAGTTTTAGAAAATATGTACTCCAACAAACCAGAAGGGAAAGGACTTGTGTTTAAAATCTATGCCAAAGGAGAAGGATATTCCATAGCCTTTCCTTTCTATGCGCATTATCCACACATATCTGTAAACTCCAATTGCTGCAAATTTCAAGTCTTCTGTACCAGTAATTTAAGGACTATACACATGACATTCAGCAATTCCACTGGGGAATAGTAAGTGAAGTAATTTCATTGTTTAGAAATTCCAGAAAATCACAAGTAAAATATAATCTAACATTATTGACACTTTTATTCACTAGTTATCAACTTTTTTTTTTTTTGACAGACAGAAATAGGAAGAAATTGACAACACTGTCTGAAATTTGAGGAAATACATATAAAGAAGGGACAAAAGTCTGACACATAAAATTATCATCTGACTGATGTTCTTAGACGTTTATCATTCAATTGTCACTCCCCTGCCCTTCCCAAATAGTCGAGGTTGGAAGGGACCTCTGAAAGTCACCCAGTCCAAACCCTCTGCTCAAACAGGACCATCTAGAGCAAGTTTCTCGGGACCAGATGGCTTTTTGTCCATTCTTTCTCTCCAAGGATGAAGACTCCACAACTGCTCTGAGCAACCTAAGGCAATGCTCTGTCACCCTCATGTTGATGAAGTGTTTTCTGATGTTCAGAGGAAGGATCCTGTCTTTCAGTTTGTGGCCACTGTCTCTGGTCCTGTCACTGGGCACTGCTGAAAAGAACTCAGCTCTGTCTTTGCCCTCTCTCTTTGGGTTTTGGTATAAATTGTTACAATCCCCCTGAGAACCCTCTTCTCTATGTTAAACAGGCTATTTCTGTACAAAACCAAAAAGGATTTTATTTAATGTCTTCAGTCATAATCATTCTTAAAGACGCTTGCATAAATGTGCTAGTCCAATTTTAATCAATAACTGGGACATTGTATAATAAAATTTGCATTGCTCATTTCAACATTGAGATTTTAAATAAACCTAAATTATAATGTTACCACTGAGAAGAATTCATTTTCTAATGGTAATAAACCAAAATTATGTCTTTCACCTTCAAGTGGAAAACAAAAAAGCAAAAAAAAAAAAAAAAACCAAAAAGCAACAACAACAACAACAACCCCACACAAAACACAAAAAAACCCAAAAACAAACAAACAAACAAACAACGACAAAAAAATTGAAAGTCATACTTATAACCAATCACTAAAATATTGAGAGAAAGAGGTGTGCATATTATGACACAGATCAAGTTAATATTTTTTTTTAAATGTGGTCAGAATGGAGGAACAGACATCCTGAGTAAAATTTTAAAATGGTCTCCTGAGGCAGAGAGCAGAGATATCAAATAATATAGAAAGAGAAGGATTGATATGTATTAAAAAACTCTTTAAGGACTCTGAAATGGGCTGCTTTCAAAGCAGAATAAAATCACAAAAGAACAACAAAAACAAACGAAAAATAAGAGTAAATGGAGACAAAGATAAGAGTACAGAAGGGAAAAGTAACACTCTCCTAATTGAGATTTCATCTTGGGATAGTCTATGAAAAGCAACAGTGAACCATATTCAACACTTCCATAAAAGCGCTTTTCAATGTATCCAAATTGATTGTTAGATAAGACACACAACTAGAATCAAGACATACTGTCTCCATTCCTGTTTTCCAGATATTCAGCCCATGTTTTGACCACAAGAATTGTACAACTGCATCAGTAATATTTCAATTAGCACCAGTACTTTTATATAATTTTTTTATGTATTACTAATTTTACAAATTAAGTTGAACTGTAAGTCCAAGCCAGGCTCTTCACAGCACTCAGTGGCAAGAGGACAAGAGACAGCACACACAAACTGGGAAAAAAACAGTTTTTGACTTGATATGAAGAAAATGTTATGCGCCATGAGGATTGTCAGTCACTGGAACATGTTGACAAGAGAAGCTGTCAGTGTCCAGCTTTTGATGTTTTCAAGGCCAAGAAGGATAAAGCCCTGAGCAACCTACTCTGTTGTCATATCTGACTCCACCACTTCCAGTAGGTAATGAGACTAAAGACATGCCAAACTTCTTTCTAACCTGAATTATTCTCTAATCCCATGGTTCTACCTAAAACAGAGGTGTAATTCTATATCTGAGCAGTTTGAACTGACACATCCTTTCTCTAGAAAAGGTTTATAAAGTTGGACTTGCTGCCATACCAATGTTGTAAAATTGGGTTTGGTCATTTTTCCATATATGAAAATCAGGTTTATGCTTCTTAGACTATAATCTCTAGAAAAACCCTTTATACCTCCATTTTGTACTCATATTACACAGTTTTTATAAGGGCATTGTAAGGATACAGCCCTTATTAAATGTGAGAAGTTAAATTTATGTAGTTATGAAAAGCCCATAATCATAAATTAAATTAAAGAAATCACGTTTAAATTTTACCAAGTAATTATATGCCTTATCTGAGAAAAAGCAAGAAACTCCATTTAATTCAGCAGGGTAAGCCTAGTCATGAAAATGGGAAGCTAAACATGGCTTCACTTTGATTTTGGATGAAAGTTAGTAGTTTGAAATAAAATCATTACTATCCTAGCTAGCATAAAGCATCAGAGAAGAGTCTGGTAACTTAAATGAGCTCAAAAAAGCCCACGGCAGAGAATAGCTTTAAGCTGAGCTGCATTTCTGTTTTACTTGTGAAGTCACCTTTTCATGGCCTTTGGCAAATAATATAACGGGGAAAGTTTAGGGTGTGGCAGGATGAAAAGGATGTTCTTGGGATCTCTTGCTCCCCCTCTGAATTGAGTTTCATTCAAAATGATTTAGCTTTTATCAGAGATTTCTCTCCGAAAAGCTATAATGAGCAAGTGAGAGGAGTCCATCTGACAGTCCAAACCAACTGGCATCCCAGGAGGGAAGACACAGCTGCAGGCCCTCTGAAAGGAATATTGTCCGGCTAAGAGAATGTGCTCCATTCCCACGGGTGGGATTTGCACTGCACGTGACATGCACATGTGAGAGTTTTCCATGCTGCTGTTTTGGTGCCAACCTGCAAAGAGTCTGTTTAGCCAGGCCAATAGCAAGTACTGAGTGTGTGCAAATCAGTGTGCAAAATATTCCGGACTGGCCAGCTTTTAATGTTCTTCCGTATTTCTCTTCCTCTAAGGAATAGAGAGATCTGAAGACCATCTCTTTAATTTTAGACATCCAGAAGCTAAGCTTGTTAGGAGAGAAGGAGCTGCCCTCTGAAAGTTTTGGTTTTTTTTTTTATTTCCAGTGAAAATAGATAGAGTCTTGATGTCTGTCTTACAGCTGGGAAAAAGGAAGTGAACTGAATCTTGCACAAAATACCTGCCCATAATGGTCTAGAAATATTGTGGCAAACCTGAGAACTGAGTATAGATCATCTAGGTTCTTATCTAGTACTTCAGTCCCAAGACTATGTTTTGTTGACTGCATGTAATTCAGGGAGAAAAAAAAAAAAAAAAGAAGCAGCCTGTTCCTATTATCATTCTCCTGTCTTTTGGAAAGGATAGGCCAGTCTTTCCCAAAAATGGGAGTTGGCTAGTTGCTGCCTGGTGACTTCTCAGATCATTATTCTCAGAGAAATAAAATTGTAATATATATATATATTTTAAATCTTTGCGATAATAAGATCTATCTAAAATCTGTATGGGAAAGAAGCACTACAGATCACTGTCTCAGGCTCTGCATGAAATGTATTAATCTATAGATTCTTCTTTCATAATAGCTACCTTATTTATAACTTGAGATTTCTTTCTGCTACAGTGGTTCTTACAATAAGCTGCCCTAGTGATTTTTGAAACATGGGAAAAATCTAACCGTATTTTGTCCAGCTGTTCAGAAAAATTAACAATGCCAATGCTGAATTTAGTTAATACAGCAGCTCAGGCTGAAGTGCATGTCCAGAAATCGTTTGTATGTAAGAAATTCATGCTCCTGATCCAATGCCGAGTTAGGAGGAAAGACAGAGACAAAAAAAGGTGGCATCCTGTAGCACTGAATCAAATCTCTTTACCAAGGTCTATTCACAGTTATTTATTTCTTTTTACATTTTATTTTCCCTGCTCATTATGGAGGTTTTGTGTTGAGCTCTGTTGCTGCAGGGTATATGCAGACACCACCTTGATCATGAAATTCTGTAGCTGAGAAACTTTATATTTGGCATATAAGCAGAGATATTGCACTAAGGGACTTCATTTATCCTGCTCACATATTCTGTGCAATCTTCAGCAGCTAATGTTTTACCAGTTACTGCAAAACCAATGAAACTGGAAGTAAAATAAATGTTATTTAGGCATGTAGACTGCTACCCACAGGAAAAATTAATTAATCCTCAGAGTGAAGTTGCAATATGCTGGTGAAATTAAAGCTATTCTTGCCAGGAAGAGACCAAATGAGCACTGCTTCAGTCCTAGTTGAAACACCTGCTCCAAGAGAAATATGAAGAATTTGAGGGAAAGACAAGGAGGGACGGTTAACTCAGGGAGCCACTGGAGAAAGGACAGCCTATATATGCCCTGAAACAGATCCATTTTCTGTCAAGGGTTAATAATTCAGTCTCCAAATACATCAAGTCCGAGCAGTGCAGTGCAGATCAGGGCCATAGGCAGCAGTGGGTTGTTTCAGTCTCTGCAAAGCTAGGGAGCAGGGAACCAGCTGGTCATGAAGTCTTTATATTCGCAACTCTTAGGCTTCTCTGTGTTACTCTAGGTCCTCTGATCTATTTGCTACAAAGAATTTACAAGGTGTGGGAAATTCCCCAGCATCTTGTGCAAGCAGTGAAAATGAAAGCAGTATTTCACTGAACTTCTCCTCTATGGTCTTATCATTCATGAGTTCCCCTTTTAAACCTCTTGTCATCAAACCGTCTCACCCATTCCCTAGCCGGCTGATTTTGATGTATTTTAATAACTTTTCATTATCAGTTTGAGCATCCTTTGCAAGATGCTCTTCAAATTCTTTTTTAGCTCTTTTAATTTCCTGCTTCTATTTGACCTGTTATGTATTATGGATTTTTCTCTTCTTCTCAGCTGAAAAAGCTCTCCAATCTTTAAATACCAGCATCTTCTGTATGAAAGTCTCTTTAACTTTTTTATTGATCAATACAGGGCTTTTAGATGGACAATTTTTGTTTCTTTGTTTGTTTTTTTTGGGGGGTTTCTTTTTTGTTTGGGTTTTTTATTGTTTATTTATTTATTTGTTTGTTTATTTGTTTAGTCTTGTCTTCTAATGTAGTATTTTAAACTCAAGTTTTATTACTTTTTGGATTTATCCCTTCAGATTTTTTGCTTTTCTCTTTTTTCCTAACTTTTCATGTCTATGTGTTCCTCTTTCTTACAATTGCATATCTATATGCTACATTTGTTTAACCTATTCTTTCCCACTATAGTGGAAAACCTCCTTGAACTGTATCTGATATAACAGACTGACATTCCTGGTAAAAGCACTTGGACTAGACCTACTGCAAGGTCGAGACCAAAAAGGAGAAAGGGAGAGGTGAGGAGAGAGGAGGGGAGAGGAGGGCTTTCATCGACAGATCTTGTGAATGGCCTTATCTTCACAAATTTTGTGCTGTTTACAAGCTCAATGACATAAACAGTTACAGAAAGGTTTAACTGAATAAGAATTATGGGCCATAAAACAAGAGTGTTCTTTTTTCATTTGTAACCAATAATAATTTTTACTTACATAACTTATATATGCAGTCAAGGGAAACAAAAGTACCATCTGACTTAGACAAGCTGTGCCATGTGTGATATATGATCAGCCTTCAATAGTCAATTCAAGCTGTTCAGATGCTTAAAAATTTTCACACTAACATGTGAATGATTATGAATAATTAGGAGATATATAAAGACAGAATTTAATACAAAATGGTGATTATTTCTAATTAATTATAGTGTCAGTGTATTCTTGACCCCATGGCAGCATATCCAGTAGTCTCTGTCAGAGCAAATCATATTGTTCCTATTGCTTTCTTTTTATAGTGAAAAAAATAGTAATAGCCTGACACATAACAGGATTTAGAATATATTATTTCCCTAATATATCAATTTCTGATATACATGTATGTGATTTGTAGTCATATGGGGTGTTCAAATATAAGTATTAGAATAATATTTTTGCTACTATTTAATCTTTGTTTTACCACACAAAAGAGAAGTATAACAGAGACAGAGAGAAAATAATCTTTAAAAACCCACAAAACAACTCGTTAATTAAAGAAAGATTACATCAAAGGCAAAAATTAATGAAATATATAATTAAATTAAAAACTGCTACTTTAAGGGAAGAGGCAAAAGGAAAAATGTCTGAGAGAAAATGATTTTTTTAATATGACAGATTTCAGTAGATGCGTTCCCCACCTGGCTTTAAATATCATATTGTTTTGTTGGAACTATTATGGAGAATTAGGATAAATATGCGATTTTAACTAGTTAAAGCTGGATATAATTCTATTCCTCACAAAAGTACAACTCTCTAGTTTCTCTTATTATCTTTTATTTTGATGGAAAATATCAGAAAGAAAATTCTTTACATTTTCATATAATCATAACCTAAAACAAAAAAAATACTTACAATATTAAACTCCTGCCCATATATTTGGTGTACCTTATATCTGTTTAAAATTCCCTGCTTTTGTCAGGTAAGGGAATTCTATGCTTTCAAGGGTCAATCGTTATAAGGCTTAGGAGAGGTGGTATAACCTCAGTCTAAATGAAAGGAAAGGGCTACAGGGCCACATATTTGTAGCTTCCTCACTGAAAATAAAGAGGGGGTTGTGGATTGGACAAGGTTGTGGTTGAGGCCGAAGAGAAGCAGCAGGAAAACTTCAGTTTTGTCTTCTTTTACTGCCTAACTTCAGATCTGACTTTCTCAGAGAAGAATTCCCAGCAGTGACAGGGTGACCAGCCAAATTGGTGTTGGCTTTGGTGTTTCTAAAGGGCAGTGGTGGCTTTCAGGTGATTTGCAGAAACTGCCCATGTAATGCAGCCATTCATAGCGGTTTATCAGCTGTCACAGCGATAAATAATACAGCATGACTTATGGGAAATGTCACCTGACTCCTTCTGTTTAACTTTGCCAAAGAGTAGAAGCACACAGATGGTGAGTTGGGGTGATTTACCATGTCTCAAATGAAGAGAAATCACTTCTCAAAACGTGCTAACTCAAAAATTGGAATAGTATGAGATTACTGTGAGACTATGGCATGAACTCAGTGTGCCATCATATGGTAGGTTATGAGCCAGTTCTGGACCAGAATCCAGATGGCTGCTCTAATGTGGCATGGTACACAACTCCTGAAAGGTAATGGATATTAGTGCAGTAGACTTAACCGTTGTTTCTTAAGAGCTTCCAGAGTGCTCAGTTAAAACTTTGTGAGACTGAACTCACATTCATCTGCATCTTCCAAACAGAGTTAACTTATGTAGCTTTGTTAATGCTGTAGAAGTTGGTGTCAGAGCAAGGAATTGAATCCTGATTACCAAAAGCAGCAGGCATGCTAGTGCTGGGTCATCAGTCCCCCCACTATTGAAATTCATTAATGCCACCACTGCTCACACTGCGATTTGCTTTGCAGTACTGATAGTTCCCTTGGTAAAATGAAAATCATGCAGGTGCTCATCAGCATGAGAACAGGTGGTGGAAGCCTGCTTTTAAAATATGATCAAATGTTGTAATTTAGAGATAGAAGATTTACTGTTCCTGATTTTAGCTCAGAATAAAGCCAAACGGACAGCTAAAAATGTCAAGCATGGCTGGATTTTTTTCCTGTTATATTTTGTCACCTTTTTTATTTGGTTCTTTTGCTATCAGTGCTGTTGCTTTATTCTTTGGAAAATTTGGATCCAACAACCATTTCCTTTATGGTACAAAAGCTATATTATCCCTTATCTCCTCCAGCCTGACAATATCAGTACCAAATCCTTAATAAGAATGTTAATAGCTTAATTCTCTAGAAAAGAGTGAGTATTGATTATATTCTCACATATCCTGTTGCCTAAAGCTTTTTATGCTCTATTCCCCTCTGTTTCCAAAATTTGTCGTTAAGTTTTACATATACTGAGAGATAGTTTATTAATATTTATGTCAATTACCTTCCCCCTGAAAAAAGAAGTACACTGATCTATTTTCTCTGGACTTGATATTAGTTTAGAAGATTGGCAACTTGTATCTATTAGAAATGTGTCTTAATAGAAAGGAATTTATCTTTCAGGAGAAATTGTGGGTTGGTAATCTGAGAATCAGTGTTCTGCATATCCTCGCAGCAGGCTTGGCATGTGCAGTAACCAGAGAAGTGTCTTTACATGGTTTTTGCATAACCTTCAGAGATCATTCCAGATGGGAGAGACCAGTTAGGAACTTCTTCAGAGTTCCCAAAGCTCATTCACTCAGTTTGAGATGAAGCAGCATGTCAGTTACATGCGCTGTTATCCTTTACCAAGGACAGAAATCAGTCCAGTAATTTAGCACTTCAAAGGTCTGACTGACTTTCAGATGCTCTGGTCAAAATGCTGAACAGTAACAGACTGCACATCATATTAACAATCTCGTGAGGTAGCTTGGGAAAAATTTAATGCGCAGTTAAGAAGAAAAAGCATATTTTCAAGTGTCGATGGGACTGCCAACCTTATTTTCATAATATTACTGTTCCAAAATAAATCAAAATCAGAACTAAGGAAAAGAGGGCTGTCTGTTAGCACTGATTTTAGCAAAATATCTCCCAGTTTTTACTTTTGTGTTTAGTTAAGTTAGTTTGATGACCAGTAATACTAATTCTTAAGTAAACGGGAAAAATAATGGTGCCTACAACAGGCCACAATAAGGTAGACCCAGTATAGTCTTTAGGGAAAATTTCTGTCTTTCATAGCATCTTTTGAAGATAGAATCATTTTTTCTTTTTTATGCCTCTTTGCCAATTAGCCATTTTTGCACAACTCCCTTAAGTAATACCAAGCTATTTCATATTGAGGCTTACTTCAGTCAGCATCTCTGACTTACTGAGCACGTCAGCTTTCTTGGTTTTGGTGTGTTGAGCTCCTGTGTTTCAATTATTCCCTCATCATTTTACCTCCTGTCTTCTACTCTGCCATACTTTTGATAAAGTAGAGAGTCTTGTGGGACTAGAAAGCCTCTGAATCATCTTGCACTGTAACGATGGATCTGGATACCTGCCACCAGGGCAAAATGTTACTAGATTAAAATCGAGAGAGCTATATTTAAGAGACAGAGTAGTTTTAATTAAGAGACTGTACTTGCATTAAAAGGTTTTATATATGTTTACAACTTTCTGGCATTCCTGCTGAAGGAGAGACAATTGTGAACCTGAAGAGATACAATAAATCTGTTCCTTTTTCCCGCTTTTTTTCTTCATAAACATGAGACAGAAAAAGCTGCTGCCCTAGTTGTAGGAGACCAAAGAGAAAGAAGTGACTGAAATAGATAGGTTAGTCTGGTGGGTGGGGCATTAGCAAAGTTCAGCATGCTCTATGAATTCAGTGTAATAATTGTCCCTCCATTCTATATAGAGGACAAATACACTGAATAAATCAGGCTGTACACTAATAGGGATCAAAAAAGCGGATTGAGCAAAAACCAGACTTTATAATAACCGTGTCTTAGTCAGTATTCAAGGTATTTCAATGTTCCTTTTGCCTAAGTTTTTACTTCAACTTTCAACAGAATGTTTTTTAAAAAGGTGAACTACAGTGAGTGCTAGCAAAACCACTTTGTTAGAAACCAGACTCTTCTACCTTGAAATAGTTTCGGAAAGTAAAATGCCCCTACAGTAAATACTTTTTTTCCAGATTATTCACTTGATTTGGGAAAAAAACAAAAAAATCCAAAAGGTCTGGCAAGGAAGGAACTACAGCAAAGAGCTGAATTTTACATTTTAAATAAATCATATGAAGATAATATATTTTCTTTTCTGTCATTTCTTAAAATAAGTGTGACAAAACAAGTACTGACTGCAATAGTGAAGTTTTAGTGAAGATTTCTCACATCTTTTGAATTGCTGGAGAATTTTCAAAGCTGACTTATTTTACAAAGAAACATGTATTATTTGATTTTTCCTCCAAACTTGTGCACAGTTTTCACCTGTTCAAGAGCTGGTACATTTTCTGTTGGCCCAGATCTCCAAAGTTTCAGCATCTTGTACGACCAAAAGTTGTGTTGTCATACAAATTCCCTATGTTTGATAAATGTCTGTTGGCTTTCATGATAGATGGGGTTTGACAGTACCATCAGCTGCTCCAAAACCAGCCAGATAGCATCTGGTGTGTTCTTGTCAGGACATCTTTCCTACTAATTGGTGTTATTTTTGAATCTCTTACCTCCTGTTTCATGCTTTCTTCTCAGTCCCAAATCAACTGATTTATGGTACTTCACTTCCTTCTATTTTCAACCTCTATTTTTTCTCATGTAGTTTTGCTACAGGCCAGTCTGAAATACTTAGGACCTGGTAGACCTACTAGATTCAAATAATAAAAAGCCATGCTTAACTTGAGATTGGGTTAAAAATCAGGTCCATAAAGTGCAACACACTCTCTCTTTTCCTTTGCCATCTGGTTCTGAGCTTTTAAAGATTCTTTTGCAAATGTCTAGTTTTAGTAAGAATTGGTTACTATTCAGAATTGAAAAACTGACATTATCATGCTGTTAAATATACCTGTAAAAGGCAACCAATATCAAGAAAATAGACAATTAATTTGTAACGCCTGCTAAATTTGTGTTCTCTGTGGGCAAATGAGAGCTGAGTACAAGCACAGTTGAGTGGATAAAGCTCTTCATTTGTTCTTGTGCTGGAAAGGATAGCAATTTGGTTTAAACTGAAAGTAAAGACTAGGACTGCCGAAGAAATTTTCTCAAATATACACCAAATGCTAACTTAAAAAAAAGTTTATGCAATTGCAAGTTTGTATCTAGGTTAAGAAATCTACATACAATTAACTCTTTTGTCTTTACTATCTGTCTTCCAAATGTTCAAATCATCAAAAGTTTCTTTCTTCTTCATCTACCCATTAAGAAAGCATCTAATACTTGAATTTGACCATAGAATATTGTCAGAATTTGGCCATTAATTCCAGCCAAGAATTTTCTTTTAGGTAGAAAAGCTTTAGTTCTACATATCTTCATTTGCTATTGGTCTTATTCCCCTGTGTCAAATGAGCTTATTCAAATCTCAGCTTTGTTTTGCATTTTACTGAAGTGAAACCAGTATTTTAAGATCTGTTTATAAAAGATTCTGTGAAAAGGTAATGGTTAAAGCTGTGAAACTCATGCTTTAGTGTCTCTATCCCTATCTCTACCTCCCGGACTCTATTTATTTTGAAATAAATGTTTGCATTCCACTTGTGTGAGAGAACAGTCCTGGGTTACTAGCTTTAAATTGTATGTGCACCTTCCACTGTGATGTCCATCAATTTCTCATTTTTCATGGTTTGGCTGACAAGGAAATCTGCAAGCCTCTCACAGGAACTCAAATCAAGAAAACAGACTTCCTGAAAAGGTGCTCGATGTCCCAAGCCTGTCACTATTTAACAGGCATTGGACAGTGCCCTCAATAACATGCTTTAACTTGGTCAGCACTAAATTACTCAGGCATTTGGACTAGATTGTCCTTTCCAAATATAGGTCCCTTCCAAATGAAAGCCTAGTCTCAGAGTATGACTCTCTTCCAGAGGCAAAAGTGGGCATGGTTTCCTTGTTCCCTGCAGGAATCAGCACCTGCCCTTTTCTGCCTCTTTTATAAAAAGTCTCCTCCATGTGTACTTGAAATGCATTCAAACTGTGCATTCAATCCCCTCGTGACACTGACTGCTGCTTTTTTAATGTATGGAGATAAAGTTTTACTGTATTCAGATATAATTTTCTCATGTTGTGAGAGACTTCAGGTTCTACAACACAGAGACTCCTTCTGCTACACCTTTGCTTCACTGTCTTTCTCTTTCCAAACCTTCCTTGAAAAAAAATTTGATAACATATTTTATTTCTTAGTTTTATTTTCTTTTCTTTAATTCTAATTCAGTGTAATTATAACAGAATTTTTTTAATCACTATTTTCTCCTGGTATATATGAAGACAATGTCATTGATTTGTTGAAAACACCAGCAATGTGAAAAATGAGTGTTGAAGTCTTTACTTCCAAGTATAATTTCTGGGGATTTTTCATATGAAAGGCAGTCTACACAAAGGAGGATTGTGGAGCAGCTAAAATACATGACAATAGTTATATTTCAAAACACTGCAGTTCACTAGACAATACTGAAGCCTCTTTAGAGACATGCATTTCTTGCTTAGAGTAGCTAAGCTGTGTTATGTGTTTGATTTTACTGAATAGTGTTCTAGTCCTGCATATACAATCCTGGTACAGATGTTCAACTGGGTTAAATCAGCATAATATTATTGACTCAAGTGAGCTCATTCAAATCTCAGATTTGTTTTGCATTTTTTACCAAAGAAAAACCCATGAGTATTTTAAGGACCTGTTTATAAAAGATGCTATAAAGAGGTAATGGTTACAGATGTGAAACTGGTGCTTTTTAGATATACCATAATTTTTAAAACCTGCTACTTTTGTTTGTGCTTTCCAAGGTACTACACATTTTTCTCCCTCTCTGCAGTACATTTACTTCTAAGGGAAGGCTTCACTAAAATATTTGGGCAAAGGACTACAGATGAAACTGTGACTGCCACTGCACTCAAATCAGCTGCAAGCAGAGTTCAAGCAGCTTGTGAGGGAAAGCAATAGTCCCTGCAGCCCGCTGGCCCTCCTGCTTGCTGGTCAGTCCTCTGCCCACTTTGTACCAGACTTTGATCAACTGGAGGACTGTCAGATGTCATCTCTCCCCTCTTTCCATACACTCACACGTTCTGCCTTCTTTAGATAGTAAGCAAACAGTTATTTCAGGTTTCCACTATATCTTTGGTTAAAATGAGGGTGTGTTTGAGGCCGAAGGATTAATTCAAATATACCACTGACACCTTTCTGATTGTTTCCCCCTTTTCTCCACAATCAGCTTTCTGAGTTGTTTGCAAAGTTAGGATAATTCCATAACCCTACCAATCATTTGTGCACCTACCTCACAGTGGCCTCATCTATCTCACCTTCCACCAGGCTGTAGGAGATGAGAAGGTCTTGAACATCAAAAACCATATTATAATCAAGATTGAACATATCAGTAGTGCTAGGTTGAAGGTTGGATTTGATAATCTTAAAGGTCTTTTCCAACCTTAACTGTTCTATGATTCTATGATTCCATGACATGTGGCATCCATTTCTTCCCTTTTGTCTGCGAAGTGAGGCAAAGAGATTGTTACCAACAATCCTTGGCTGGCTCCACAGCCATCCAGCTAACACTGTTTGAGACCCACTTATTAGTGTTTTATCTTCTTGTCTTCTACAAGATCCTAAAAAATTATTACAGACACTCTCACCACCCCAACAAATCTGTCTCTGAATTGCATTCCCCCTCCATCACAATTAAAAGACTTCACGCTTTCCTCATTTTCTTAAACCAAAAGCCTTTCCAGACCTTGCATTCTCTCTGTCTTTTGTAACATATTTGCTTCTCAACTGTTTCTGGATGTATTTCTAAACATCTATGCTAATTTTTTCATATTTGTCTTAACCATCTCCTCTTGCATCTAAAAGTTTTGCAACCTCTTTTTTAACTCAGGTATTCCCAATTCTTCCTTTGCATTTTCCAGTCTCAAAGCATCCTAATGCACGCTGTCAGTAAGGTTACAATTCTGTAACTTCTGAATTTTTGAAAAATGTGTAAGACCATTGTTCATTCTAGACTTTACATTCTCCCAAACTCTGCCAATCATTTATTTGTCCAAATAAACAATATCTAATATCCAAAATGAGATAACATTTTCCAGTAAAAATCAGGGAAGACAATGATAACATTCACCACTTGTTTGTCAGCTGATATGCTGTTTAAGGTCTTTGGTGGAATTTCTCTGAGGAATAAGGTCTGACAAATCAAATAACTTTTTTCTTCAGCCTTGTAAGTTACCTGAAGTTATACAATGCTGGGCCATAATCAAAAGACTGCAGTATCTAGTTCTCCACAAAAATCCTGAAATAAACAATAAAGATACCAATGCTGAAGGTGAAAAGAAAGATGACCCTCATGCACACCCCCATATGGTAAAAATACAGAAACATTCTGAAATGAACTTTCAAATGAAGCTGAAAGTTCTTTTAGTGGCTAAACCATTATCTGTCTTTTTTGAGAAGTTGTGGCAGCTTGGTGAAGTTCTAGCTGACTGGAAAAGGGGAAACATAACCTCCATTTGTAAAAAGAGAAAAAAAGGGTCAAAGAGGGACTACAGACCAGCTAGTCTCACCTTGGTGCCCTGCCAGACCATGGCACAGATCCTCCTGGAAACTGTGCTAAAGTATGTGGAAAATAAGGGGGTGATTGGTGACAGCCAACATGGCTTCACTAAGGGAAAATCATGCCTGCTGACAAATTTAGTGACTGGTGACAGCATACAGAAGTGGTTGGTGAGGAAAGAGTGACTGATGTCATCTACCTGGACTTGTGCAAAACATTTGACACTGTCCCACACAACACTCTTGTCTCTAAGCCGGAGAGGTGTGGATATGATGGGTGGACCTCTGAGGGGATAAGGAAGTAGCTGGAGGATTTCAGCCAAAGGGTTGCCATCAATAGCACTTCCTTCAAGAGGAGACCAGTGATGAGTGGCGTTCCTCAGGGGTACGTGCTGGGACCAGGGATGTTTAACATTTTTGTCAGCAACGTGAACAGTGGAATTGAGTGCACCCTCAACAAGTTTGGCCATTACACCAAACTGTGTGGTGTGGTCAACCCACTGGAGAGAAGGGATGTCATCCAGAGGGACCTTGACAGGGTTTAAGAGTTGGGTCCGTGTAAACCTCATGAAGTTCAACAGGCCAAGTACAAGGTCCTGCACTTGGGTCAGAGCAATCTCAAGCACAAATATGGGCGGAACAGAGAGTGAACTGAGAGCAGCCCTGAGGAGAAGGACTTGGGAGTGTTGGTTGATGAAAAGCTCAACATGACCTGCAATGTGAACTTGAAGCCCAGAAGGCCAAGCATGTCCTGAGCTGCATCCAAAATACTGTGGCCAGCAGGGCAGCTGAGGGGATTTTCCTCCTCTGCTCTGTTCTCGTGAGACCCTACCTGGACTACTGCATCCAGCTCTGGAGCCCTAAAGAGAAGAACAACACGGACCTATTGGTATGAATACAGAGAAGGTACACAAAGATGATCGTAGTGATGCCTTTTCCTGGTCTTAGAAAATGAAAACCAGACATGGTTAAGAGAGTAAGGGGTTTTACCTCGGTATTTTTAATAAGGATCCTTATTGGTGCACCTTTTGGCAAGGTGGAACGCGTCGCAATGAACACTCACGGTGAATGACGTATACAATTTACAGACTTTACAAATTAGCATATCTAACAAGGTTGCCCAGTAAAGGGGGCTTGGGTGAATGGTGTGATGTTCTCCCCACCTATGGAACTTCCCCCTGGATGGGCTAATCTCTAGTTTACAGGATATGCTCTAGAAGGGGACCTTGGCTCCCCAGGATAATAGGATGTTTAGTCTCCTGGCTCCATGGCTTCTGGGATGTTTGGTCTCCTGGCCTAACAGAATGCTATGGACTATGCTAAGTTATCAAACTTAAAGAATTACAAGAATGCATGCTAATACTTGTGGATACATAAAAGCTATATAAAAAGTATATAAAAGGTATATAAAAGAAAAGGCAAAAAATAATCTTGGCATCAGTAGGACTAGAGCACCTGCTCTATGAAGACAGGCTGAAAGATTTGGGGTGGTTCAGCTCGGAGAAGAGAAGTTTCCAGAGACACCTCACAGGAGCCTTCCAGTACCTAAAAGGGGCCTACCAGAGAGCTGGAGGGGGATTTTTTGCAAGTGCACATAGTGATAGTCATGTATTCTGGCAACAATAGAACAAAGAGTAATTGATTTAAACTGAAAAGTGGTGGGTTTAGGTCAGATATTAGGAAGAAATCCTTTACTGTGAGGGTGGTGAGGCACTGGGACAGGTTGCCCAGAGAGGTTGTGAATGCCCCATCCCTGGAAAAGATCCAGGTCAAGTTGGGTGAGAGAGGTGATGAAGTGGTGGGCAGACTGCCTGTGTTTGCTGATTACTCCTACAGAGGAGGGTGGAGGAACATTTAGCTCTCTTGGAAGGAAACTTGAAGCATTGCCACTTTATTTCTGAAAGTGGAAGGGTAGTGTCTGTCCTCAGAGGCTCACAGAACAAAATTTATAAAGAAGTTTGGGTGTATTTTGAAAAAGAAGTCCCAACTAAATAACTAGGAATAAAGATAGAGACATCCTGAACCTGTCATACTTCCTGGCTGGGATGATTGATCCTAATCTGAGGGATTATGTTTTTCTGGAGCACATGGAATTAATGGAATCTGAATATGGGTTTGAAATACAGGCTTTGAACACTGACTTCTACTTAGTCACTTTGTCACAGGGTATTTGATCCTTGTTTTACTCACACTGTTCACACAGCCTGCCATGTTGGCCCTACCCCTACAAGGTGGTGGAATAACAGAGATCACATTTAAGAGGCTATTAGAAGAATATTGACCAAATTATGGTACCTTTCCTGCAATATTCATAAAAACAATGGAATTGCCTACTTGGTCTTACTCAAGCATTGTCAGTCCCCATCTTGATAGTATTCATATCTCCCATTCAGTAAAGATGTGTTGGACTATGATAATAAAGGCACAAAGATTACGGCACAGATTATATCCCCAACATTTATTTTTTCTGGTGTTAATGAAAGAAGAATACAAGTACATTCTCTGCTCAAAGGTACTTCCCATTTGAATAGTCAAACTACATGGATGCACCGAGTTCTGAAAATTGCATAAATTTTACCGAAGTACCTGAGCAACAATAAATGGCATGATTCATAAATCACTTTTTTCCGCCCAAATTCCAGTATTCTATTTTCATCCTATATTCTCTTGAAAGCAATATCAAGTCATAAACCATGAAGCAGAGCAGCTGAGCAGCAATAAGTATTGCAAGTGGAACGTCAAAAAACTGCTGAATTAAAGTGGAAAGAGGCCAAACTAGAAAAACACTCACTCTCCCTTCTGTAGACCAATCACAGTCCAATAATATTGAGTCTAAAATCTTCCCTAACACACTGCAATTCCTTCTATTTTGTATTGCTCTTCCCTTTTTGACACTCCATCCATTCCAGCAACTGCCCCTGAACTCTGCAACAGGAACTTAGATAAAGTAGGGCTTGATCATAATTCTAGTATCAGAGCTCTCTCTAGTGGTGACTGTGCTGCCTCATTATCTATTATTCATCCTAGCTAAATACAAGGTGGAGTGAGTACATCTCAAGTGCGACACCAGTAAATTCCTCCTTTAGTGACACCCAGAGAGATTTTAGGCTGATGGAGGTGTGTTAGGATGAGAATACAGAAGTGTGAAGAGAAGGGAAATGGATTCCTAGTTGAATTGGGACCTTGAATTTTGGGCAGATGAGGTAGGAATACAATCATCATGCCACCACCAGCTACTTAAACTAAGCAGAGGGCAGGACAGACAAGAACTAGTGAGGAGTTCACCATCTCAACTCTCTGCTCTGCTGAAAACTGCTGTTTTCAGCAGCAGCATCGACAGAAGAGGAGGTCATATGGGTTTAGCTGGCTTAGGGCAAAGGCTGGCCAGTTATTTTTAATTATTAGATTGATACTTTTGCTCTACAGAATCCCACTTTGCATTAAAAGGACTGAAGTGTCAGCCAGCTTTTCTTCTGCTGACTGTGATTTGTTGGCTGTGACAGGAGGGGAGGAGTGGTTTGAGAGGTTATAACATAAACATCAGTAGAATTTTGGTCAAGGTTAGTTGGTCCGTCAGTACCCAGAGAAAAGTGACTAAAGCTGTATAATTTCTCTTTTTCAGTGTTTCCAAATGACAAGAAGATCTTTGAAGGAAAAGAGAGGCCTGGAAAGAATGCCAGATTGTGTATAGCTCACTAGAGCACCATAAGAATGGCTGTCAAGAGGCCCAGCAATACAGTGGACTGCACAAGAGCCTAGGCAACTAGTTTCTTTGTATGAAAGGATATCAAACTTAACAGAAGTGGCTTACTCTTTAGGTGAATGAAGTGGCTATAATAAGGCTGAGAGATCTCTAAATATCAGAGAGTGGACATACACTCCTAGAGTTTAAAAACAACAACAACAACACCCAAAAAACCCCCCCTCCAAAAACCAACCCACAAGCAAACAAACAAAGCCCACCAAAAAATTTAAAAAACTCCACTCCAACTACAAAACAACACAATTATTGGACCTAAAGTTAAAAGCTCTATATTTTCCATTTATTAGAGGATTCATTTATCAGAGAGCCTGATAATTCTGCAAAGATGATGCAAGTATGCCCTTACAGCAAGAAAGACCAAGAGTATCTTGGACTGCATCAACAAGAGTGCTTCCAGCAGGTGAGAAGGGCAATTCTTCATCTCTATTCAGCCCTGGTGGCACGACACCTGGGGTACTGAGACTACTTCTGGGCTTCTTGGTACAACGAAGAGATGAAAGTATTGGAGAAAGTCTAGCAAAAGGCCACTAAAATGACTGGGGAATTGGAGCATCTCTCCTGTGAGGAAATGCTGAGAGAGCTGAGACCATTCAAGCTGGAGAAAAGAAGGCTCAGGGAGATTTTATAAATGTATATAAATGCCTAAGGAAAGGGTACATGGAGGACAGAAACATGAAATGACAAGACCATAGGATCAGTTCTCTTGTAGCTTTTCAAAAGGACTGGTTTTGAGTAGAATATGCTGTCTCATGCATGTATTTCTGAAGCATATTACAGAGTTTAGACTCCTCACATAAGAGCCTTCCTGCATGTGAGTCATTCATACTGTGTGCCCTCATGTCATAAAGATTGTAAGTGGTAGGAGCTAAGTCTCCTCCCTTCTTCCAGTATGCCAGGCAGAATCTTGGTTTCTGTGAGGAGTCTATGAAGTTAGGCAGTATGGCTGCTAGGGAGGAGGGTGCATTTTGGCCTTCACATCATTGTTATGAACATTCTTCTGGCCAGGTGCTCTGTATGGAAACATCCATGAATATTCTTGGGCACAGAATATGTAATAAGGGACAGAGTGAATAATTTCCTTCAAAAGATCTAAAGCATGAATAAAACTATTTTCATTGTCTAATTCCCATCTCTGTGCAACAACACCAAGTATTTTATTGCAAATTCTGTTCTCTGGGCTTATACTTATGACCACTGAACAGGCTTTTAATGGCTGATTTAAAAGACATACTGCCATCAGCTGAAAAGTTATAAAGATCTTCTTCCCATCTATTTTTTTCAGATCAATTTGGGGTGGCCACTTAGAAATAAATTGAGTCTCTAAAGAAATCTTATTTATTCCTTTTCAAAGACCCCTTTCCACTCCTCTTCTTAAGCAGTGACACCAACTGTTTTAATCTAACCATTTTAAATAATTTGATTCATACTGGTAATAGAAAATCCCTAGAAATTTAACACCACTTGGATGTTAATTACCAAGAAAGACATTGTGTGAATTAGACTGGAATATAGTATGCTTTTATATAGCCCTTTTCCCACATAAGGTGCAGTGGCAGTGAGACGTTTATGATGAACTGAACAATGTCTGGTAATAAAGCTGCATCACTCCACTAATCTGAAAGGTCCTAAGAGTGATACACTTTTTGTCAAGGTAGCTTTAGAGCAGGATTCTTCAGTCTGGAAGGCAGGCTACTGTCATGCAATATTTCATTTTGCAAGTCTCATTACTCACATTTCTCAAGCTTGGCAAGGTAAAAAGTGACGTGCTGAGTCAAAGTTCTGCTATCTACGTACAACTGTACATCCAGACTACCATGACAGCCTTAAAGATTCACAGAGTTATTACAGTTAATAAGTATGTTTGCTTCTCTCTGACAGGGAAATCAATTACATTCATTGGAGGATTTCACTTGCCACTGCCCAAAAGTTATATAAAAAAATGCTGTTTAGCCAAACTTACCCTCCGTACGCAACAATAATGAAGAAATTCTAAGTAAACTATTTATATATTTATTTAATGAAATATAAATATTCCGTCATTTTTTTAGAATAGTCACCATAGCTTAAAGGAAAAAAAAACAGTAGATGCCTCAAAGTTTACATACACATAAGTGAAATTTTTGATTTGATAGAATAGAAAAAGTAGTTGACTGTACAACACACTTACTTACACATTTTTGATTAAATTGCAAATTATTCTGTCTGTATATTTCTGTCAAAGAAGAATTTTCTGTAGACAAAGAACATATTAATATATAGCACGTTAGACTGCTATATCAATTTACCCTGAAAATTAGCAATGTCTTTGCCCTGTACAGGGCAATCTTTTGTGCATGATACACAGTTGTCTACTCTTGAATTCTAGACAGATGGCCAAAACTCTACAAGTGAGCTGAATGCTTCTGATGGTATTTAAAGGTTTGTCTATGATATTGTTCATATTTTTGGCCTATGTCTTTTATACAGTCCATTTCTCACTTTCAAGTTGGAAACACATTGATCATAGACCATGCTTTGGTACCTCACAAACCATGTTTTAGCGTGGTATCACCAACAGGTGCAAACCTCAGATAAGTATTTTCCATAGTAAGTGTCTTTGGATAGTAAAACCAACGCACCGGGATCCAAAAGAGCTTAATTTGAAATAGTTCCCACTTTAACTACATATAGTTAGAAGCAATGAGGTCCAGCCTCTGTAGTGGTATCTACTGCTTTTTAGGTATCCAGGCTGCATAGATGCACCTGTAGAGGTTCAAAGGCAAAGAGTGAAGTTGACGAGGAATTATCTGCTGTGCCTAATTTATCACATAAGCAGAAAAGTTAAACTACCAAGATCTTGCTTTGCATACAACAAGGAAAGTAAACTTTGCTATTGAAACCAATTTTCAACTTTGATGGAAGCATTCATTTCCAGTTCGTTCAGTATCATTGTATGTATTAAAACAAGACTTGAAGATTAAAAAAAAAAAAAA
>VZTG01003993.1:94158-146594 GCA_013397845.1 Melanocharis versteri
AAAAAAAAAAAAAAAAAAAAAAAAAAAAGCCATATCATTCAGGGTCCAATGCAAAGCGCTCTAACATGAAACTGTGATCCTCGAGTGAAGAGGTCTCGCAGAAAGAATGGCCAATAATAGAATAGCTCAGATAAGTGGCATGACTTTCCAAATCTCAGACTTGAGCAGAAGAGGGAGAACTCTCCTTTTATAGTTCTACACTCTAAAAACAGATCATTTTTTTCCCCCTACAGGACTCTGGTGTGGTTGTCTTGCACAGTATATAATACAAAAAAGAGAGGAAAAAAACCACTGTGTTTTTCTGAATTCAAAAAAATCGAAAGAAAAAATCTTATTCATTTAACTGAAGTTGAAGTGTTTCCAAACTTTGTGCTGTATTTTTTACTGTAAGACATTATAATTACAGTTGATCTCAGAACAAAATTAGCATATCACTATGGAGTACAAATTAGTGAAGAATAAAAGTAAGACCTGTATGGGTTTTATAATAAGTTATCATTGTGGGTATATATATACATATAAAAAATATGTATGGACTAAAAAGAAATCATTTCTGATTTACATCAGTGGAAGAGAGGAATCACCGCAACAGTCTTTGAATTACAGTAGCAACTGTAATGCTTTTGCATACTTTCTTGGTTCCTGTATTCTTAATTTTGAAGAGCTTCATCATTACTAGCTTGGTTAATATTACTCAAAATATTTCACATCAAAATAAATGGGCATGGTTATATTATTATAAACAACCAATATTATAACCATCCAAGAATACTAAAACAAATATAATCACAACAAAACATTGAAAAAAAAGCACAGAGGAAATGTTGAAAAAATGTTGTAATAAATGATAAATTATTATTGATTCCTTTAGTTGCACATATTAGTATGTTGGTCATAATAAAAATATTTGGTCTTTAAGACAACATAATATGAAATCCCATGGGTATTTTCCACAACTGGTCTATAATTCATTATGAGCATGGTAGCTGTCCCCAGCAGGTTGGCCTGATGGTTAAGGGACATAAATATACTCTGACCTTCACAAGTCAATTTATAAGGAGGTCTAAAAGAGGAAGAGCATTGCTTGGAGACATGCTATGCAGAAGAGGAAAAAAAGAAGGCAAAGTAATGGGTAGCAGAGTATTGTCAATTTTCGTAGGAATTTTAAATCATTAAAGACTATGTTTACCCTCCCAGCATGAGAAAATACTTTAAAAATACATTATTAGAAAAATAAACACCTTTCTTCGTCTGAGCTACAGTGTGACCATATTCCATTATAGTGCTGAATGTTTATCTAGGGCGTAAAGTTGAAGCTAAAAGGAAGAAACAAAAAATGTATATTTTTTAAAATTTTTATCACATTCCTGACATATTACTATTCTTTAGACCAACTTTTCATTTGGAAACAACTGATCAGGCAATAAAGAGCCTCTACCTCTACAGACCTCTGCAGTTAGCAACCAACACTTCCAAAGCATAACCTTACATGAAACAAATACCTCCATTTCTCTGTACTCTTAATCCTCTAAGACAAATTTCCTGCTCTTTCATCTGGATCCTTTCATTTCTTCTGTATTGGAATGGGATGTTTCTTCCACCCTCCACTCTGCTTTGCTTTGCCAGGGTGTTGTTGCATGTCTCTATGTCCAGCCTTACCTGCTGCACATTTCTCAAATACTGCTCTGCCTCAGAAAGTTCTCTGTCATATTTTGCCCCTTAACTTTTTTTCTTGTTCAGTTTTCAGTTTTCCCAAACACCCACTCTGTGCTGCACTTTGTCCCATCAACATTTCTTGAAGATAGAGGAGACAATTGCACCCACGTTTCTTTTGGCAGTTTAGGCATCTTCTAGTATCTTGTCTCTCATGCTACCCTTGATGAGTGCTGGCTTCCTTTCCCTTAATCAGTTCTCTCTGTAATTATTTCTCTCCTTAATCAGTTGTCTGATTACTATTAACTCTCTACCAAGCATGATTTTTCCCATCATCTGACATTGACAGTCAACCCCACCTTGCTCATACTAGAAGCTTCCCATCTCAATTCTTTTGACACCCACATACTGCTGCTAAAATTGGTATCAACCTGGGTATCCCATGCAAAATTCCCAGTATGGATTTGGACATGTGGTGGGAGTCTGCTGGACCACTTCCGCTAAGAACATTGACACCTATACTGTTCTACTGAGAGACTGATGGTTTTCAGAAACTCAGTGGAGGACTAAAGTGAAGAGTGCTTAAAATAAACCAAAAAGAGGAGGAATTTTTTTTTTTTTTTNAAAAAAAAAAAAAAGGGGGGTTTTTTTTTTTTTTTTTTTTTTTTTTTTTGGCTGAACTGGTCCAGAGCCATCATTTCAGCTGGGAGATGCCCTGAAGAATCCTTCAATTGGGCAATCTGCAACTTGTTAACTATGTCCATTCTTCACCGACTCAATTAATAAGGACCCGAAAATGTGCCTATAGCAAATACATGCACAGTCCAATTCAAAAATGATGAGGCAGTCTGAGTCCGTGAGTTCTAAATGCATTCTACAACATTATTTAGTGGTAGAATCCCCCGACCCCCCCATATTTTACTGATGTTACCATGAATAAATACTGATACTAATAAAACACCAATTAGATTAAGATTTTTAAGATCTGGTAATGTTAGATCTTTGACATGATTACACATGGCTTTTCTTAAATTCCCTTCAGCTGCTATGTTTTCCTGTTTGATACCCAAATGGATACCAAGTTTTCAGGAAATAGATTTTTACCATTTTAAGATGGAACTAAAAGATCTCATTTTATTCAAAAATCACTGCTTGTTTCTGAGAATAGCCTCTATCTGTGGTTTAATTTCCTTTAAGAACATTTGCACTATGTTTGCTGAGTCATTTCAAGAGTGCTGATAATACAGTGCTGGATGGTGTCATGTTCCACTCCTAAGAGAAAGGGAGCCCCAAGATTGATAGATACCCATGATCAAAAAGGAAAAACAGAAGTCAGAAAGGTCTGAAAACAAGAAGTCTTATTAACAAATTATACATACAGTGTGGAAATAAGTATAAATTAGCTCCTTGACTTCTCGTAGTGAAAGGAATAAAAAAATAAAAGAGGGAAGATGAAAAGGGGTTAGATAGGAGAGGAAAGGAGACCACCTGTCCTAGCTCCAGCATCAATCCAGCCAACAGGGTGCCCAGGATCCTGGTGGGCATGTCCAAGGCATTTTTGGTATACCTTTTAATAGGTAAGTTTTCCCCACCCTGATGCAAAGTTTCTCACTTTCCATGCAAATGAGTTATCATGCACAGCCCATTCTTCTAGACCTTTCTGGATATGGGTCAGAGGGCTTCAGGGTTATTTGGTTTTCTCATCCCCCTCTCCCTGACCTCAATCCTGCACTTACGCGGTACTGTGTTATGCTTATCTGCAGGAGCCAGAACAAGGACGTTTGCCACAGAAAAGTACTGCCACAGGATGCCACAGCATGGCCCCTTCACCAGCCACAGTCTGTTCTTCCTTGCCTGTTTGCACAGCAGGTTCTTACACAACAATCCTTGGTTGGCTCGATGGCCGTTGATGTTTGAGACAAACACATTAACCCCTTATTTTTGGGGCTTCTACAGATGGTACATGGTTAGACGCTGTAGTGATCTACTGGGTTTCGCTAGTAACAATTTCACTCTTCTCTCAGAATTCCCTCCATTAAAATAAAAAAAGTTGTCTCTCAGTACAATGATAATCTCCAGCCATTTCTTAAAAATGGACTTTTTTTTTTTTCATTTTGGATACTTGTCCATAGTACGTGATTACTAGCACCGGAAAA
Organism: Melanocharis versteri; assembly: GCA_013397845.1. NCBI lineage: Eukaryota > Metazoa > Chordata > Aves > Passeriformes > Melanocharitidae > Melanocharis > Melanocharis versteri. The sequence continues at coordinate 97,968 of VZTG01003993.1, forward strand.
AGAAAGTGCAACTATTTCTTTCACTCTCAGTTTTCACTCATGGTGAAGGAATGATTTTTAAGCATTAAGCTGGAAATATATGGAGCTCAGAGGGCTAAGTAGGATCCAGCAATGGAGTGAATTCAAATATTTATACTCATATATTTAGGCTGCTTTTTTTCCCTTTCCCTCTCCAGAGTGCACATATGCTTCTAAATCCATACTTGGGGATTCCAATAAAATAACCTGAGTTTATGGATAACAATTCACTTCTAGTGACAGATGGTCCTTTGTGGTGAAGACCTTTTAAATTCAGGCCAGATTTATTAGAGACCAAACTGTGGACGTTGAAGTTTTCAGTAGTATAGAAAGATAAAACTGCCTCCTAAGGCTCTTCTATGGATTAACAGCTAATGTTCACCTAGAAGTAAGAAAGGCTGAAAATATTAGTATTAACATATTACAGGAAATGAGCCACACTTTTTTTTTTTTTTAATCATTAGTGGGAGCTGTGCATCAAGCACCCTTCACATCGCATTGAACACTGCAGCTCATTTAGCTCACTTGTCATTGACAAAATAGGAGAGTAGATAAAGCAAAACATTGCTGGATTGACATAACTTGTCATAATGGAGTACTTCAAAAGATATTTAAAACATTTTTAAACAATTAGTCATCCTTCTTTATTCAAGCAGCAACCATCTGATCAAAGAAAAAATGCAAACCAAGAACAAAAGCAGGCAGAGAGTGAGGAGGTAAAGATCACTCAACATGGATCACTGGTTGTTCAAATTATTTCCAGGTTGTTTGGCAGATCTCCAGGGGTGCAATTCAACTTTGCACAGGTTACAGATGGAAATCCATTTTTGTTCCTAACAAAACAATTTCACAGCATGATCTCCTAATCTTAAAACAAAACCAAAAAAAACCTCTTAAAATGGTTTGATTGCTCATTTTGCAGATGGCATTTCTTAGGCATATAATATCTTTTTATTATTATCCCTTGCAAAAAAATAAAATGGAGACACAGCACTGGAAAATTAGATCTGGAATTAATTGATCAGGTGGGCAACTCTACTTTCCTGTTAAACTCTCTGCTTTCTGATAGTATCATTTTATTTGGTTTCCGTGGCAAAGTTTTGGAGCATGGGGGCTACAGGTGTGTCTTCTTTGAGAAGCTGCCAGGAGCTTCCCCCATGTTCAACTGAGTCAATGCCATCTGGCTCCAAGAGGGACCTGACACTGGCCGAGGACACATCCATCAGCAATGGGAGTAGCACCTCTGAGTAATGCATTCGAGACAGGGATAAAAAACCAAACTCCTGCAGAAGAACAGCCAGAAAGGAGTGAGAATGCGTGAGGGAATTAGCCAGGCAGATGTCAGGATTGGTGGAGAAATGGGGGAGGAAGTGCTTCAGGAGCTGGAGCTGAGATTCCATGCAGCCCATGATGAAGACCATGGTGAGGTCCATGGAGGTCCACAGGGAAGCAGAAATCCCCCTGCAGCCAGTGGAGGGACAGCCTCACACTAGTGAAGGTAGATGCCTGAAGGCAGCTGTGACCCAGTGGGAAGCCTGTGCCGGATCAGGTGCCCGGCAGGACCTGTGGACTGGTGCAGCAAGGAGTCCATGCTGGAGCGGGTTTGGGGGCAGGACATGTGACTGTAGGGGGGACCCACACTGGAACAGCCTGCTCTTAAAGGACAGCAGCCCATGGAAGGGACCCATTCTGGAGCAGTTTGGGAAAACCTGCGAGTCGTGGAAAGAACTCACATTCACATTCCTGTGAGGAGCCCATGCTGGACCAGGGAAGGAATGTGAGGAGTTCTCTCCTTGAGGAGGAAGGAGCCGCAAACACAATGTGGGATGGACTGACCACAGATCCCATTCCCTGTCCCTCTGTGCTACAGTGGAAGAGGGACAGAATATGTGGAATGAATTTGAGATCAAGAAGAAGGGAGTGGTACAGGGAAGGGGTTTTAAGATTTGGGTTTTATTTCCCATTACCCTGCTCTGGATTGATTGGCAATAAGTTAAACTAATTTTGCCCAGCTGAGTCTGTTTTGCCTGTGACAGTACCTGGTGAGTGATCTTCTCCTGCCTTTATCTTGACCCATGAGACTTTCTTTATATTTTCTCCCTCCTACCCAGCTGAGGAGGTAAGTGATGGAGTGGCTTTGGCGGGCACCTGGCATCCAGCCAGGATCAACCCACAACTATAATTTTCTTATGTTTTTTCATCCCATTATTTTGTTTGCTTTTGTCTTGCTTTTGTCATTTATATATCATATTCCACCTGACATCTTCATATTTTATAACTTTTTCTCTCTTATGAAAGAGACTTGTAAGAGGAATAGTAAAATTAAAACCTTAACTTGAAAAATTCTCCTTGTATTTTTTGTTTCTGCATTACCTAGCATAATATGGCTCTTTTCTGTGACAGAGGATATGAAATCCGGCATATGCAGTAACTTAAAAGTAGAAAAGCAAAACAGTGGCCATAGGAAAACCAAAAAAACAGTAAATGTATGTCATTCACAAATCTGACCACAACACAAGGACATAAAGGCAATAATAAGCCACAACAAATATAGAACAAACGGATGCACTTTTTAATCTTTACAGAATATTTTCAAGCAATAAAGAATTTTTCTGGACTTCACTTTGAGAGTTCTTGCTTCATATTTGGTGTCTGATCTCTGAGTACCAACTTATAAAACTTTGGAATGTACTAATAGAACCAGAATCTGATTAGCTGAAGAATTGGCCTGGCTCTGTAGTCCATCACTGAAGTAAACATAGCTAAAGTCCATTGGGGTTGAACTTTCCATGACTGAAAGATAGCATGGGCTCTTTTAGCATTTGGGAGTTACTTCTCTTGTCCATCAGGTAGCCGAAGTTTGGAGAGTGTGTTTGAAGGTGTTTTTCCGTAGTTGATAATTTTTTTCAGCTGATTTGTAGCTGCAGGTGCCTGCTTAAGATAGCTATTAAGCATATTGCATTGTGTTGCTACACTTTTTAAATCAGAGGCAGGCTGTGACAACAATGGATTTTCTGGCTGTCACTAAAGTAAATTATCAAGAAGGCAAAGAGTAATATTATTATGCATAGTAGCTGGTTAAAACCTTTGTAATCCTGAAAGGAATTTTATCCTTATCCTTTATTTGTAACTTTTGTTACAAATTGAAGGCCAAATCCTCCTTATCCTTTCATACTGCAAGGACAAATAAATTCATAGTAATTTCAAGTAAATATTTTCAAACTTAAGGTCAGAGAAATACAAGAAAGTAGTGTTTTCCAATTCTCTGAAAGCAGCATCCTGTATAATGGCTCTCTCAGTTGGAGTCCTATGAATTTAGGTCATCTGGCAGGTGCACGAAGGTGGCCAGGAAATATTGGAATTTCTTTTCACAATAACTTTATGTGCAAGAGGGAAGATTTAATTGCAGCTTGATTCCTGCAACCCTGACATAGAAAAGTCTTCTAATACAGCAAAGCACCCAAGTACTTCTTAAAGAATCAGCTTAAATTCTATTTTTAAAAAGGCATTGTTAATACCCCAATGTACTTTAACTGTGAGCTTGGTATTTAGCACAAGAAAATAGAGAACTGCTGAAATTATATGCTCGTAAATATGTCTTTTAAGTCAGTTGCTCTTTCCCAGGAAAAAGATATCAGGACAGAGAGAATGTTGTGAAACAAAAGTAAAAGAATCAAATCCTGGCAGAAGAAAGATGGGCAAGCATTGGCTTCTGTGTATCACCAAAATAAACTGACAAACACAACAGTGTATAGTTTTAAAGGTCAACTTCTCAGCTTCTTCGCAGAAACTCTGATTATTGGAAGAGTTACTTAAATAGTTTCTTTTACTCCCTAAATCTGTCATAGAAATGAAGCATAACAGGCTACGCTTAATGAGCTTAGCCTTCTGCTTTTTGATATTGAAAATTATCTTTAAAGATCTTTGAAGATTATCATGTGACATTATTGTATCTTAATACTGAGTTATTTTGAACATTTACTGTTCATTGACAACTGCAATCATTTTATGACAAAGGAGAAGCAGATTAACTAATATCCTATAATAGTTTTATCTTGTGTCAAGTGTGGTATTTACAGTAGAAACATCTCATTAAATATCTTTAGCTTGCAGATGATTTGCTCACTTAGTCCACAAAAGCAGGCTTCTCAAAGCTAAAGAGGTTTTCAGGTAGGTTACACATGACCTGGTGGCACATTTTTGTCAACCTATGAGTTTTAATTAGGTTGTAACTAGGCTTTCAACTCCTTTTGGTAACAAATCAAAACAAGTCTGGAGCCTGGATGATCATGCAATAGCGACAAATACTGAGGAATCAGTATTCATACTGAACCATCCCCCTCATTTCATTTATTGCAGAAAAAACCCGCCTTTGTTTCTCTTCTGCCCTACTGATTCCTCTTTCAGTCTCCAGGCTAGATCCAGCCCTACCTCACTGCATGGGAGTCAATACTCTTGAGTGCAGATCGCCTCCTCTCAGGTTGCTTTTTCCCAAGCATGTTCTTTTTCCACCCTCCACAGCAGTCATGACACCGAGGGAGACCCTCTTAGCTGTGTCCCATGAGGGGATGTGCCTTGCCACAGGCTGTGTGTCATAGCACAAAATCAGGGCAAACTGAATGCTCCTAGATTATCCCTTTCCAGACCTGCCAGCCACATCTTTCCTGTGAAGGGAGTGGTTTTCTCTTCCTTTTGGGTAATGTCTTACTTTAGGCTCTTTATTCTAAACCTCTTATGCTTAACCATGCAATATGATATGAACAGTGAGTGACAATAAATGTAAGTCTCTGAAGTGTCTGTCTAAGCATTGCAGAGAAAAGTGCAATGCGTAGCATTGCATGAGAGTAAGAATCTAAGCTATGGATAACAAGAGAACTGAATTTTAATTTATATGTAAAACAAAGATTGTTGTTATAAAAAAAAAAGAAGTCAAACAGCTTTGGATGAAAAATGGATATTCGTTTTATTTTCTTCTTATATAGTTGCAGTAACATGGGTACTATATTTGAATAATAAAAGTAACTGGAGCATAAAATTAATAATTTTCCACTGACCTCCATATTCATTTAAAAGTATTTTTCCTTGCAGACAGGTAAAGCTTTGTGCCAATTCTTATTTTCTTTAAGCTCTAGACAGTTAATCTAATCGAACAAAATAGAAAGTGAACAAAAGTGTATTAACAGGCCAGAAAGTCTCCAATGCCCTGTTAAGCAAAAGTTCAGGACTCAGGACTCATGTGGAGGCTGCATGTGCTCATAAATGCAAATTTTCATGACATGACTCTCACACAGAAAATAAATTATTAAAGAACCGTCATATAAAATGTGAAAATTAAGTCAATTTTCAGACATCCTCATATCTACCATAAATCATATATCCTTCTGGGTTGTAAAACTTTCTGCTTAAATAATCAGAAACTGATTATATATGATTCAATTAGTAATAATCTAAATATTTTTTTGAAAAACATCAATGTTTTTTCCTCTTAATCTTTACATCCCTATTGGAAAAAAGATATGTGACTACATATAGCATCTGGAAATATTTTTTCATCCAGTGCTCAAGTGTCCTCATTTTTCCTATGCAGACTAGAAATTCTCTAAGTAAATGACATCCTCACTGCAATGCCTCAGTCAGTGACTCCTTATTTCCAAATGTTTCTATCCAATATATACTCAGGAAGGTCATTTGTTATGCTATATGAAAGCCAGGTTCATACAAAGGACAATGCATTGTAACTTTATTAATGAAAAATATATCTTTTTTTCTTAATGTCTCTATTTGATTGATTCAATACGGTCTTCCACAGACCAAGGTGGAAAAGGAAGGAAGAAATACCTGAAACAATTGTAAAATAGCATTGTTCACCAATCACCTCTAAGAGTTTCTTGAGCTCTAGATTAGGGTTCTTTAAAGGTTAAAGTGTAGCCTGTACAGTCATTATAAATATTTGAGATTAAAAAAAAAAAAAAAGTAAAAAGAGGACAGAAATAAAAGGAGAAAGGATTCAAAAGGACAAACAGAGTTAAGAAGATGATGATTCATTGCAAACTAACATGAACACAGCATAAAAAGATAAATTATCAAGAGAAAACAAACCACCTTATTAGATTCCGTGGTTTTATCTCATTCTTTTACAAAAACAAAATTTTATCCAAGCCATTTTGGATAGGTACACTTTGTCAATCAATATGAAACTAGGGATTCTTAAATAAAGATCCAAATTTATCACCAATCAAGTTCTTCTGCCAATGAAATCATAGGACTGCTAATGTTAGTTCAGTCAAATCATTCTAATTAAAATTCAGACATTTAAAGAAGTCACTTAATCACCAAGGACTGTAAGCTCATTTCAAAACCACCTTGCCCCAATGATAGTCATAGCTCAGGTTTATAACTTACCCAACCCAAAAGACTCCCGCACATTACAGTGAGCATATGATGTGCATGTAATAATTCTGATGTTAGCCTAATTTCTCTGGAATAGTACAAACAGTTTAAGGTCTTAAGCCGTTTCCCTCAAAAATTCAAGAAGTGGTAAAATTCCTACCTTGCAAGCTAATTGAAAGATGACTTTTTTTTTCCATTTTCTCTTATGAGATATCATTTTCCTTGACTATAAAATATACGATTTTTCAAATGAACTCTTGGAAACACTCACTACTAAATTTTGATAATCAGCAACAGAGAAAATTGAATGAAAAGATATAAAAGCACCTGTATTCACATTGGTACAGTTCTGCAACAAAATGAAGAGAGCTGTATCACACACAGACCTGTTTCTCTGAAACTGCCCAGCCAACTGATAATCAGGCCTTGAGATCTTACAGTGCTTTGAAAGAGTCATCTTAAAAATTTATTTTTCACATTGGCTTTTCTATTTGCAGCTTTAAGGGAATCACCTACTTTAATATAAATGCTCATCAGGTAGGCCATTGTTAGAGCTGGGGTTTGTATTTCATATTGATCCAACCTAGTTTAAAGCAGAGAGATAGCCAAAACCACTGTCAGTGGTTTAACTGCTGGGCAAAAAATCTTTCACTGAACTGAACTATGCTTCCACCTTGAATTTTCATATACAGCTCCCAAACTGCATCATTAGTATTTCTACAAATATTGCACGTATTCATTTGAGTAAATGACTCTGCAATATTATATCTTCATTGAGTGCTAATGCTAAAGCACAGCTACATAGCATACACAATTTTGAACTAATTTTTGAGGTGCACCCAAATTAGTAATGAGTCAATTCTTGTCAATACGCTGCTACGAGGGAACAATAGAAAGCTCAGTCTTTACAATTAAAATGTTTCCTCTAAATACTGACCATAATCTTCTGCTTATTCTGTCTATAACTTTCTCTTTGTTTCAGACCAGAGAGCTTTATAGAGCATGTAGTTTGATATTCTATACATATACCTTTTTTTCTGGCCAACTCTTGTTGCTTTTAATTGCAGCAGACTGTTTCCAATTTTTCAATTAGTAATGTGATAGCTTTGAAGAGATGCACAATGCACCACCAAGATGGATGGGATCAAATAAAGGTGAAGCAAACTTTATAACTGTGTTAATTCTTTGTGCTGTTTTGGCTGGCGTAGAGTCAGTTTTCTTCACAGCACTTGGTATGTGGCCACGTTTGGGATTTGTGTTGGAAACAGCATTGATAATACAGAGATGTTTCAGTCACTGCTGAGCAGGGCTTTCACAGAGTCAAGGCCTTTTCTGCTCCTTACCGCATCCCACCAGTGAGGAGGATGAGGGGTGCACAAGGAGTTGAAAGGGCACACAGCTGGGACAGCTGAACCCAGCTGACCCAAGGGGTATCCCATACCCTATCCCATCATGCTCAGCATATACTGCTGGGAGAAGAAGGAAGGGAGGATGTTCCGAGTAATGGCATTTTTCTTCCAAAGTCACTGTACCTGTGATGGAGCTCTGCTTTCTTAAGGTTGCCTGAACACCTGCCTGCCCACAGGAAGCAGTGAATGGAATCCTTGTTTTGCTTTGCTTGTGTGCATTGCTCTGCTTTCCCTTTTATAATATTGCCTATTAAACCCATTAAACGTAAGTTTTGTCTCTTATTTTCCCAATTCTCCCTCCAGTCACACTCAGGGTGGGGAGAGAGCAAGCAGCTGCATAGGGCTTAATTGTCACTTGGGGCTAAACCATGACACTCTTCAATGTTTTAACACATAAAATAGTTTGAAGAATTGTATTTTAATTTTGCTGAACACAATTTTTAACTTTCAACTGATACTTAAATTTTGAAATCACAAAATTGCAAAATTAAAAATGGAACCAGCAGTTTGAGAAACCCCTGTGTTTCTTGTTGTTATAAACAGGAAATCCAGCAATCAGTTATGTTTCTCTAAGGATGTGCATACGTTGTAAATTGACGCAGAGATTTTCAGAGAGATATTTCTGAAACACCGAGTCCTGCAGCTGCCTTATTTTGGAGAGAATTTCCCTTAATCAGCAAATAGTTGGAAATTTAAGTCTCCTTCTTGCTAAAAACATATGTGAAAAAATATTCCATCTCAGGCAAAAAAAAAGTTAAGGAACACTGAAAAATAATAGTAACAATTGCAATAGGTTTAGTAAGAACCCTAACTGTATGGTACCCAGCTAATGAACCTTGTGAAATATTCCTCAGGGCTTTTTTCTACGATGTTTAGAAAAGAGACATGGAGGAAAATCAGCGCAAAACCTTAAATGAATGAACCCAGACTGAGAACTAGGACATAATTTTGTGCTGCCTGCAGAAACATCCTACAAGGCAGAAAATGGCTTGTGAGTCTATCTCCTTTTTGCCCAGTCTCCTCCTGGACAATTCTGCCTGCCTGAAGTTAGGATGCATGCTGTGGAGGCAGCACACTGTCCCACACTTGGTCCTCTCTCCCACTTGCAAGCATGAGAAGCTTATTTTTCTTCCTTCTCTAGACAACAACATGAGAAGCTGAACACCTTCACATGTTCCTTCACTGCCTGAAATATATAGCAAAATCTGTAGGAATTTTTTTTTTAGTGCTAGAGAAACAGAAGGGTGCAAGGTAAACAATCAGACAAGGGTTTTGCTCTGCCCCTGGTGCAACATTGTTGTGAGCTCCGCTCCCATTCAAACTCCTCTGCTTTACTCTGGATAAAAGTTTCTGATATCCATTAAAAAAAAAAAAATCCATATAATGTGGATAATACAAATCTACACGCATGGAGCATAATACCTAACTGAATCTAGATTCAACAAAATTACATGAGAAAAGAAAAAGAAGAAAGGAAACTTTATAAAAAATATTCATTTTCCATTAGGGAAAAGTAGAATGTAATGAATTGAAACAACCTTGCTTCAGGATTTATATCTGCAATGTAAGCAGAATATTGGTAAAAGAAAAATTGTCAAAATATTGAGCAATAAAATCTGAGAAGCTTGGGAATGTCTACTGCATATACCTGCTTACATAAGAAAAACCAACAACTTTGTGGAAACAAAGCTTAATTAGTCCAGCAAGTGCCATGTGGATCCTCCAAAAACCAGCTGAAAATATAGCGTGACATCAGTGCAGTACTCATGCTATATATGGGGTCTAGCTGTCAGAAACTGTTTATCCAGAGATTATAAAGTTTTCAAATGATGTTGTTATTGCCAGGAGAAAAACAAGACTCACAAGTCAAGAAATATCATGACATTTTGCAGTCCTTCCTTCTGCCTTGATTGTTCTATAGAATTCTAAAATATTTTTTTCTTTATATTTTACTTTCTATTAAAGTTGCTTAAGAAATGTTCCTGTTCATTCTACATAGTGCATCTTAAAGACAGTTATAGTAAATCTAGGTTTAGAAAAAAAAAATCTATGCTAAATGCCTTGTAAAACAAAAACAGTCTTCAAAAACAGACCAAAAAACAGTCTTCAAATACTTTAATTACCTCAGACAAAAATCATCGTTTTAATTTTTTTCAATCTTGAAATTGTTTGAGGGTAAAACCGTTCCAGCTCATTTACACACATGCACACTTCAATCACTAATGAAGCTCTAGAATTATTGGTAGTTGAAGTACAAGGAAAATTACTAAATACAATTTTATAGAGTATTTTAAATACCAGCTTGTACTATTTTGACTGGATTATCCCTGCAAATGGTTGTAATGACGGTTTTGAATCATGACTGTTTTTCTGTCTTTCTCTCTGTAACTGTGCATTTTACAGACAAAGCAAGGGTGTTATAGGTATCCAACTACCTGAGGCGTGTGCATATTCCATTTTAAGTTGCAGAGCAGCAGTGAAAGCGCTCAGACAAATAAACTGCAGGAGAAATCCAAGTCCAAATAAAGGTGGAATGAGTGGAGATCAGCAGATCAAGTCTGGGAAACCAGACCTTAAGGGCTGTTACAACTGCTGCTTTTCCAGATATCACAGTAAGAAAAAAGGAATGTCATGTTCATCTGTAACTTGATCAGAGTCAGATCTGTGCCAAGTCTGAAGATAAAGTCATCTTGTAACCCCTTAATTCCAGTGTGTTTTGTGCCCTTATTAACCTCTAAATAGTTTTGGCTACAAGTCATATAGCGGCTTGTCAAACTATCACTAGGTGACCTGTGAAAATCTTTTTTATTCTTAGATTTTTATAATTGTTCTAGAAAGTTGAGCCAAAGTCAATTTTTCAATACTTTGGGTAATATATTGAATATGAAGTCATAAGGATCATTTATTCAGTATAGCCTCTTAATATTTATCAAAAAAACCCCTTGTGAAGAATAACAGTATCAGTACAGGTTTTTAACAGATCTTTCTAAAAGCATATAATTTTTACTACATAATAATTCTAAGTTGTGGTAGAAATTTTCCAGGCTTTAATAGGTACAAGAGAAGAACTCAGAGACACTCCTGGTATTCCTTTGATAAAGTTGTGAGTATGAGTTCAAGTTACAGATAAAATAAATATAATTTTCCATAGTACAGAGTAAATAGCTATTTACCAATCAAACCTTACCTTTACTTGTTTAGACTTTGGAGCAATTACAAATGTTCCAATATACCAAATAATGACATTTATTAAAAATGCCTTCTAAAAATTATTACATAGTTTCATAAATATAACATATATGTTGTTTTATACATGAAAATATATATGTACACACATACATGCATATATCATTTATAGAAAATCTATACATACAAGCAGCCGTGTATGGATATGTGCGGGTGTTTGTATGTATATGTATATATATATATATCAACAAATAGTTTTGGTCACATAGTACAGAAGCATAAAAATGTATGTGATAGCTATGAAGATATTTTGATTGTTAATTTGAGAGCCTTTTCTGGTCAAATGCCATATCTATGTTAATTTTTAATACAGTGAGCAGGATTTTGTTTGTGTGTGTGTGTGTGTGTGTGCGCGTGTTTTTGCATATTTGTAAATTCCCTTTTTACATCTATTTTGCTAAAATCATCCTTGAAAGTCGAGCCAATGTCTAGTTGCTCAATAGTTTTGTGGATACACTGCATGCAAACTCACAGCAGAGCAGTTAAAACGATAGCCATAGCTGGCTTATTCTTTCTGCTGTTCTACACATGACTGAGCATCTTGCTGGTTCAATAGTCAAAATTCCTCTTTAATAGCTCTAAAATGATCTGGAGGAACAAAGGGAATAGTACAATACTTTCCTTTTACTATTTTCACTCTCTCACTGGAGACTCTTCTTTCGACTTTTCCAGAAAATAATATCTTGCAGGTGTGCTGATTGTAGATAATTCCTGCTATCTCTTCTCTGTTAAACAAACACACAGAATTGTCCATGTCATAAGCAGCCTCCCATAGGTCCATTATTAAAAATTTCGTTACTATGTTTATATGTCAGTTGATATTGTCTTCTTTTAAGTCTAGTAGTGGCATTTAAAAAATTTAATTTAAGCACACAGTTTTCCCTAAACGTTCAGATGTATTTTGAGGACACTTAGCATCTGTTTATTTACATTTTTATTACTGGCATTAGGGAATTGATACATTAACCTATCATATAGCTCTTGTATATAACATTTAACACATTTTCTAGAGAAGTTAAATAAGGCCTTTGCTGGTGTAAAGTCAGCATTTTTTTCCAACTTAAAAGTTTTAAAAAATCTACAGATGAGACTTCATCCTAAATTTCAAGTGCGGATTTTTAAATCATTAGATTCACTGACTAGTTACCCAACATTTCCCAGGATTTGTGAAAATAGTTTCCTTAGGAAAAAACCTAAACCGCTGTGTCAAGTAATGTACCCCAAACCCATCAGTTGCTGTCTTCCAAGTAGTACTTAATTTCTAAGTGTGCTAATCTAAACTTTGTGCTTCATCTCTAGATGCTGAGGAACAGTGAAAATTAGTTACAACTGCTGTCAAAGAGTTTTCTCAGCAGTTTAATTTTAGAAGGTAATTGTTAACGTTTAATTGATCATTAATTGCATAAGATCATTAATGATTTTATGATGCTCTACTTCAGTGAGATTTAAAATATTCATCAACCAGAAAAATATCTTGGCTTCTTCTTTCTTAACTTTCACGTAATTTAACTGGTTAACTGGACTGGATTAGTCTTAGTTCAATATGGATTTCTAAAATCAGTATTGCCGATGACACTAAACTGAGAGGTGCCGTAGACTCCCTTAAGGGCACAGAGACCTTGCAGAGAGACCTCAGCAAATTAGAGGACTGGGTAATCACCCCCCAGTGCCCCACTCTTGTTTGAAGTTCAAAAAAGAAAGTGCTGAATTCAGCACCAGGGATGGAGAAACCCTGAATGTACAGACAGGCTGGGGAACGAGATGCTGGAAAGCAATGCCACAGAAAGGGGCCTGGGGGTCCTGGTCGACTTTATACCAGCAAGTTGACCATGAGCCAGCAGTGCCCTGGCAGCCAGGAGGGCCAAGCGTGTCCTGGGGGGCATCAGGCACCGCATCGCCAGCCGGGCAAGGGAGGGGATTGTCCTGCTCTGCTCTGCTCTGGGGCGGCCTCACCTCGAGTGCTGGGGGCAGTTTTGGGTGCCGTTATATGAAAAAGACATTAAGTTATTAGAGACCATCCAAAGGAGGGCTGTGAGGATGGTGAATGGCCTTGAGGGGAAGCTGAATGAGGAGCGGCTGAGATCACTTGGTCTGTTCAGCCTGGAAAAGAGGAGACTGAGGGGAGAGAGAACTCATTGTGTCTTCAACATCCTCGTGAGGGGAAGAGGAAGGGCAGACACTGATCTCTTCTCTGGTGACCAGTTGCAGGGTCCGAAGAAATTGAATGAAGTTGAGTCAATGGAGGTTTAGGTTGGATATTAGTAAAAGGTTCTTCACTCAGCGGGTGTTTGGGCACTGGAACAGGCTCCCCAGGGAAGTGGTCACAGCACCAGCCTGACAGAGTTCAGGAAGCATGTGGACAGTGCTCTCAGGCACATGGTGGGATTCTTGGGATATCCTGTGTAAGGCCAGGAATTGGGCTCAATGATGCTGATGTGTCCCTTCCAACTCAGCTTATTCTGTGATCCTATGAAATAAATTTACATGGTCAGTATTATGAAAAGAGGGAATGCTTTTAAACTAAAAGACAGATTTAGATCAGATGTTAGGAAGAAATTCTTTACTGTAAAGGTGGTAGGGCCCTAGAACCTGTTACCTAGAGAAGCCATGGATGCCCCATACCTTGAAGTGTTGAAGGCCAGGTTGGATGGGGCTCTGAGAAACCAGGTCTAGTGGAAGGAGTCCCTGGCTATGCGGGGGGAGTTGGAACTAGCTAATTTTTACGGTTCCTTCCAACCCAAGCCATTCTACAATTCTTTGATTCTATGATTCTTTGAAATGCTACAAATAAAAGAAAAATTAGAGCTGTGGGTTCACACTCTATGGCCACATAACAGCTACACATCTGCATACAGAGAGTGAAGGTTTTTGAACTTTCAGCTGCCTCTTTTGTGGGGCATTTTGAAAGACTTAGTGACGTTCTGAGTTTCCAGTGTTTAGCACGACAATCTTTTCCAGTTTTTCACTTTTCATTCTCCTTGTAGTAAAAATTCACATAGATGTAGCACGATGAACCAGCAAGGCTTTAAAATCACCAGTTAAACTAATTTCATGGCTTGCAATATACTCTTGATTGCTTCTGCCCAGTGCGTGCATAAATATTTGATATTATATGACAACATAAGAATTAGGAACATAACATTAGTTTAGGAGTAGAAAAATGTGTTTATATACACCAAGGCCTAATTCAAATGCTAAATTGACCTATTTTCTGCTATTTGGAGTGGAACTGTAAATTATTAATTGCACATGACACTGGAGCTTGTGTTTGCTTGCATTTCAATGTCAAATTGACCAACTTCTCTCTTCAGAATAAAGATATGACATAAGTGCATAAAAATGGATTGATGGACTGTTGCACATAATTTCTGATTCATAGGTGAATAACTAGCTGTTAGCTTGAATATGTGACTCTCCTTCATTCTATGGCAATAACCCTCTGAAGAAAATTTTGAGAGATTATTCTTAGTCACTGGTAGACATAAACTATATGATAATCAGTTCAATATTTAGAGAAAATCCACATATACAAGTCCAAGGTATATTTAGTAGTTTCAAATCTTGCCTGATGAATATTTAAGACTGAATGCAAATTTTCACAATATTGTCACTTTAGCTAGTATGGTTGATTTTCCACTGTCAAAATTTTCGACATCCTTCCATGCTTAGCCAAGAACTTTAACGAAGAACATATTTCAGTATCTTTAAAAAAGAAAAATATTCCTTTTAAGAGAAAAGTAACAATATTTTACAGTGAAAAACTTAGGAAATTTAGCATATTTTTTTTTTCTCATAGATATATTACCATTTTTCTCTAATGCGTTAGTTAAATTAGTTGTATACAATTTCCATGAGCTTTTAAAGTATTTGTTAGCTCGTTGGAATATCCATATTTAATGCTGAATATTTAAGATTAATATATTAAAGTGTGTCGTTCCTGTGCTTTGAGTGAGTGAGCAAACTCAGTTTGACAATGAAAAGATATGCTTAAAATAAAAGCAGAGAAAGAAAATCTTTCCTGGGAAAATAATGATTCGGGGAGACACCCGAGAAAACATAGCGAAAGAAACGTAGACTTTTTTTCCGGTGAGAAGCATTAACGTGGATTTTTGTGTGAAGCTTTAATGGCTGAAGTCCTGGCCCAGACGTCAAGTGTCTTTCTGCTCCCAAGTTCCTGCTCCAAATGTGAAGCTACTGCTGCATTTAGGTGATTTCAATAAGTAAAATAATCACTAAATTTTAATCTTTCAGAAGGCTGAAATATTTAGTGGAAATGTACCAGAAAATCCATGCTCAGGTAAACATAGCTTGAAATTTTTGGTCAACAGATTCTTTTACTGAATTCTTACATTGGAAATACTCATTCATATGTGGATATCCTTATAACACAAATAGTAAACATTTTATACCAAGTTTAATTCAATCCATTTACTTTTAAAATAATAAAATGAACCTTTTAAGACTTTTTAAAAAGTCCCCAAACTTAAACCAAGAGACTAAAATTAAATATACACTTTAAGCAAAACCATGTAATTATTTTTGAAGTCTTTAATTCTAGATTAAAGTTTATTTCTATCCCCGTAAATCTTTTTTATCTGCTTCATCTATGCCTGTAATTGTTTTCAGATAAATTAGAAAAATGTAGTACTCACAAATCAAGTACTACTGTAATTCAATTTCCCCAGTGTAGAAAATAATACATTTGAATTATGAAATATGTGGTTGTATATTCAGGGTTTTTTCGTTTCTGTCTTTATAAGTTTATTGTTGGCTCATTAGCAAACATATATAGAAGTTTCATCTCTACCTAAGAAGTATACAGACAATAATAAATTATATCTGCTCCACAGTTTTCATTATATTGTTGTGTTTTACTATGGTACATTGACATTCAGAGCATTTATTATGCCAAATATTTGTACATTGTGTATGACAATGGATGTTCCTATAAACTTTCATGAAAGATTAAAAGCCCTGCAATTAGGTTAAAAGATAATATGTCTAAGGAAAATTTTTACTGCTCTATTATCCACAGTTTTTGTTCCTTCCTTACTTTTTACATAAGACTGAACTTTCATATTTTACTTTCTCAGTAAAAAATTAGGCTTTTTACATAACAAATATAATAATATATTACCTAGCTATGGTAATAACAACTTTGTGTTCTGAGCCTTTAAGAAATGCATAACCACTATGATAACACACATGGTTATTTTGCATTTAGCTATTCTTTAAAAATCTGTGAGTAGAGCTATCACTTAGATAAATATTTACACTAGAAGGTGTGCAATTTAACACATGCAGTACTAAAGTACCGTAACTGTGTGAAAAATCCATGGCATACTTTTAAGGCAATTTTAAATAAACTTAATCTACAGATTCAGAGATTCACAGAAAATTCTTAGTTGAACAAGGATCATCAAGTCCAAGTCTCAACCAGGACATGAAAATCAAACAGAAAGATAACCCAGAAACACAGGGCTGTGGGGAAGGAAGGCAAGAATAGAGTCATAAATTGATGTTTAGTGTTTGAAATCAACATTTTGAGTGTAAATGAAGTAATGTTGAGAAATGCTACATTTGAGCTAGAGAAGCTGCAAATATTAAGTCAATGCCAGGAAAAATCATTCAGGTAAAAGTCTAAACAGGACTCATACAATTCTAGTAAACCTTTGCTATCACTTGGAATGAACAGTCGCTGGGTTTAATACTTGAGTATCTTGCCTCAAACATAATGCTTAAATTTTTTTCTAGTTTGAATATTGGGAATGAATTAAAATATTCCAATCCCTAAACTATTTTTTTGCTGTAAATAAAAAAGTACATGTTAAGTACTTTTGATGATTGATTAGCTCAAGGTGTACTTTTTTTCTTTGTAATGATATCATTATATGAGAAGATGCAAAGGAAAAAAGACTTAAGAAAGTAAAATATTCAGGAGAATCTTGGTGTGAACATGACAGAATCAGGTTTTTTAAACTTTGATCTGCACAATTTGCATACTGAGAAATATCTCTACACCTACCTTTTCTTTTTTATTAAATGTTATAAAATGTTAATTACCTGTAGAAGAAAACTGCAGATTTTTCACATTTTATGTTGCATTTTAAGACCTTTTTAAGAGTTATTCAGGCTCTGTTATCACAATAATCTACTTTGCAACAGCATCCTCATCAAATTTCATTGTCCTCTACAGACAGAGATATAGCCTTACTCCATTGGTTGATACTTTTGTTTTGCCAATAATGACCAGCTCCAACTATTCAGACCACAAAACCCTGCTAGAGAGGGAAATGATGTTAAAATATTTGAGAAATTCAGGAGAAATCCCACAAAGCCATAGTTTTCTAAGGCCAGAGTTGATAAAGGGAAAGATCTGGGTTAATTCAGGAGAAATCCCACAAAGCCATAGTTTTCTAAGGCCAGAGTTGATAAAGGGAAAGATCTGGGTTAATTCAGGAGAAATCCCACAAAGCCATAGTTTTCTAAGGCCAGAGTTGATAAAGGGAAAGATCTGGGTTAATGNTTTTGTTTTGCCAATAATGACCAGCTCCAACTATTCAGACCACAAAACCCTGCTAGAGAGGGAAATGATGTTAAAATATTTGAGAAATTCAGGAGAAATCCCACAAAGCCATAGTTTTCTAAGGCCAGAGTTGATAAAGGGAAAGATCTGGGTTAATGTCTGTGGAGACCAGGAATCAGGAGTCATCATTTCATTTACATAATATTTCCTTTCAGTAGAATACATGTTGATTTATAAAAAGCACTTAAAATAAATTGTTTGGATCTATTTCAACTATATAATCTCTCTGATATATGGTTAGCTTTAAATCTCACTCTTGTCCCATTCTGATAGACCTCATATTTATAAAAGTTCGAAGGTTTTAAATTTAAGGTGCAAAACCAGACACCTGATTAGTTTTGGACAGAATCTAATGAGTCGATTCTGAGCAATTGTAAGGAAGATCCAGAGCCCCTGAATCAGATTTCTAATATTTAGTGCTCTCATAAATCCTGCATCTTATTTTAATGGAATTGGCAATATTATTGGACCAAGCTCATTAGAGAATGAACTTACAGCACTTTTAACACTCATCACCGTACAGAAAGAACAGTCATTACCTCGGTGCACCTACACTTTTTAATTTCTCGTGAGATTCATTGCTCTGAGATTAATATAATTAGAATGTATAGTACATGTTTTGCTATGGATATAAAAATGATAAAAAAATATATATCCTCCCTAGAACACGGAACTCATGCCACAGTAAGAAAACAATTTTAAAACCTAAAATAAATTTTTCTAGGAGTGTTTTGAGACAATCCTAATATTTACGTATCAAGTGGACCTTGGCGACCAATACGTGCAAGCATGACATATACAGGCATGTATATAGATGTATACATTCTTACTATAAGCAAGTATAACAGCATGAAGTACAGTAATGAAATGATAAGTAAGACTCTTCCTTAAAAGACTGGAGTTAATTTAACCAGGAATCCTTCTCCGCATTTCTGCTGGAGTAGAGAAGATTATTAGGTAGATGTTAGCATCGTGTTTGTTCTTCATACTGCTTTAGTTCTATGCTTGATGCTCTTCCCATTTACTTTCAATGAAAAAAAATTCTATATCCAAATATGTTGTAATTTTGCCAAACTTTTTGCACTCAGCACTGAACAGAATTTCTCTAAGATAATTTATGTTACAATTGCTGAGTACTCTAACAAAACATCTGGGCTCTGATATACTTAACTCAGTGGTGTACGGACACTTTTGGAGTTCTGCAAGTTCCTGGCCTCTGTGTTCATCCATGGTAGTATCAGAGAGAAAAGCATTTCTCTCGACTAGGAAAGGAAAGAGCAGCTCGTCAAATATCATGGTGGTTTTTTCTCTTCCTCTGTCTCCTTTTAACAGAGCTATGCTAGTTCTTAGTATATAAGGGCAAAGGGATCTTTATGGATAGTTATAACAGTGTTGGAAACAACTACTTCACTGAGAATTGTAATTACTTATTCATTAGCATTTTGAATATTTTGCTTTCAGTCACCAGTGGTTTATTGCTTTGTCCCAGTCTGAATTCTTGAGAGAATGCAAAGCAAAACAGCTACCTCAGGTCTTGTTCAGGCTGCAGAATTATTCAATTAACAGGTTAAAATGTAAGATTCAGTGTAAAAATGGTTCTTATACACATGAAGTACGTTCCCTTCTCTCTTCCTTCTCCCTCTCTCCACCACTCTCTGAGTAAACTAATTTTGATTTATAAATCCATACTCATGTGTTTTGAAAACACAATAGAGATGTACTTTAAACACCAGTCTATTTTTAAATCCGTAGACTCCAACAGAACTTTCTATGCTTAAAATGAGTACTCCAATTCCACTGGTAATATCTTTAGGACTAGCATAAACTTTTGATGTACATCCACTATTCCAGCTATCCACAGTGAAGTTCTCTGTAAATTTTACAACGGCAAATACACAGCAACTGAAGACAGCATAAAGCCTCAGGTTCACTGAAGAGCTTCTTAGGCTCTCCATTCTGTATGCTGATGGCTTTCTGGTTTCCCTTTGTAATTTGAAAGCTTTTTATGCCATGTGGAATTAAAGAAATTATATTATGCTATGTATATAAAGAGCATAAAAAATAAATAAAAGCATGTATGTATATAAGCTTATGACAAGAGACATCTAAACATTATTGAATAGAATTTTGCAAGCAAAATATTTGAATAAATACGGACAATCTAAATGCACATACAGAGAACTCAAATATTTTAAAATCCAATTGTAACTGAAGGATCACCAAAACACACCAAGAAAATCTGATACATTTTAACTTTTGAAAATAAATTTTAAAATAATGAATGTTCTTGCACAGCTTACCAGATTAGCTTTCCCCAGGCGAAGGAAAAGAAACAGACCTGAGCTTTCATCCTCAAAGGGGTATATATAAATATTAAAATACTTTGCATTTAAGTAGCTTAGAGAATTACAATAAGAAAACCATGTTGAAATATATAAAGTGAATGTAAAATAAACAAATCTCATCTAATGTCTTACAATATTTTTTCCTTCTTAACCACCATATTGTATGTAAATATGCATCCACATATGAAGCAACAAAACTGTGGTAAGGATATTTATTATATCATTATTGGCCCATTATGCTTGTTCCATCTCCGTGATTCTAAAATAAGAAAAATGTTTTACTTGTATGTATAGAATAGGTAATCAAGCTGCCAAAGTCAACACTGGTATGTAGTATTAAGTCAAACATGGAAACAGCAATAAAAAGAAAAACTGCTGTCTCTAACAAGTTCTGTTTACTTATACTAAGAAAAATTTATCATATCACATGCTGAAGGACAAATGTTATGCAGAAACACAGGACCTAGATTAGCAAATTGTTGCTTGAGTGTTATGATCCAATTATAAGCGATGCCTCTGCTCAAATTAAGGTGCAAATGATACCATAAGCCAAAGCCAATATAACAGATTTTATTTAAGAGTAAATGTGAGGTAGAGAGACAGAAAGAAATAGGAAGAGAGAGTGGGGAAGGGGAATAGAAAGTGAGTGAGAGAGAGAGAGAGAGTCATTAAGCAAAATGAATTCTTGCAGTGTCCAGCTAGTCCTTCACCCTGGTCTTCTTGGTGGTGGGGGTCCCCGAGTTTTTCTTCTGGAGGTACCACTTTTATACAGTCCAAGTCCTGGGCATTCACGAGGCCTAGATGCCACTCCCATAACTTTGGATAATATATGTGTAAGCCGTTTCTTCCTTTCTCCCAGTTTGCCGCTGGATGAATTTTTTGTGAGTAGGTTGCCCAGATCTGCCTCACCAGGCCTGGAATCAGCATCTTCCTGTTGTTGCCATCCATGCTCATCTCAAGTTCTGTTGTGGTGACATCTTATGGACACAGTATTTTGAGACATGCAATTGCATTCTTAAGTCCTCACAATGCGTATTTCTTATGGGGCAATTACCGCAGTGTCTGTGGAGTTCTTAGCCACACTTCACAGCAGAGGAAATCTGCAGAGGATCAGTCTTTACAGCACAGCGGAATCAATATATATGGCAAATGTAAACCTTGATAACTATTTTTTGCCAGTTTCATACATCCTGCCACATTAGATTTACATTTCCAAAATATTCACGTGCAAGAACCTCTATCAAAGTAATTCCATCAATAGTTTAATAAGGAAATATTAGCACATGAAAATCTGATGCAAAGATGAGTCAGTATGCTGATAGGGTAATGCTTCCTATATTGTCACAAACAATTCTGAAATAGATAAAATACAATAAGTTTTTAAATGAAGAGGAAAGTAAAGCTGATCTGGTTTGTATGTTTTTATGTAACACTGGAACTAAGAGACAATGAGAAAGAATTTCCGCGAAAGAATTTCCAAGAAATACTGACGCAAAACTAGTTTCTAGAACACAAGAGAACAAGATTAATTGACTAAGAGTACTTTTTGCATTAATTTCTTTAGAATATTTGTTTTTGTTAACGCTTAAATTGAGTGAGAAATACTATTTCCACAATGTCCAACATTAATGTTAAGATATTAAATAAATAACTAAATATTTTTTCATTATTCCTTTTTCATAGCCACCAAAACACTATGTGTGCTCATTTAGTAAGGGTTGTAGGTGATGAGAAAACAGACTTTTTCTGATATATTTGAATTCATGGATTTGTTTTTATTTTCTTTCTAATTGCAATAGCAATAATCTAATCTGGAATTTCAAAGTCAACCCATCATTATTTCTTATTCCTGGATGCCTTCATACCTAGGATTTAACCCCATGGAAATGTAGCATAGCTGTGATTTTAAAAATGAAGAGAGGTGAAGCAGAAGCTTTGGACACATACCATGTAATTTCCTTTATGCTTTGTATTAGTGTTTTAATGGAGAAATGAACTTGAAATAAAATGTTATCTTTGTGTTTAAACCTTATCATAAACTAAAAATAGCTATCAATGACTATTGCTCAATTGAGGCACTGTGAACAAGGCACTGGGTTATGCAAGAGGAGCAACAATCTGCTTACAGCTGGGGTGGGCCTCTTTAGCCCATTTCCATAAAACAACACTTTAGTTCAGTTATTTAAAAGGGAGATACCTAAATTTAAACTAATCACTCAACACTTCGTGTCAGTCAGCTGAGAGAAGCGGGTACATACAGAGCTGAGTAATTTGATTTATTTTAGATACTATTTGTGTGAATGACTCACCTTCTTACAACAGGTATTTAAGTCCACTGACTATAAGGGCAGCCTAGGACAGTTAGCTCAGACTTTGATGTCTGATTTTTTTGATATTTGGGGTTGAGTAGGACTCATCTCACCCTCTATGACCATAACACTCTTTCTTTCTCACCTTCCCCCCAGGGCTCAGTCGTTCATACTCCAAAGATCAACAGCACATCTCTGATGTGGCATGATTATGTGCCTTTGGCTCAGGCTGCCACAGAGACCCATAGATTTTGGGAAACATCTGTGAGAAAGCCTGCAGAGAAGAGCCTTGTAAGTTATGACTGTAGAGTTACAGACAGAGATAGAACCATAAAGATGAAAGAGCACGAGTAACTGAAAGAATCAAAAGCACCAATGTGCAAAGTACAAAATCTAAAAAGGGAAAAAAATAAAAGATGGGAACATGTGGGTACCATTGGATTTGGTGGATGCTTTCAAGTTACTGATAGTACAGATTTGCTCTTGGGAGCAATGGAACAACTCTTCTCCTGACTCATGGCTGCCTGGCCAATAAAGACAATATTGTGTATTCCTGGTAAGAGACCGAAAGTTCTTAACAGTGGGGTGAGAATCTGTATTATTTTCTCAGTAATCAGGTAAAACCTAGGTATCTTTCATATTTACAAGCCAGAAAAAAACACCAAAAAAACAAACAAACCAAAAATCCCAAACCTGCTCTATTTTTAACAGAGATATTTTTGTGTATGGTTCTAGATGCCTAAACAAAATGGCCCAGAGAGGAGTTATAGTAATATGGCTGTTGAATATTCTGCCTAAAGAAATGTGTAAGGCAGACTCTCTAATTTTATGGTTGAAGCTTATTCGACACTTGCACTCTGCAGCTTGTCAGGCAGAACTTCAATGGAGTAAGAGGAATGGAAGAAAATGTGCCAATATTAATGGACCATCAAAGCAGCTCTCTCCCTGTTTTCAGACCGATCTCCAGTTAGCAAACTGACATGAAATTGCTCCTTGTTCAGCCTTCTGAGATGATGCTTCTGAGAGGCTCATGACTATGTCACAAATGCAATGTATATGGCTGTTAGGAAGAAAACAGCTTTTTGGAAACTCTTGCAGACTAAGAAATGGTGTACACAATGCATACTGAAGGACTGCAACACAAGCACTTACGCCACCAGACTATAAAGACCCCACATAAACATGTTCGTACACAGCAACTTGAAAGGTTATGAGACTTTTCTATTAACTTGTTGATGTGAAGGAGAATGTTCATGATATCTGCAGAAGTGAACCTTGATAAAAATTCTACTGATTGTTCAGGAGGTTTTTCCCTTGATAATTTTCATCTCACCATTTTTTGGTCTGGAAGACTTTTTATGTTTATAAGGACATGTAGTTTTTAATTTAAAATTCTTTAACCCCTTATTTTTATACTTTATTGTATTCTGGAAACTCATGTGTTACCTTTCACTGGAGAGAGATGTTGGCTTGCCAAATAAATACATTTCACTCGTGTTGATTCTCAGCATTTCCTGGCCATCCATTTCTTAGAGGTATGTAATCCTCCAAAGCCAATATTTTCTGTCAACACCCTGCCATACTTTAAATATTGCACTCTTAAGTACCAATTACTCCACTTAAACTATCAATAAGAGGACGATTTTTCTTTTTTTTTTTTTTCAATATGGCCATAAAGCTCACAATATTCTCTACACCAGTGTATTACTATTTTATTATAATAGAAAATCCCAAATCCAGAGTGGTTGGTTGGTTTGTTCATTTGTTTGTTTGGATTGTTCTTGTTGTTATTGCCTTGCTTGGTTTTATTGTGCTTTGTGGGTCTTTTTCTTGTTTGTTTTTGTTTTTTTCTTTCTAAGTGTCAGTATGAGTGATTAGTTCTGTGAAGTGATACAAGCAACAAGTCTTTTATGATTCACAACGTTCGATGCCTTTTGGAAACAATTAGCGTTCCACTAATGGCATTAATACCAAAAATTAGAGCTGCTGCATTAACCTGCTCAACTCTCACTCCTTTTTGCATTTGCTTAGGTTATCAGCAACAAAAATTTTATACCCTAGTTTGTTGTTGACAACTCATGTAACTGCACTATGCTTTGTTAGATTTTCATAAGGGTAAGAGGTTGTGCAATTAGAAATAGTAAGTAGTGAATGCTGTTAAAACACCGTGAGAACATTTATCTGAGCTTATAGCTATGGTATGTCATCATTTAGATACTTAATTATCACAACATGTGTTTACTATTTTTTTTTTTTAATTTGAAGAATACTTTTTGTTAACAAGGTCAGATGTGACCTGAATCTTCTAACCTGATATTTGCCTCATTTAAGAGAAATACTAGATAACTTATCAAGATTGATATTCTTTCTATACTACAAATTCTTTCATTTATGATTGCATTTCTTTATGTACTTCCCTTCAGGATCAGGAGATACAGATGACTTGCTAGTGAATTTATTAATTTCAGCAGGGAGAAAGAGAGAAGCTGGAGATTATAGCTGAATGTTTTTTAACATTAAAATAAAACATGATGGCATGTCTGCTCCAGGGACAAAGAGAGACTGATAAACTGCATGCCCTTTCACTATATTAGATGTTTTACACCATCTGTACTTGCTCTCCTTGGGAAAGAAAAAATGATAAGGGTTAACAAGGTACATCCCAACCGTACTTCTTAATTATGAGAAGAATTTTTAGTAGTGTTACTGACCACAGGTATAATTAAAATCTACAGCCCCACAACCAAAAACCCTCCCTAAATTCCCTAGGCAAAATTCTGCCTAATCTGATTTTTATTATTGTACAGCTGTCTTGACTTTAAACCCAGGAGAGAATCTCAAAATCAACAGATTCTGTAGGCATTCAGGGAAGCTGCACGGGTGGGATGGAGCATACAGAGATTTTTTTTATTCCCTTTTGTCTGAATTATACCATCCTTTTCTTTTTTTTTCTTTTAATTTATTTTTAGTATTTCATCAGAATTAATCCATTACTGCAGCTTTATTTTTCTTTGTGTTTTTTTCCTCAAAAATACATTAAGATTTCACTTTCTTTTGTTTTTGAAAAAAAAAGAAACTCCAAAGTCCTTGCCGTTTTTTCAATCACAGTCACATCAAATTTATTAGGATGCTTAGAGAAAAAGCAAGCCAATTTTTTTGATTAGTAGAAATATTCTTTTTTATTTTAGGTCCCCCTGACAGTATTAAAACAGAGACTGTAGTTTAAAGATTGTCATTTTAGTGTAGATTGATTTAAAAACTGAAAAACAGATTTTTTTTAAACCTTTAAAAATATATATGTGGCTAAAGAATATTGAAACAAAACTTATTTCCTCTGCTGGTGAGAAAAATAATACAAGTAGGGTGGCACTCATTACCAATTAATAGCGGAAGAAAGATGTTTGATAATGGATTTGTAGCTTAGTTTTGAGCTCTTATGAATTTGGGTAGGATCCGACTCTCTTTTAGAAGTGTATTGCAAGAATTTAAGGGGTTGTTGGACAACACCTTTCCAGTCTAAGCAAGTAGGCTTTTTGCCAGAGTTAAGACAACTGTAAAATGAAGCATAAGAATTCCTGACACATGCCTGGTGTCTTTGTTCAGCGTGACAAGAACTTACAACAAACATCAGGCCCCCATCAATGAGTCGTGACAGTTGGTGGCTTATTTCTCATCTTGACTTCAGGTTTATGGGGAGTGATCGGTGCCTAGAGTCTTACACTGGGAGGAATCTCACATTCACGTTGGGGATTTCTTCCCCGCTCATGGATCTACTTGGATTCATTTCTGTCTTTGCTATGACGTGTTATGCTTTCACACCTTGTTTTCTCCTCCCTGACCTGCAGCTCCATGTTACGTCTAAATTTAATATATATAGTGCCTTTCACATATGTCATATTCCAATTCTATTACTTTGTTCTCCCAAAGAGCAAAAAACCCCCAAACCAGTTTTGTCCAGGTCTAGATCTCTTTAAGCAGACCATTTGTCCTTTTTTACATCTCTGTGGTCTCCAGTGCCACCCCGACCATCCCACATGCGTGCTTCCTGTGTGGTGACCTCTGCCCCTGCTTGAAAGACTCCACCATTACACCAGATCTGTACCTCTCAGTATTGCATCACAGTCACAAAACCATGGCAGCACCATATGAAGACGAGAAACAGTGAAAGAAGTTAGCCAATCAGAAAATTAGAATTAGTCAATTAGAAAATTGTTGTTGCAGGAGCAACAAGTAAGCAAAAAAAGCTGCAGGCAATTCAGTGGAAGGTTCAGGCAGAGCAGACCTGGCAACCTTCAGTCCCAAAGCTGTGCAAACTCAGTATGAACCTGATGGCCTGTTACTGGCACAGGGCAATGTGTGAGAGCAGGGCAGATGGTGCCAAACATGACAAAGGGCGCTAATGTGGAGTGCTGGCCATGGCTCGTGGAAAAGCCTGTTAGGGGTGCAGTGATAATTGGTATGTGCTATAAAAAATGGGAGCGAAATAACAGCATCTTTTTGGAGGTCAGGGACACTGAAGAAGTTTGTTTAGAAAGCAATCATTAAGAATTCAAATGAAGGTGAATAGAAATGTGTTTTTGATCTTCTTTATGGTGTAACATGTGATCTGAACTTGAGGCAGAGAGCTTCCTAGAAACTTAAGAAAATAAATCACACAAACCCTTTATTAAAATATTTTTCTGTATTCACTTACATACTCAGCTGTAAAAATCCAATATAAATGTCATGGACACTCCATCTCTGGAAGTCAAGGCTAGGGTGGATAAGGCTTTGAGAAACTTGGTCCAGCGAAATGTGTCCTGGTTTGTGGAAATTTAGCCATTCTCTGATTCTGTGATTGCAACTCCAGTGAAGAAACATTGAATAATCCAAGTTGTGAAAATGTTACTAACAAAGAAATGGTGTTTCTAGGAAAAACAGAGGGTAGATTTAATCTCTGAAAGCATGTTTGGAAGTAAGTGCAACTTCTGCGTAGTTTCTCAGGTTTGTAGACACACCCTCTAAAGGGGCATTTCTCATGCTGCACATTTAATTTTTTGAACATCATAATCTTGAACAGCTGCCACAGAAGAGAAGTGCAAGAAAGCCTCCTCATCCTGCATTCTTATTATGACACTAATAAACCAATCACAAAACCACAAAAAATATCTACTTGAGAACTAAATAACAAGTTAACTGTAAGTTAGACTTTTCTATTAGGCATCCAAGTAGAAAAATAAAATGCCTACAAGGAGATACAAAGGAGCCTGGTAGCTCCAAGAAGGGCACATCTTTCCTCCTTTTGTCTGGGAAAAGGAAATAGATAATTTCACAGTTCTGAGTGGTACAGAGCTGAGGCTTTCTTTCTTACCTTGCACCTGGCCAGAGTGCTACTTTTGCTTGCCAGAAAGGGAGATAGGACATAAGCCTCAGTCCTTTTCCATCTCTTGCATTACTTCACCCTTTTTCTCATAGGAAATATCACACTTCTATGAAGTGTCAGACTTCATTCTGTCAACCAAAGTAATAAGGAGAGATTTTACCCCCAAATCACTGAGCATCCAAGGACAAACCAGTCCTAGCCGCCACAAAACCACTTACTAGAAAATAATACAAAGTAGCAACTAGAAATAACTTTCCAGATAGAGAGATCATTTGTATCTACAGAATCCTAGAGCTTCTCAGAATGGGGCATTTATCTTCAAATAAATAAAACTATGCAGAACATCTTGTAGCAATATATAGCAAACTAGTAAGCAGTTATTTTTCCCCAAAAGCATTTAGTTTATGATTTCCAGCTGCTTATTTCTTTACAGCAATAATAGTGTGCCAGGCTTTTATTTATGGCTCAGCATGCAGCTTTTAGCTGTTGATAAACAGCTATTAATAATATTTAAGAACAGACAACCATGCAATATACACATTAGTTTGCACCAGAGAAAGGTGGAAATACCACACAAGAAAAAAGTGGTTTTGTGATAAATGCTTCAGATTGTCTGAGATCAAAAAGTGAGACTGATTCTGGTTTCGGAGTGGTGAGACTACAAATGAGCCATGTTGGAATATATCACTATCATTCTCCTGTCAGATAAGATCAACAAAAGCAAGTGCACCAATATTGACATAAAATATCATAGCAGTGTTACAAACCTGAAGAGAGATCAAGAGAAGCTCATAATACTCCAGCCTTAAAATATTATTTTGTCATACCTAGAATGCTTTATGACCTAAATGCTATATTCTATGAGTCATCAAAAATGATAGAATTTACCCTTATTTTGTTTGAAACTAATTCAATCAGAACTGTTGGACATTCTGAAAAAGATGCAGATAAAATAAATTTGATCATGTGCTAAATTTTAAAGATCATACACAGAGAAAACAAAAGTTCCAAAAAGATTTGGTGGTTAGAATTTTTTTCATATGCACATGCATAACTAGCCTTCTTCGTAGATTTTGTAGCTGATTTTGTACTTTTGTTATTTGTAGACAAGAAAGATACATTTTATTGGCAACAGGCATCATGTTAAATTTAAAGCATATTAGATAAGTATGTGAAGGAATCTCTTCTTAATATGATGACCAGAATTTTCAGTTTGAATTCTTAGCAGTTCAAGGGATAGAAGTTTCAAGATGGTCTCTGTGAACCAAAAAGAATGAAATGAATGAAGAAAAAAAAATTCCTTTAAACTGCACATGCAAGAAAACTTTTCCATTTTAAAGAACTATTCTGAAATATTGGCTATAAAAGCATGAAGATTTTGCATGTCTCAATGTTTCCCTGTACCCTTCATATGGGATCAGATTCTCTTCCATTCCTTTTTTTTCAAAATTCCCACTGAGAAAGAATTTCATTGCTATGAGAATTCCTCTCTATGAGAATTAACTCGTTATGAAAAACTAACAGAAAAATATGTATAAACCAAGCCCTGAAGTGGTTACAACAGTGATAAAAAAGCTGTGTCACATCAGTAGATACTGCCATATACTACTCAGTGTACAGTGGGTGGTAACTATAGAGTGGGTACTAAAACCTCAAAGGACCAAGGGTTTAAGAAATAAATAAGTGAAAAAAAATTTAAAATATTACAGTTAATTTTAAAATTATTTAATTAAAATAAAAGAAAACACCATGTGAAAAGACTGACAGTGTGAATTCTTCTGAATACTGCAAGCACGGTATCTGTGTTGCATAGCTATGTCACCGACATCAGCAAGAGATAGGGCAAAAATTGGATCTCAGTCTTGGCAGATAATCTGCCTGGATAGTAGATGTAGTCTGGGGACAGCTATGGTGAAGAAATGTTAATCTGTGGAGGTGATTAGGGTTGCCATGGCAAATTTGCAGCTGTAATGGGAAAAGAGAAAGGTCTACCTTTTTTTTTCTTGAAATCATGTCAAATGGTGTTTACTACTCAGCACAATAATCTATCAAGTGATCCCTGTTGTATTTTCTAAATCTTCATTAAGTTTAACATGCAGAATGGTTATGGAGCTTGTAAACAGTTATGTTAATTCCCTGACACAGCACCGTTTCCTTCGCAGAATCCCGTGAGAAGCATTGGTGCTGCACCTGTGAGAAGAGAGAGAGATGCAGAAAGGTCAGGGACCAACAAAGTTCTCAATGCCCAAGAGTGGCAATCAATTATTTGCTCCAAACATTTGAACAATGTGCGGAAAAAAAGCAGGTGGGGAAACGTTTTTGCTACCTTAAGTTTTCTTCTGGTACTGTTTTATAGGGTTTTCTGTAGCGGGTTTAACAACTTACTTCAGGGATCTGAATCCAAAACTGCAAAGCAGAATAAAATGGGTATTTATATTCAAAGGAAGCATTATGTCCTCACAGGGAAATTGAGAATATTCACAGATGACCATGAAAGGAATGAATTTCATTACTTTTCTCAACAACTATGATTTTGTTTCAGCTAAAAATTATGAAGCATGCACTGCTATTGTTCCTGCCATTCAGAATCAACTGCATGGAAATTTTCAGACAATATAAGGATTTCAGAAAAATAGAAGGAGTATTTCTTTTGAAAGAAGTACAATTTTAAATGCTTCATGGAGCAATAAATGTGTTATTATTGGTAAATACGCCACACAGTCAGAACCACACACATCTAACACAACACAAAAGAACAATCATTAAAAAACTACAAAAGAGCAAGGATGTTGAGTAGCCAAAAGTAGAATTTCACCTGTAAACAAGGACTGTGATAGCAATTAAATTATAAGTAAGATTAGGCCTATTGTCAGAACTTCAAACTGCTGGAAGAAAAAAGTTCAGATTTTCCCTAGATTGTAGCAGCACCAGCAAGTACAAAAGTCATGTGAAAGACACAAAAGTAGACCTAGCTCAAATAAAATATGTTTCTAAATGACTGCAGTATTCTATTTAAAGTGATGCTTAGAATAGGGCAATATCAGGAAGTAGGTTTGTGAACACAGGCAGGATTAGTGGTTCAGCATATAACAAAAAACATGATCCAAATGAATAGTACGTGCCTTCCCTGATCTTGTAGAAAGTTTAAACATCTCCCGTGCTATTTACTAGATATCAGAATTCCTTAGCTAAAAAGCCATGTGAGTCCCAAAGTAGTTTCATTTAATCTAATCTAATTTCATTTTGTTTCTTTGTAAGTTTTCATTTCTCTGTAAGCAGGAAGCTAACTTGGGCTTAGTCTTTAGCTCTGCTGGGACAGCTGCCTACTACCTTCAGCTTTCCCCCAGAGGTAAAGCAGAGCATCATGTATATTCCTTTGACCATTTCACACAGCCAGAAAGCAGAGGTAAACTCACAGCCAGTGACCAACTCATAGCCACGGTGTAGAGGGAGCTGGACTTGACTTCCTCCTCTGTGGAAAACAGCACAACAGTGGAGACCTTATAAAGTGAAAGCCAGTGAGTTAAAATCTCTTTTATTTTTGGTAGTGCCATTATAAATAAAACCCTAAGATGATTTGTAAGTATCATCGCAAATTCAGCAGTCCATGTTATTGACTCCACTGAGCACTGCAAAAATGTGAAATCCAGCATCATATCGGAACATCTCATCTAAAAATAAAATTTACTAATATTTACTTATCGGTATTATTTTCAGCTAAGAATTAAAATTTACAGAGTCGATGAAAGTGAAGATGAGAATTTGAATAAATTAAGGTCGCTAGATAATTTCAAGGCTCTTGCTGTGAAATCTGGTCCCACTGAGCACAACAGTATAATGGGTTCAGAACGCAGCCATTCTGGATTGCTGTAAGACACACTGACACCTACATGGGGGATGACAGCCTGTCACACTGATAGTGTGATGACTACCACCAAGAGAGTCTTTATTCACAAGCAATCATAGACATCATTAAATCCAATGGGTGGGCCAGCTACTTTTTTCAGGGCCAAATGGAAGGAGCAATTAAACCCACAGAGACACACATATGAAATGTCAGAAGCTGTATAAAAGAAAGCATAAAAGTATGCTAGCTTCCCTGCTAAAACAGGGCCTATATGCAGCCAGTTTCCCGTGGAGAAAGTATATGCAATGTATTGAAGGATGTGTCATTACAGGGAAGGATATTAGAAAGATCTGCTAAGAACGGCACATTTTCAGAAACTTTTTAAGGCAAAAGGAGGAAATCATGATGGAAATGAATAGGTGGTGAGCTTCAGGAGCAGATGAAAATGCAGTGTTCCAGGGGAACCCTAAAGAAGATAGACTGTCTAATATTTCAAGGAACTCCTGAACTTCCAAGGAATAGAATCTGACACAGAGCTCTGTACCTGTTATTCTTGTTCTGAGGAAGAAGAAAAACCCCTGTCTCTAAAATGCTGAGATTTTAGAGGCACATTTTACTTGCAACCTGATTTCATATATTTAGAAAACATGAAGGTGATAATAGGTTAAGTCATATCAGAAAGAGTATACTTCAACCCAAGCTGAGACCACAAGAGAAAAAAAAAAAGACAGATTTGGAGTTAATTCTGTGCCCAGCATCACTGATTATTGCTATAGAACTCTGGTGTCACGAAAACTGATTCAGTACCAGATTTTAAGCATCTATGCTCCAGCAGTTTCAACAGCAAATACCTTTCTCTTCTAATGAATCCCATGCTGATCCAGTATGTGGAGCCTCAGCATTTTATGAGCAATACCAAGTCGCTCCTCATTTAGCTGGATTGAATGCTGCCACTGAAAAGGTGTCGGTGGAATGGAGTCTCCTGGGTGAAAATGGCGCTTGCCCATTGACGTAAAAATGTCAGACACAGGCATGCTCAGCCCTTATTTCGGATTTAGCTCAAACAGTGACTAGAAAAAAATGATGTATTTGAGGACGTTGGATTATTTCATGATTATCTTATACTGCTTAGCTGCAGAAGGACCGTAGGGCACTAGGAATGAGCCATCTCTGGTACAATGAAAGCAGCAGAATATCAACAGGGCACACACAGCCGCTTAGTCAAAGAGACAGCTGGTTCAGAACACAGGGTGGTAACACAGATGGAAAAACATAGACTGGAGGGGAGCTTACAAGCTCTTGTTGCCTTTCTGTTATTCTTGCTACCCAGTTTATTCCTGCCCCATAAGGTTGAAAAGAATTTTCCTGAGATTCTCCATTAAGTCTGTATCAGCAGGGACTGCCTCAGCACAGATGCATGGTGACATCAGCCTCCTTCAGACCAGACTCATGTGTGCTACCAGCTCTCGCTCAATGTGCAAGCCAGTGCTGCTACCAGTCTGGGATGACAATAACCTCCTTTTAAAATACAGCTGAACTATGAATTTCCAGGAATTGCATTGCACTGGTGAATATGTTGTAGTGTCATGCACCCAAGTGAGATGCATTGGGAGGTTTTGTTGAGAGACAGCTTCGGTATTGCGCTAGCTACCTGTGCCTTCAAATAATCATTTGTCTTCCTGGAACCCTGGTCCCAATCACAAGAATTTCATGTTTGATTACTCCGATCCCTAGGAGGATGAGGAGCTACAAGTGTGTGACACTACCAGAAGTACCTAGAACAAGATGATTCATACAGAAGAATAGAAGTCAGATTATTCCTCATTAATTCTTTATTTAATCTAGCTATAGATCCATTATTTACAGCCGTGAAGTCTGACTTGTATTTTTTCCTGCCATGGATTTGGATAACTCTCAACTGTTATATTTGCTGACAATTTGGTCTGCTCTAGATACTCTTGGCAAGGCATAAGCAAGTATACTGGAATTCAATGAGTGATTCTCAACATTTCTTCCCTCTAAACACCTACTCATAATTAAGTTGATATTAAAGACCCTTGGTAAGATATGGTGGGTTGGCCCTGGCAGAGTGCCAGCTGCCCATCAAAGCCACTCTGCTCCTCACCTCTTCAGTTGGGTAGGGGAGAGAAAATATAAGAAGAGTCATGAGTCGAGAAAAGGGCAGGGAAAGATCTCTCACTAGGGACTATCACAGGCAAAGCAGATTCAGCCTGGGGAAATCAGTTTAACTTACTGCCAATCAAATCAGGTTAAGGTAATGAGAAATAAAAGCTATATCTTAAAAAAAAAAAAACTTTTTCTCCCACTGCTCCCTTCTTACCTGGCTCAATTTTACTCTTAATTTTTTCTCCATCTTCCCCCACAGAAGCACAGGAGGATGCGGTCAGTTCATCACTGCCACTGTCTCTGCCACTCCCTCTTCTTCAGAGGGAGGACTTCTTACACTCTTCCCCTGTTCCTGCATGGTGTCCCTCCAACAGGAGACAGTTCTCTACTAACTTCTCCAACACAGATTTCCCTCATGGCCTGCAGTTCTTCATTAACTTCTTCAGTATGGGATCTCCTCCGCAGGTTGCAGTCCTGCAGGTATGTGCTGCTCCAGCATGGGACCTCCATGGCGTCATGAGTTCTGCCAGAAAACCTACTCCAGCCTTAGTTCCTGTCTATATCCACATGTCCTTACAGGAGTCTGCTCCATCAAAGGCTTCCCACTGGGTTGCAGCCTCCTACTGGGATCCACCTGCTCCAGCATGGGATCCTCCATGGGTTGCAAGTGAATCTCCACCATGAACCTCCATGGTCTGCAGGGACATAGCCTGCCTCACTATGGTCTTCTCCATAGGCTGCAGGGGAATCTCTGCTCTAGCACCTGTAGCACCTCCTCTCCATCATTCTTCACTGGCCTTGGTGCCTGCATGCCTTTTTTTCTCACGTTCTCCTACTCTTCTCTCCAGCTGCAGTTGCACAGATTTTTTTCCACTTCTTAAATATATTAGGTGGTTCCACTCTCAGCCTTGGATAGTGGTGGGTCCATCTTGGAACCATCTGACATCAGCTTTGTTAGACATGAGGGAAGCTTCTGTCAGCTTCTCACAGAGGCGACCCCTGTAGCTTCCCTGCTACCAGATCCTTGACATGCAAATCCAATATATAACCATAAAAGTATAAACAGCTTTTGCTGCACATTAAAAATAGAAAATTATTATTTTGGATCAGAGATAGCTGGAAATGAGTTCACAAACTGGGACATGGGAAAGTTGAGCAGTGTGTTTAAAGGCTCTGAAGCATTCCTTTGAAATTACTGTGGAGAACACAGATGTATAAAATAGAAAAAATTCCTGTCCAGAGAAGCAACTTGAAAAATACCTATAAAAGGTACCATCAACAGAGATGAAAAATCTCTTATTTATATCTGTAAATATACACAACAAAATCCTTCATTCCAAAAGTAAACATAGTGGTCTCAGATTGGCAACTAATTTCATGTGTAAGAACAAGCCTTTTCCTCTATAATAAACAAATTATCTTGTGGAGATATCACAAGTAGTACGGGAGCAAAAAGCTCTAGAATATTTTTTGGATTCCTCAAAACATGATTCTAAAAATTGATTTGTGATGACAAGACCAAGTCAATTATACACATCTTGGTCCATATCTAGCAGGGAAAAACCACAAATCTCCGCTTCAAAACAAGAACTTTACAACTCCGGTACTGACATGCAGTCTTTTTCAGCAACAAATATATTTAATTTTGCGTCTAATTTGCACACTGAAAACTCTTGTTTACATAAGAAAGAGCTGAACACGCTTGAAAGAGTGTGACATCAGAAATGCTAAAATGCCAAGCCACCATTATAAGTTCTGATATAAGACATTTTATCGTAGCCTTGTACAAGTCATAATCCAAATTGAACATGTACAAAAGGTACAGCAGGCTATTTAGCATATTATTAAAAAGACACAGTTTAAATGAATGATCTACTGTGAGCAAAAGATGATTTAGGGCTGCAAACATTGCCAAATAAAATAACATCAAGAATTGGCTCCATGAACAGTTCCCCTTGATGCTCACAGTCTGTACATCTTAGGTCAACTCCCACATCGATCTCAGAACAGTCCAATTACCTTTCTCTAAAATGGAACCTTGGAGCAGTTCAAGAGAATGACAGCTCAGGGAATTTTCAGTTGCCGAATACATGTGACTGGTTACAGAGAGCTCTTCTTGTTATTTTAGATGGTCTCTCAACAAAGAACATTCTCCAGTCCCTTCCCAGAAAATTTAGAAATCTAAGGAACAGCATAAGGCTAAGAGTAGTTCTGTCTCTATTTCTCTCACGGTGGATGGGAAATAAGAGAGCTTTGTCTACCCTCTTGTATGACCATCAACAATATTAAGGTAGCCTGCCAGGATTCGGGTGCCATGGAGGACCAGGACATGTCGTATCTGGCCCTATTATGATAAACTGTACGCAATCTTTTGTTAAGAGTGTTCTATGAAGCCTGTGGTTATCCATTAATCACTAAGCCTGTGTCTCTACTTAAGCAGGGATCAGGGAGAAGAAATATCCAGAGGGGGGTCATCTCTGCTAATGGGCCATAATGGCTCAACAATGGCACCAACACAATAGGCAGCTGCAACGACCATCAAGGACTCCAAAAATATCTTATGATAATCACGGGACTACATCACTCCACTGTGAAACTCCCCGACCTGGAAGGAGGTACTGGGCATGCCTGCCTGAATCTGAGCATATATAATCTTGATGTTTGAGGACTTGGACCACCATGACTACCACCACTCAACACTCAGAGGAGAACCAGACCTTCCAAAGGACCATCACTTTCAACAAGATTGCAACCATCACTTCAACAGGACTGCAACCACTGCTTAATCAGACTGCGACCACCACCCTGAGCAACAGGGTGCCAGGTTGTACTCTGACTTCATGAGTTTAAGCCAGTTTTTCTGTATCATTGCATTTATTGTAATCTTTCTATTAAATTGTAACTCTGACCTGAAATATTTTTCAAGGTATTTGTGTGAGGTTCATTTCCCCCACTGGGTTACTTTCAAACCAGCATAATGTAGTAGATAAGGTAATGGTATATTTGTGAGCACATGTGAAAAAAATAGTGAACTCTTGACAGATGAACAAGGTTATAATACAGTACTTGTCCAGATCTATAGTATGGACCCATGCAGACTAAAAAAAAGAGCTCTTAAAACAGGGCAAAAGTCCGAAGACTAGAGAAGAAAAACAAATTGTAAAGGGAAAAGGGAAAGTTGAGAAAGAAAGGAAAATAAATGCAAACAGAAGTCAGGAATGAGGCTGGATGAAGAGATTAGGTAGAGCAAACAAAAAATCCACATCTAAACAAAAAAGTTCTTTTGATCTGTGTATAGCACTAGGTTTGAAATAAATGAAACTACACCACTGTTAGCAATGATCTTGGTTGGACCCCCATCAAGGAATTAGACTGCACCCTTAAATCGCCTCAAACCACATTTTCTACTGAAAAATAAATTGAATCTTCAGTTGCATCAAGACCTTCTTTCCAACATGGGAAAGCCTTCTCATGTATTTTTTCATTTAAATATTACATGATGAAGACAAGTTTCATTATCAAAATTCCATTTGTGAAAACCAACTGTCTATTTACAATGACAAATTTAGCCTGTACAGGCAACAGAATCAACATGAATACTCTTCAAAAACATTACTGGGATTACCCTGGGAAACTAAATATATATGGGTATCCATCTTTTCTGACCAGAAGAGAAATTTGTTTAGCGTTGTCTTCAGTAATTCAAAGCATACAGTAAAATGATGAATTTTCAATGCTTGAAATTTCTTTTTATTTGATGTTTCTAAAAGAGTTTGACAGAATGAGCTAGTAGGGGATAAATGCTAATTTTGTTATTTACTCTCAGTTAATGCCTTAGAAGATTTACTTATGAGATTATGATTATACAAAGATATCTAAAAAATATTTAAAGTCACAGGTGCTGTTAATAGGGAATCAAACTTTGTGTTTTCCAGAGATGGAAGGAATTGCTTAAGAGAAGCTGTTAAAATGCTCTATGCTTTATTCAAATTCTTGTTGGTAAAATACAACTAACTGCTGCTAAGTACAATACTCCTGTTGTATCTCATTAATTATGGTAAGTGCAGAGAGACATCAGACCATGGTTTTTACATGTATGTAACTTACCATCCTAGGACATCTAATGTGCAATTGCAACCAAAGGCAATTACAAATTTGGTGTGCAAAAAAGTGAAAGGAATCACTCTGTACTGCAGAAGTAACAGTCTCCTCTCTGACACCAGGTTAGCGACAAAGGGAAGATGTTTTTCCATTCTAAATGTTTTGTTACAAGAAGGAAAGAAAAGTAATGTAGGGAACTGACAGACACATAAAATTCTTATTAATATAAAGGAAAAAAGTAAAGTGTTCATTGATCTTGTTCAATAAATATTTTGTGTTTCTTAACAGTAAGATCTAGGGGATTTTACTCAGTATGATGTAAAAAAAATAAAAGTGTGGGAAACATTAAGTGAAATTAAGGAAGAATTTTCCCTGATTATTCAGAAAATATTTCAGAACACAATATATTTGAGGAAATAAATCTGTATTTTAAGTCATAAATGAGGAAGCAGCTCAGAAACTGAAGTTATCCAACATAAAAACTTTAGAGAATGTTCATTAGGGATCAAATAACAAAAAAAAGGCTCAGGGGCATGCATAGACTTCTGAAAAACCCAGTGAGGGAAGAGAGCCTCAAAAGACAAACAGGGTGAGTGGGCAGCCACAGGGTACCAGCTGCATGCTTTTTGCAGTGCTGCACTTACCTGCCACCCAGGATACGGTGGAGGTTATAGATTCACAATGGGTGAAGAGAGGTGGCATTAGTCTCTCAGAGACGGAGACTGGTGAAACACAGTGTGCTTCATTTGAATAAAATCACCCACGCTTCAGAGCATGGACTTATGAGTTATAATATTTTAGTAAGTAATGTCTACAGTCACAGTCTTGCCTTTTCTAGTTACTCATAATCAAGAGTTAATTTAACCGAGTTGATATATAGACATAAAATTTGTATATTAATTATAGTGTATAAACAACTTTGTGTTAATGTGAAAACCAATGCTATTATGTTAAATTTGTTGCCTATATTTCAGCTAATAGTCTTAAATATTTTAGTGTAAGAGTAAATATCTTTTTTTTTTCTTTTTAATTAGATTTGGGCTATTAACAAAAAATTATGATTGGAAAATGTTTAATGTAGAATAGCATTGGGGAAAAGGGCTCATATATTTGACACTGAAAAGTAGAAATATTCATTTTGTTAGAACACTAATTGTAAAAAGACAAATAATGAAATAGGAGATTTGATATTAGAGAAACAAGAAAAATAAACATGCTACAAAATCCACAGAGCTTGTTGCTGGTTCTGAATGTTGCAAGTGGAATTCAACAGACGACAGACCTAGATTTTAAGGCAATTATCTTCACATTATCTTTTGATTCGCTTTCAGAAAAAACAAAGCTCAAAAAGAATTTAGAATGTGTGGAGAAAAAAAAAAACAAAGACTTATAAAATATGAATAATAAATCGTTTGAATTGTGGAAAGATAGAGCAATTCCTGACCAGTCTATGTTATAAAAATGTCACTCTAATTTTAAAGTGATGTCACTCTAATTTTAAAGTGAGTTTTAAACTTTTGCTGCAGAGTGAAGAAAGTGAGAACATCAGTAACTGGCCTCCTCAGAATGAGTGCAACAACAAAAAAAGATGCTTCAGAGCTCAGCATTGGGGTCTGGATCTACTTTCCTGCTCTGCAGAAGTAACAAAGACTAGAGTACCTGGCCAGAAGAGACCTATGCTGATCTTAAGCAACCAGAAGGGGAGACTATCCAGGGCACAGATATGCTCGACTGGTGGCATTCAGCCAGCTCGGGCTGACACTGGGAAGGAAGGTTCCGATTATCCTGTGGAGGTCTGGGAATGCTTGCAATCTGCAGAGAAAAATAGCAGCAGGCTTTTGCAAAAAGTGAGCAACGCATTTTGACACAGCCAAGGTCTTTGCTGAGCAACACAAATTGTGAGCAATAATGAACGTGCATCTCAAGGAAGTCTCTTCCCTTCCAGACACCCGCACCTGAAGATGTGTGATACTCAGTACACTCCTCTCTGGGATCAGCTGCTGTGGAAGGCAGCAGTTTTAAAAAAGAAAATATGCACCAACCAGCATCCTCCTGGCGCACTGAAGATGCAAGTAGCAGGAGAACTGTTTGTTTGTACATAGTATATCCTTGGTATTTCCTTGCCTTGCTGCAAACCCTGGGCAGCACAGGTGTCTCTGCAAGTTGTGTTATGCTGCAAGTGAACAACAGGGCTGAGGGGCTGTGGGGATCCCTGTCCCTTTTGGGGGAAGGAGCAAAATAGTGACAGGATGTAAGAGTAGTGTGAGGGATTATGAGGGAGAAGAGCCAGCTGTTGGGTTGTTCAAAAGACTGGGGTTTGTGTTTGTTTTTATTTTCCTCTGACAAGAATCTTCCTGTTACTCTGAACTTTGAAAGCATAGCTTGACGTGTTCTAAAGGATATCATAGCGTGGCTATTGGCAATCCTCTGTCTCAGTGCAGAGTTCCCAAAACAGCAGCTGAACTTCCATTACCTCCAAAATCTATTTCTAACTTTCTTGATAAACAGACAAGATATGCAGATGTTTCCTGAGCTGTATTGCTCCATTCATGCAGTAGTTCAATGAAGGACAACCTGTAAAACAGTATACATTCCCACAAAATTTTTGTGTCCCTTGAAGAAAAGGTTTCGGGGACCTTGTCTAGCAGAGAGAGGAAATGTGGCCATGGGAAAGGCTGTGAAAGGCAGTGAAACCCCAGCCCTACTCATAACTCCTAAAACTCATCACTACTCCCCCAAATCCATCATTGGTTTCTTCCATCTACCTAAATGGAATGCAGCTGCTACAAAAAATGCATTTTACACATATCTATCAACTTTCAGATGAAAATATCTCATTTTTAACAGTAGTAAGAAAAGAGAGTTTGGTAAATCTTTTCACACTATCCCGGTACTGCATTTACCCCACACTGAGCATTTTTGAACCGAAAGACTCTTCTGCTTTCTGGTTTGATTTCAAAAAAGTCCAGGTGTATTTTCTGTAACACTGGACATTCATGACATCTGAACAAATTAATATCTTAAGCATGCTTCAACCTTCCCCATCCTCCTTTCTGTTCTGACTAAAAGAAGTAGCCCTAAAAAACCTCCTTCAGGCAGATTAGTTCCTCACCTACTTCATGAAGCAATGACATAAACAGTTTTATTCTCTTTGTGCAGAGAAAACATACAGAGAAAGAAAGAGACATCCATTCACAGGTCCTATTAGAGTATTATTAATCTTGCCTGGATACTGGAGAAGGAAAATACTGGAACAGACAACAGTTATTGCTTCTGCAGATTTTAGGTTTCACCGTTCCAGCTAGAACTGGTAGATACATTCCTGGGGTTTGGATCGACATGTGGAGGTGAAATTTCTAAAACACTTATTGCAAGGTTAGTGTAAGCTGTAATTTTCCAGCTAATCTTTTGCTTTTTGACAAAGAACAGTCCAGGATAGCTACAAGATTGTCCCATTACTACTGCTAGTCTCTTAAAGGCAAATGACAGGAATCCTAGACATTGTGTTTTCAGATGTTCAGGGGTATATTTCTGAAAAGGTCCTTGGATTATCTTCTAGCTAAGGAAATTAAACTTTGCTAATGTAAAACCACTGACCAAGCCCAATGTACTAGCTTATTAATCAGTTGCCCATCACCTGCAAATGAAAATTCTTTTCAGTATTCTCATCTTGTGAGTAGATTACTTCATGTGGTCATTCACACAGTTTCAGACTCCTCAGGCTTCAGAGGAAAAAAAAGTCATAGCATCCTTGATTGCTCCTTGTTTAAAATGAGATGTGGCAAGGCAGAAAAAAGCTTCTGAGATGCTAACATCAGATCATGATCTCAAAATTTGGGTCATACCTACCATCATGCTGAGATTTGACAGATTTTAAGCTTACTTCTGTAAATGCCAATCGTCATCTCTTTGCTACTGTTACTACATAGCATGCACATTTTTGCATACCTATAATTCACAATTTTGAGCAAACTCTTCTTAAAAAAAGCAAAATCTTTCATACTAAAATAGAACAACAGAAGTGAGAGAGAAATTAGTGTAACTGATCCAATTAATAATAATAGTATATAAGGAAGCTGTAAAGTTAAGGCTGTTGTACATCATTAAGTCAGAAGGAAATTTCAAGAGAACTACATAGAGTACATCTACTCTACCTGATGACTCAAAATGAAGATCACCCAGAATGTTCTATAAATAGAAGTTGTTGGACAAAAGAACATGAAGCCTGTAATAGCAAAGAAGTTTCTCCTGAGAAAAGTAATTATGTACCCTGATGTACGAGAAGATTTTCTCCAGCAGAAAGGAGAGGATCATCAACAATGTACAACGTGTCAATGGAATCACCACTGACTTACATCACAATGGTATCCTGCCATAGCAAGATACCTCTGAAAAACTGCACTCACTGAATGCCTTATTTTAATATCTCAATACTAGTACTCTGCTATTAAATAGCAAACAGATGAATTCTTGAAGGAATTTCTGTAGCAGAAGTAGCTGGAAAGCAGTGCTGTATGACTCTCATAATGACAGTTTTAAGAGAATAACAAGGTTGAATTTTAAATCATAGGAAAAAAGAAATAAGGCCTTTTAATCAATAAGCTTTAATAATTATTTTTAGCTATAAAGATATTTTAATTCTTAAAAAAAATGGCCACACACAACTGTCATTTGTCAATTTTGAAGCCGATTAAGCTACCCTGAAGTACATTATCTGATCACTTAGAATCAATTAATTCAACTAATCAGTTAGTGCTTTGTAACAGTCCCTCAAAGCAATTTGTATTGTTTAAAATTAAAATTGAAAATCAGAAATTTGATCAAGCAGAAAGACGTTGGCTGGCCTGGCACTACCATGATTCACAAATCATGGACATACATCCATTTTTATAAAGCAGTTCCACAGCTGAAAATTAAGTACCTTATTCTTAAATGGTTCAGTTGATTTCATGACTCACTGTGTTCAGTGCTTAATGAAAGCTCTGTGTTGGTTTTCTTTATGGAAATGTTTGTACGTCTAGGTAGAGGAGGATGTCCTGTACTACTAATGAGCAGATACCAGGATGGCAGGAGATAATTTTAAATTTGAACCTGTCGAATTCTTGGGGATGAAGACAAGATCAGCAGTTCTCACAGTTCTTTCTTAAACTTGGCGAATTCATCAGAGAGCTTCATGGAGAAGACAGCAAATCTGCCCAGCAGAAATTAGTGATCCAGTGTAAGACCAGCTAGGTGAAAGAGTGGTATGTCACTGGTATATCACGGGTGAATTTTCTTCCCTTTGGAAGGCCGAGTACTTGACTTCAAAAAAACAAAATCTTCTTGAAATAGTCAGAATAACTGAAGTTAAAAAAAATCTCTTCTGTTACAGAGATCTCAAGCTGTCACAACTTATGAAATAGAGTGAATAGTTACTAATACTGTAAATAGCTCCCACAGGTACTGACAACTAATTTTTCAGACAGTTACTAGTACAGTTCTACTGCTGTTATCACATCTACTCAGTTCATCCTGTTCTCCTTTTATGACATTGTAATAAATACACCTTTTGACAAATTAGACTAAGCAACCTCCTTCAACAAGAAGGCACTGCTCCAAGATTGTTTCCTGACAAATGCAGGGGTGGTGGTGTTGGTGTCAGAGGGGCAGAAGGAGATAAGGAAGAAAGAGCACCTATGAAGATTAAAATAGCAACTCTAGCCATTAGCACTTCAAGCTCATTGGCATAATCTATATTGTCTGTCCTAGACTAGGCATTATTCCTTGGAGTATTTGCCTGATAAGTATTTCTTTCAAAAGCAATAATAACAATAATGCAAATTATTGTCATTAATCTTATACAGCTATGAGAAGACTGGGTAAGTAGATTCATCTCTGTGGCCTAAAATTTAACCTCCTGTGCCAGGTAAACTCTGTAGATAAGAAGCAGAACATGAAGAAAAGAGATACTTTATTAAAGGTACTCTGTCTAGTCAGATGGCTAGTGAATATAAACCCTCATGGATAATGAGATCTATGAAATTAAGGCAGAAACTTGTAATGGAATGGTTGACTTAATATTAGAAACAGACTGGAAACCGGAATTAGGATCTCAATATCTTAAAGAGATATTGGTAGGTTAAATCCCTTACAATATTAAATCTAGTTAAACATAGTAGCTGAGAAATTCTTCTGAAAGTGAGGAGGGTTCAGAGTCAGAACATGAGACAATTTTAAGCATTTCAGTATTAGTCAAGGTTGGAACAATATAAGTCACAAGAGTATACACAGGTCATATTCACAGACATATACTGGTAACTGGAGGGAAAGTAAAAACCTAGGAGGAGGTATCACTCTCACTGGTCAGAGAAACAAGAATATTTCACTGTGGTGACAAGGCAAATGAATGTGGTCACCTGTAGCAAAGACATGCCCATAACCAGAACTGTGATATCAGCACTCCCCTACACATTTCATACTATAGAAGGAGAGAACCGGGCCTTGTATGATCATCATGTGAAAGTCTACTTCATCCATATTAGTCTGGTTGTTTGTCTCCTGCTATATCATTGAAACAGGAGCTCAGCACTTCATCATGAAGGTTTATCCATATTTGAAGGGAAATACTTATTTCTATAAGAAACAAGACTGTCGTGGGCCTAGAAAAAGGGAGCTGGCTTGCATAAAACAATCTGTCTCCATAAGGAGATGAAAAACATACAGAAGGCTGGGCACACGATATTAAGCCTACAGTACTGGAAGCCCTGTGCATAAGACCAGAGAATAAGCTTGATTTTGGCATAGACTATGCTCTTTGTATATATGAATATTTAAAATGCATGGCCATTTTGATTAGCCAGTCTGGAGTGTACCTTGCAAAGAAATAAATTTTAGGGCATAAAAAGGATTTATTTATGGCAGAGCTGTGCGAGTGAAGCCATTATTTATATTGTTGGAAAGGCATATTCTGAGGAGTGTTGAGAAAAACAGGAATGATCAGTTGAAAGGAACCATGTATCTTGAAAGATA
The DNA here is from genome assembly GCA_013397845.1 of Melanocharis versteri. Lineage (NCBI taxonomy): Eukaryota > Metazoa > Chordata > Aves > Passeriformes > Melanocharitidae > Melanocharis > Melanocharis versteri. The sequence continues at coordinate 142,716 of VZTG01003993.1, forward strand.
AGGAAAGAGGGAAACCTTCAGGTTTAGAGTTTTTTGGGAATATTGCAGAGGTTACCTAATTATACCATGTTCAGAACTGCAAAACTCAGACCTGTGAAGATTAAATAACTGACGGTAATGGCAATGTTGTCTTCCAACCATCTATGCAGGTTCATACACACTGAGAAAACAATATAGTTGCCCTGTCACATTACTTCAGATATATGAGTATAGATCTGTCCAGCCTGGCATCCTACAACACTGAAGCTACATATGACAGAGGATTTTTATTTTTAAAGGGAAACACGTTTATTGCTTGTATTTGATCTGGCGCTTTGCCTTTGAGCCTTGTTTGCAGTGTAGCTATAACAATGCTTAGGCAACAGGATGGAGCCATTAATAGCTATCTCTATTAAGAATAAGCTCTTACTGGAGAAACAAAGGAAAATAGTCTTTTCTAAATCACAGAATAATTTAGCTTAGGATTGACCATCAAGTTCATCTCATTCAACCTCATGATGAAACCAGAGCTTATTGTACTAATATATTGTATTAGTATTCATTATGTAATGTATGGCAATAGAGTATACGTTTTCACATTTAGACTCTAACGATTTTTAGTTAGTAACTGTACAAGACAGAAACATGCTTTTATTCTGATGCTCACACAGCTGGGGCTGTGGTAATAGGGCTTAGATCCATGACTAGGACTTGTAGATACTACAAGAATCCAAGTAATGGAGTTAAGGAAGGACAAATAAGCAGGGTGTTTGACAGGTAGTCTAGCAATCCTGTTAACGTTCTAGCAACTCCTAGTCATATTGCCCTTGTCTAACAATACATGGTCCAGCCCCACAAGGATGCAGTAGAACTGTTTTTTACCTCCTTAGGAAGACCAGAAGTTTACACGCTACTACGATAAAACCAAGACCACAGAAAAATTAGAGTAAGTGGTAAAGACATTAATATCTAAATGAAAATGAATCACATCTAATCTTCAAGGTAAATCTGTTTTCAAACAATCTGTGCCAATGATGTAACAGATCAAAATTTTGTGGATGTTTTTTGTATCACACTCTAAGATGTAAAACATTTACTTCATTTTTAGTAAGTTTTATATAGTTAGCAGTTGCCAGCCCACAGAGAATTTTAAATACTCTTGACCACAGCGGTCAAAAAGCCACTATTTTTAATTCAATTTTACCTTTTTTCTTCTTCTATTAGTACTACTAGTTGAACTGTTTCTTGTTGGTTTTGTCTTTTCTTTCATAGCTCTTCTTTTCTTCTGATATTGGCTAAACTAGAACCATAAAAAGGAACACATTCTTCTGAGAAGGGTTATGCTCACACATGCGCATATTCCAAGCTTGGAGGGAATTGGAAGCTGTGTTCTGAAATGAAGGTGCAATTTTTCAGCATTGCTGCAAACAACAGAAGAGTTTTTTCGAGCTCTTTTAGCATAAGTTCTCCCATGACCGCCAATGTGTTCATGTCACTTTGAGAAGACAAAACAAGAGCAAGAGCCTTCTACAGAGACAGCAGCTTCTGGAAATAGAGTTTTGTTAAGCAGAGACTATTATTCAAGGCCAGTCAACACTGTTTGCAAGATAACTCCCACATCTTTGTCATAGGAAGACGAGGCTCAGCAATAGCTCCTCTAAGTCAGTGTTCTACTCCAGTTCGGGGAAGAATATTTATAGGATAGACAAGCATGTTTACTCCTGAAAACAGCACCAAGTGTTTTTCAAAATAGAATATACTCCCCGTCTGCTCTCTCAGTCAAGGAGGAATATGTGATGAATATTGTGAAAATGATTTTAAATGCTCCTCAATATTGTCAAGTGAGACTCTAGGTGAGATGGGAAGTTTTATTCATGAAAGGAAGACTTTTATACGTAAGAAATTTAAAAATAAGCTCTTACAATTCCTCATTTTGTTGTCAGCTTGCTGTAACAAACAGTACCATGTGGGGCAGAGCTGACCAGATTATTATGTATTTCATCATGCAGAGCAATCTCAGTTTCCAAAATGGGAAGAAAACAGATGCGAGTGATCATGACAGGAAATGAGAAGCTGTAGTTAGTGTAATGCTGTCTGACAGCAGGTGGCCATAAGCCGCCTTCACATATCATCTTTTAGTCTAACACTGTTCCGAAGTCATATTTTTCCCAAGAGGAATAACTGTTCAAATGCAGGAAAAGAAATGGAAGTACTGAAGGAAATACATATTTGGCAGTGTAGTGACATGTCAAAATGGCATTCAGTGCTCTTTATAGAAATGTACTAAAAAAAAAAAATAAAAACATTAAAAAAATTTGTACATGTGATACCAAGAAATCTGTGGATCATTTCAGATTTGTAAGATGAGTCTCAGGACAAATGTGTGAAAAGATAACAAGAAAATATAACAATTTAAAAATTCACCTGCAATTAGCTGGAATCAGCTATTGCCAAATGATTACAAAGATAATACATGTCTTCACACCTACCCAAGTCAATTAAGAGGCAAAAATTTACAGCCAGTTGGTGCATTCTTTCAAAAATATTATATTTTTTAACGTGCTTGACAGAACAGGTGTTGACATTCTCTTGCATGGCCAAATACAGCAATAGGATTCTGATATCAAGATTGGTCAAGAGAAATCTTTTCCTCCTACCAATGTATTATTTTTGCAAAAACATCTCTAGCAATTTCATTCTTACCTGGTTTTAACATGAGAAATCTGTAGCAACTAAGGATTAAAAAAAAAAAAAAAAAAAGAAAATAAGCCTACAGGCTTTTAGCAACAGCACTTAAAAAGCATGTTGTGAAAGATTCTCTAATTTTAATACTTTATTTTTCTGCAAATGAAGAGAAACAATTTAAAGAAAATTTAGAAGCAGGTAACATTTCTCTCCATATGTTCAGTGTTACTGATATTAAAAAAAAAAGCCAAAAAAACCAAAACACCATTACAGTTGTACTGAGCAAGGACAAGAAAAGGATATATTTTATGTTGTCCCTAATTTTTACTATACAGACTCACACTTTTACTATACAGACTCAAATTCCCAATGCAAAAAATACATACAGAAGACCCATCAGCAAAAACCAGAAAGTTTTCCATATGTTCCTTCTATTTCAATTTCTTCATAGAATATTTTTAAGCAGTGTTTTGAAGGCAGTAGATTTTAAGAGAAGTTTGCCAAGTCTTTTTAAGAGAAAATTTTCCTCAATAAAGCAACTTGTGTGGAAAAGAATGATAAGAATTGCTGAATATAAAAAACACATTGGAAGAAAAACACTCTTAAATGAAGGATTTTCACCAGAAAGCTCATCATAGAGTAACCATCTATGGAAACGATTTTAAGCAAAATTATATAAACCTTTTTTTTTTTTTTTTTCCCAGCAATATATCCCAAGAAAAGTGGACAGAAAGTTCAGATTAAATGCCTGGAATTAGGCTAAATCTAATTATGATTAAGGAATTAAAAAAAACCACCAAAACCAGTGAATTTAATTTGTCGGATGGTTCTGTTAAACAGAGACCATTAAACAATTCATTCTGTTATTTCATGTTAAGTGCATATTAGTTTTGAAATACCTAAGTTATGCTTAGCTCATATAATTTCTGGAATTTTTTCACCATTTATAAGCATGTATATGTATTCATTATTTTTTTTTATTCCACAATTAGAGTTTTGTGTGAGGAGAAAAAATTAGTTCATCTTTGCCAGTTTTTGCCATTCCCCAAGACCCAAATGAAAGTTAAAAATCATCACAGAGGATTAATAGATATTTCTGTTCTTTCAGATTCCTTCAACTGAAGGGTTCTTCATCAATAAACCTGGTTACAAAACAGAGGCTCCAAACAATAGAGTCTTTGTTTGCACCATTAATCCTACTGAAAAAGAAGAAAA
>VZTG01003993.1:146639-283506 GCA_013397845.1 Melanocharis versteri
AGAAGAGCTAATAACTTTCCAGTCTTGCTTGTGTTCTGATGCATTACCAGACTGTGTTTTACATATCTCAGCTGATGAATGTGTATGTATTCATTTGGATTTTATTTATAAGACAAATATTTTCCAGTGCACTATTACGCAAATGCTGCTCTATTCAGAGTGATTTCTCCCTAAGATAAATTAAATGCTTGTTTGACATTATTTATAAGGCTTTCATTAGGAAGCACTGGCCAAAGGGAAGAGTAAATCAGTGCACAAATTTCCATGCTGTAGCAACCAGACATCTTCTGGTACTCAAGCAATACTTTTTTAAAGTTCATGCCTTACGGCACATTGCATTAGGGAACGAATACAGCTGATCTTAATATATAAACAGAAAGACAGCTACTCTTAACAGATAAGCCAAGAACATGCAAAAATCTTCCAAAATGATCCTAAAAATGACTGCACAACAGTTGGCATAGTCAGACAGATGAAGAGTTTTGCTGTTCCATAATTTGGTAGCACTGCTACTGACATTCTCTCAGCTAAGTACCTCCCTGTTTAGAATGAGAGAGACCAACATTCAGTATGATTGTTTAGCCTTCTGTTCCTACTGCAAAAGACACCAATGAAAGTGGAAGGCATCTTCAGAATAGGAAGAACACTGATCTTATTTGTCGAAAAGGTGCGCTTTTCACTCAGACAAAAGGCAAAGTGTCTAATGAAGAAGCCTAACTAATCCAAAGTAGAATAAACATTGCAAATATCAGTAGAAAACTAAATGTAATACCTTTTCCCCCTATTTCAAGCTCTCTAGTGCTTGAAAAGACTTTTCTAGGTTAAATACAATGTAAGAATGAATAACCAGATCCTGGCATCCACCTGACCTGCTTCAGACAAGTACAGAAGAAAAACTTTTACTCCCAGAGTGCTCTGTTAACAATTCACAGTCTCATGGGATTGTTGGGCTACACAAATGACAGAATCCTTCTGTTTGGAGCATGTGACTATGTTGCAACAGTGATTTGAATTCCTTCTATAGCAGACTTTTGTTAAATTAAAAACAGATAGATGAAGTAGGAATGAGCCCTTGGCTTTCATCTGTGCCTCTGACAGCTGTCACCACCCTCAAGGCAAGAAGGTCAGATCTGCTCATGAGCAGCCAGTTATCAGCCTAACTTATTAAGCTAAACTGGATTTCAACATGGGTTTTAAGGTTTTAAAATGATTTTGAGGAGGCACAGAACATATCTGGAATAATAATATTAAGCAGTGAACTAGCCAGCTGAGAATGGAATATAAAGAAAATTGAAAACAGCAGGGAACAAAAGCATACAGCATTGAGTCTTCTGAACATGAACTGTGATAATAATTCTCCCAATTAGAAACTGTTCACAATCAAAAGCATGTTATGTTAGGTTGGCTATAAAGTTCTTAAAAAAAAAAAAAAAAAAAAAATTCAGAGAATTAGGACCGTGAAATAAAAAGATGGTGGAAGTTATTTAATTAATGATGGATATCATTTCAACTTCACCCCAATTCTTGATAAATGACTGAATTTTCAGTGTTAGAGGATCAGTGGAATTTATCTTAAAGATCAAGTAACCTAGTTTTAAATTAATTGAAATTATGACTGTACTTTCCAGAGGACTCACTCACTATTGGTGAGGTTATATAGAAAGTGTTTCAACTCTGTTGATAAGGGAAAAACATTGGGTTTTTTTCCCAGTTCTACAGGATTGCGCTGTGTACATGACAGCGAATTTCCACGTGAAACTTCTTTAGCGCAAGTCCCAGATTCACTGGTATTCTTCAACAAGAAAAAACTACTTTATTCCAAATAATTTTGCTATGAAAAAGACAACATAACTTTCCTTTCTTCCTTCTAGTGATTTTAGGAATGATAATCAAGTAAAGCTCTTCCCTGGATTCAAGTCCAGTCCTCCAGAAATTAGTGAGAATCTCTTATCTCTAAGAAAAGCTTCATCATTATAAACCCTTCTATTTCTTTCTCTGAGCAGAGATTAGAAAATGTTATGTATTGGATAAAAAGAGAAAGCTGCAGTGTATTTAAACAGTATTTTGAACCATAAACCAGATGGAAATTACTTTCACATGGTAGGCAATCTGTGTTACTGTCCACGTTCATGCTAGCATGTGCCAACAGTGGTGTATCACTGCCATTGCAGTCCTCAGTAACATTCACGCCAGGTCACGAAACCCAATCCAAACATGGCAGGTGATGGGCATTGTAGTTGTAGTCAGACATTCATGCCATTCTATTGTATAACAAAAATCAGTCATTGAGGTTCTTTCAGCCAACTCTGTTTAACCAAACCAATATAAAAATTAAAAGATTAAAAATAAATCTGGTCCTGGTGTGCTTCCACACCACTATCTGAGTTTTCTTCCTTTAAACAGAAGAGTTTGAAGAGCTCTGACACAGACAGGTAAGTTTTGTTTGATTGTTTGAGGTTGCTGCATATGCAGCCTTCTCTGTGATGCTCTGTGATAAGCAGGTTTCTCTCTCATGCAAACACAATCTGCTCATGAAAATCAGGCACAGATAAACATGAGACAGAACTTCAAAAGGCAGAACACATTCATTGTGGAGTCAAAATTCAGGCAATGATTTACTGCCTTATTTTCAAATAACTTCTGCTGCCAGAAAAATGTTAATGCTCCTGCATGAAGAGGTTTTTCATTCATCAGATCTGGAAAGAGTCAAGATTACTTCAAGATGACAAAATGTTGTAGTTCAATAATTAAAGTAATTTGTACATAGACTGTTAAATAAAACAATATTTTGGGTCACAACAGAAATACTATGGCAGTGAAACCTCGTTACTAAGGATAAATATTTACTGATTTCCTTTGTTACATGCTCTTATGCAAGTGTTTCACAGAAGGAAGTATAGTGCAGTTCAAATTGTTCAATGCAAAGCAAGTTTATTTCATATAATGCCTAGGGGTACACTTTAGCAGGGGACAATATAGAGTATTGTGACCATTCCTCCGCACTCAAGATGTACAGACACAATGCAAACAGCTGCTTGTGCTAAACAAACCTCAGCTTGACTAGAAGGATAATATCATCAGATTATTCACCAGGAATTCTTTGAATCTATGTTCACAGTCTCTACCCTTCGACAGCTGCAACTGCTGGGAGTCACCTAGAGTTACAAAAGATGGCACCTTGTGGAAGTTGCTACTAGAGGAAAAGTTACACTTGTTGTTTAAACACGTCAGGGCATGTAGTGACATTTTTAGCAACAAGGGTATCCAAGTCCCTCCCGCAATATCATGAGATTTTGTTCCTGAGAGTTCGTGAGAAGGCAGGCCAGTGGAGCTGAGAGCCGATAAATTAGACTTTAGTAGAACAGTAACATTGTCAGGATGGTAGGTTCACTGCTATTCAGATCTTGGAGACAGCACTAACTAAAACTTAGCAGGAACAAGAACAAGCATAGAAAGCCTTGTATTTTTATAAAACATATCTCTCTGCATAAGAGCTTTAGCCAGGATAGGAGCAGACAACTCTAAAGGAAAATTAGCTTTCCCACTAAGGAAGTGACTTGATTTTACAAAACAGAAGAAACAATCAAAGACCAAGACAGTCAAATGTGGTGCAGGAATGTAGGCCCTGAAAAGGCCATCTTACAGTGCAGCCTGAGGAGCTGTGATGCACAAATCCAGTTTGCAATCTATAAACATCTTTTTTATTATTATTGGTTGCTTTTTTGAGTTCTTTTGCTTGTTTGCTTTGTTTTGTTTTGTTTGCTTGTTTTGGTTTCTTGTTTGTTTATCAAAGCTTTCATTTCAGTAAACATAAACAGCTCCTTCTGAAGAGGTGATAAAAAAGACATGCTTTGGGTGCAGTGATGCAGCCTACCAACTGAGGAATTTGGGCATGAAAATGAAAAATACGTGGTACTGAAGCAAAAGATAGTCTGCACTCTAAAAGAATCAAGGCAAAAGAAGCCACACTTTTAGCTGTGTATATTTTTCAGGCTTGGCAAATTGCAAGATTTACACACTTTGCCCAAAACTTCCTTCTAAACCTAACAGCTCCCATGCTTGCTTTGGTTATCCCACAACCAACCACCACACTTGCTCTCCCTAAATGTTTCAAATCTAAAAATGCTGTTGAAACAAGTGAGCAACTGTCGTTATACAGAATAGATCATGGCATGTGCAGTGCCCAAAAATGAGGATGTCTACATTTCTAGTACTGTGTTTCTCTTGAGACACAAGGCAAGGTGCCATGTCCAAACTAATTGCAGTTGAATTCTTTAAGGGCCTGAAAATCAGTGGTTGGTTTCCTCCAGACTGTCAGCTTGTCATCCAGGCCCCTCGCTTCAAGATTTTAATTAGGTTTCGACAACATACCAAGACACTTATGTTACTAGAACCAATACACTCAAGCTTTTCTAAAGCAATACTACAGTTCTGTAATAGAATGAAATTCAGCGTAATTCACATGACTACAGAATTTAACAGCTCCTCTTCAGGTTCTGTGGTGGTACGTGGTGAGATAGTTGATAAACATGTGATAGTGAAGAGAAAAATCACTATAAATATTGCTTATACAAACATTTGATGTAACTAGTGTCCCCAAAGTTCCTGCAGTATTCCATGGAGGTAAGCTATGAAACTGCAACAGACTACACTGATACCTTGGTACAGCCTTTGCTCCCCTGGTCAATGAAAAGAGTGGGTGTGCTGAACACCTGCATCGGAACTGCATTTGTGTTGAATTGCTGATCAGAGTTTAGGTGGTTTTGGTTTGTTTAAATTAAAGTCTTATAATAAGTTATTCAGTTGCTTGATTGCAATGCCAGCAAAGCAAACCAAAGGGTCATGTTTGTAGTAACCACAACTGTAAATGAGACCTTGTAAGCAGAATGGCACAATATTACTTTCTCTCATACTTGTAGTCACATCACACTGCCTTCAAGATTTCATCCAAAGGGAAACACTTGTGTCTCCACCAAGCACAACTAAAAAGGCTTCCTAGACAGTTCTTCAACCACCCAACAGAATCAGTCTAAAGGAGATTTAATCTAAAACAATATTTTCCTGAATAATGCAATATTGCCCAACACTATCATATTGGGTACAACTATTGCCTACTGAAAGAATAACTGAGTCAAATACTGCTAAACTAATATATGTGACCTTTCCAGCTACGGTGAGCAATGACCATTTCTACTTGTTTGAAGGGTCTCTGTCCAACACAAGTAGACCTTCAGATATGTACCTCATCTTTCCACAGAAATATAAATGGTATACTCCAGTCATCACAGACTCTGACTTTCACCTTATTTGGAATAACTTCTTTTCCCCAGCACCATTCATTCCCAGGGTTCAATTGTCTGCCTTAGACATTCAAAACCTAACACCAGCTAGATAGCTAGAGAGACGAGGGAGATTTCTGGGACAAAGGAGAAGTTGCCAATGAACAGCTTAATGAGGCAGCTTGGCAGTAAGCGAGCAGAATCATCAAGGGAAAGAGGTGGCTGATCTCATTAGGCTCTACACCAAATGTAAAGAGTATTCATGTTAATACCAGCCAGACTGGGAATTACAAAACACATGGGCTCCTCACAGTCCCACAAAGCACCTGTCATCAATGGCAGTAAGGATGCTGCAATCATCTGCAATTGCCATAAGCACACAACAGGAAAAGCCCTTCCTGTTGATGAAGAGCCAGGGCTGGCCACAGAGACCAGGATGCATATGTTAGACAACTGAACCACTCAGTGAAATTCCTCCTTACCTCAGTTCTTCCATTCTCTTTTCCATTTACCTGTACTCATGCATCAAACACCCTTAAAATGGAAACAAAATTGATGTGAGACTTATCTGATACAAACATCTGACTGGAATAAATGTGTCATTCATTACTGGCAATTAGACAATCTTACGATCAATAGCTATCTGGGGGTGAAAACTGCTGACTAAATATATGGCATACACCAACATGCAGCACAGCTGTAATGTGTGGACATTTAAGAAAGCAACAAGGTGATCTATGACTTGGAGTACTGTGTGTGCAATATTATACATCACCAGTGTCGCACTTTAGTTTAAAGCATACCATTAGATATCAGCCTTTAAATACAATTTACAGATAGTGTGAGGACTAAGTGGGCCCATGTAAGCCACACACAAGCCACAAAATTATGATCCATTACTCACCAGGCTAACAGGACAGTAAAATCCACTCCCTACTGAGCTCATGAGGCTCCTTAGAAAGAGTCTTTGAAAACAGAAGAAGACAGAGCACAGGTAAGACCATGGTTGTTTCTTTTCCCACGGGTTGCACTACTCAAAATAGCTTTGTGATATTCCAACAGAAAGTCTGATTCCTGTCATTGCCCACATGTTGCCACACACATCCATACGTCCCACTAAGGGTTGCAATTTACTTATGTTTTTAAAGTGAACCCTTTACAGTTAAGACCATTTTACTCAGATTCAGAACTCACCAAGAACATTCACTACCTATTGCTTCCAAGAATCCTACTCTTCAAAAGCCAAGGAACTTAATATGGAGACATACAAGGTTTCTTTCTTCCAGCTGCATCACTTGGCTACAGCTAACAAATCCAGTTATAAACCCCATTGAATTTCAAATGACAGATTAGCTAGTAATTATTATACTATTAACTAAGTCTAACCACATTATAGAAAATGAGAAAAGCAAGGTTGCTCTGATGTTTTGTTTAAATTAGGAAGGTTTTCAGAGACAATCACCTGAGAAAGGTCCTTCCATTTAACAACTTCGAACGTAAAGGCTTCAGGACAAGACAGTAGAATCAGAGCAGAAGAAAATAAATTTCAAACTCTCAAGCTAAAAGATTAATCATAACAATAAAATTGTTTCTTTATTCCAAAAACCTTTGATATAAATTACCCTCTTTCACATCCCACAGAAATAGCCCCCATCCCCACCAAGTACTTTCAGCTTTTTTCAAGTATTCATCAGGCAAAGAACTTACTCAAATCTATCCAAGGATCAAGACAGCAGAAAATAACTCTATCCACCACTATGTACAGTGGAAGTAAGGTCAGGTCTGAACTTAAATGGAGCTACCAGCATGCTGGGCAGAGAGAATGGGTTAGGGTCCTGACTGAAGCTGATCAGGGCAATTAAGTATTGCCAGGACATTGACATCTGGCTGGCATGAAATGAAATAAAACCAAACAAATAAACACTCTTTTAATCTTTGGCAAAAAGTTAGCAAGTCAATTATTTGGTATTTCAAATCTTTTCAAATACAATTTATATATCATTAGAATTTGAATTTATGTATGCACAAAAAAAGTGTACAATCTTATGCTTGACTATCTGTATACAATTGCATTATTGTGATAATCAGTGGTGGAAATCATGTTAGGAATGAGGGCAGGAGGAAAAGAGCATACTGGTTGAAAATAAAAGATAATAGCCCTTGTATCTGTCATGCCTGTGAAAGTAAAAGGAGATCTTCAGCAGGAGAATTTAGAATTGAACCATGCAAAAAAAAAAAACAACTTGGCCACACAGATGGAAGCGATGGCAGTTTATAATGTTGCACTTTAATGCCAGACACCATCTTCTTAAAAAAAGTTAACATTTAAGAATATAGCCATGTACAGTGTTAAATTGGTGCTTGTGTTTCTATCAGTAATTTCTCACATATGAATAAAAACATAGTAGTGACGTAGCAGAAACAGATTGTTGTCTTAGTGGTTTCCTAAAAGTTTCAATACTTTTATCCTGAAAAATGTATGAAGTCAATATACACAGTGAAAAAAAGAGAAAAAAAATTATCAAGATCTGTAACAATGAGAGACAGTAAGATAGAGAAGCAAGCAGAGTTTGCATTCCAGAAAATTTCTATTTTTGCAAAGAAAAAAGAAGGAAAAAAATCCACTGGCACAATATGATATTATCAAGGCTGAAAAGCAAGGACACAGGTAACAAATGTAAATTAGTATCATACTGAAAAATGTAAGAACTAGTGGCTGACATCCTGCTATGACAAGCCTAAACACATTTCAGGTGGAAGAGTTGTTTGTGGTTTTTTTTCTGTGATGATGGCCTAATTTAAAAGCCAGTTTCACAAAAACAGCCCCCTATCTGTAGGTGAGTATCAAACAAATGTGTGAAAAAATATTCCTGAAATGACGTTTAATACTGCTTATAAAATAACAAAAGGAAGTCCAAACTGCATCTGGAAGAATAATTTAGGAAAAAAAAAAAGGAAAAAGAAAACAGCATTTATTTTGCAGTGTCATTTCAGCCATGATACAGGAATCAATACATCTGAATAGTCTGTTAAATTATTTTAGTTAAATTTATAATGAAATGTATAAAATTTTCATGCAAACTCCATTTCTCAGAAAGATGTTCAGAAACTAAATATGTTTTTGCAAGCAGGGAAAGAATGAAAAATATGCTCTAAATGCTACAGAGTGAATAAAATTATAAACCCTTCCTTTCTTTAAATACACAGAATTTGGTGTTTATTTAACTTTTGTATTCTCCATCAGATTTAAATAATTTTATATTGTTCATTTAAAATACAGTTCTTATCTTCTGAAGTACTGGGGTCATTACATGGAATTTTAGTATCTAATGATATTTATGATTATACTTAACCTGGAGGAACTCAATATTCTCTTTGAAGCTTGTGAATTAAGTATTTTATAGAGTTTGAAACCTACATCATAATTAGTTTTCTTTAGAAAAAATGCTGAAATTTCACTCTTTTTGGAGCATAATTTCCCTTCAAATCTTGCATACTATTTAAATTACAGAAAAAATCCTGTAGTCGTGTTGTTACAAATGTTCTCCTGTGGAAAATTCTGATGAGACTTTTCAAATCCTATTCACATCAGCACTTAAAATGTATTGCAAATTCGTACATGGTGTGAGCAGTTTCCAGTAACAGAGCTAGAATCAAAGTCTGTGGAAAGCTTTCAGAAGAGATTTTTAAATGGTCAACTCAAAATAATTTCAGGACCTATGTTGGAAATGTATTTTATAATCTAATTTTAATCATAAATACCTTAGATACTTCTAGCAGGAAAACACATACACACACAAGGTAAAATTATTCTGCGTTTCTCCTGTTGTTACTCCCTTTTACCGTGTTGGTTGCCAGAGATAAAAGTTCCATATTGCTATTATGAGACTTCATATGCTGAAATGAGTCCAGTAGCTTCTTAGTTCAGAAAGATCAGCATAAATTTAGAGAGCAGATACATGTAATATAAAATAAGACTGTTACCCATGAGTTTCTGCCAAACTTAAATCCTGCCCTAAGTTCTATTTACAAACAGAAAGCCTAAATCACTGCATAATAATAAAAATTATGGTATGAATCTACATTGAAGTTTTGAGAGACTCAAAGATGAGTTTATTTCCAAACTCCTTAGATTATTTAGGGTGAGTCAACAGCAAGTACTTTTCTTTTAGTTATTGTTGTTGATTTCTTTGTGCTTTATTGGTAGTAGGTAGCATGGGGTTTTTTTACAAGATTTACTCCCCAGCCTCAGTGACATATATCCAGCATTCTCTTTGAGAGCTTTTCCTGCTTTGAGGTAGCAGTAGAAAAATTACTAAACATTTCACACTTTTACTTGGTGCTTTGGTTTGAGACAGCATAAACTGACATAAACCCCCCCGGTACATAACACACTAAATTTACAACAAATATGAGTATTATTCCTAAAAAGAGTGCCTAGCTGCCTCATAAGCTTTTCCATTTTCCTTCATATGTCTGGAGTCACTGACCTGAGTATTGATTTCTAGTATGTCTGAGGATTAGAAGAAAGCAAATGTCACCCCAGTCTTCAAAATGGCAAGAAGAAGTACTCAAAGCAGTACCAGCCAGTCAGTCTCACCTCAATCCTCGGAAAGGTGACAGAGCACCTCGTTCTGGAGGCCATGTCTAAGTACATGGATGACAAGAAAGTAATCAGGAGTAGTCAGCATGGATTCTCTAAAGGTAAATCATGCTTGATCAATCTGATTGCCTTTTGCAATGAAAAACTATCTGGATGAATGAGAGGAGAGCAGTGGATATCATTTATCTTAACAAGGCTTTTGAAATTATGTCCTCACAATGTCCTCATAGACAAACTCTAGAAGCGTGCACTGGATGAGTGAACAGTGAGGTGGATTGAGAACTGGCTGAATGGCAGATCCCAGAGGGTCACAGCACTGGGTCTAGCTGGAGGCCTGTCACTAGCCTTGTCCCCCAGGGTTCAATATTGCGCCCAGTATTGTGTAACCTACTCATCAACGACTTCGCTGAAGGGGCAGATGTCTCCTCAGCAAGTTTGCTGGTGACACAATGCAGGAGGAGTGGACAATACCCCAAACATCTATGCAGCCCTTCAGAGGGACCTCAGCAGGTTGGAGAGATGGGTGGAGGGGAGCCTTATGAAATTCCACAAAGGCAAGTGCAGGGTCCTGCACCTGGGGAGGAATAGCCCCAGGCATCAGCACAGGCTGGGGGCTGACCTGCTGGAAAAGAACTCTGCAAAAAATGCCCAAGGGGTCTTGGCAGACAACAAGCTGTCCATGAGCCAACACTGTCCCCTGGGGACCAAGAAGGCCAATGGTATCCTGGAGAAGAGCATTGCCAGCAGGTCAAGGGAGGTGATCCATTTCCTCTATTCAGCCATAGTGAGGCCACACCCAGGCTGTGTCCAGTTCTTTGCTCCTCAGTAAAAGAGAGACACAGGGCTCCTGAAGCACGCCCAGGAGAGGGCAACAAAGATGGTTAAGGAACTGGAACATCTCTCTTATAAGGAAAGGCTAAGGGGCCTGGGCCTGTTCAGTCTCAAGAAGGGGAGATTGAGAGGGCACCTCAACAATATCTCTGAGTATCTAAAGGGAGGGTGTTAAGAGAATGGATCCAGGCTTTTCTCAGTGGTGCCGAGCAATAGGACAAGAGGCAACAGGCAGAAATTGATGCACAGGAAACTCTACCCAGGTATGAGGTGATGCCTAAAAGAAGCCTACCTGGAACAGAGGCTGGACAGAGTTAAAGAACAAAATAGATATTTATTGAAAGGCCTTTACAGGACACACCCTGGGAGTATAAAAATCTGGCCAAGACTACACCTAAGATGGACCCCCAAGATGGATCCCGGGTTACGGGTTCTCGCCCTTTTTATAAGTTTTGACCCATTTACATATTCGGGCCAACTGTCCAACCACAGCTTCAGTCCACACAGTCCCATCCTTTTGGACTGTCCCCTCTCAATTCGTGGCTGTTTACATTCTTGGGGTCTGAAGCTGCAAATGTCCTTGGTTCTTCAGGCTGGAAACGGTGTGTTTTGTCTAGCCAGGCTAGGAGAAGAGCTGTTAGCACTATACATGAAGCTCAGAGTTACAGACACACTAACGCAGTATAAAATCTAAAAAATATGAAAGTTAAAACTAAAGGTATCAGAGGGAGAACTTCTTTCCTGTGCGGGTGACTGAGCACTGGAACTGGCTGCCCTGAGAGGCTCTGGATTCTCCTTCCTTTGAGATATTCAACAGATATCTGAATGCAATCCAAAGTAACATTCTATGTGGGACCCTGCTTGAGCAGTGACATCAGACCATATGACCTCCAGTGGTCCCTTCCAGCCTTACTCATTCTATTATTTTGTGATATTTTCACCAGTTCTGCTTGTTGTTTTACCTCCCACATCAAAAGACTTAAATTCTATATGCCATTTATGGAGATTATAGAAGTATGTCCTTGGAAATAATTTGCTTGCTTTGAGTTTGCAATCACAAATTCAATGCAATGAGCCTTGACATCAGCCAGAAATCAAAAACTGCAAGATTAATAATACTTGAAAAGGTGAGTTGTGATTTCATTAAGGATAGATCTGATTGGCAGGTCCAGCTGCAGCACCCCCCTCCCAGCAGAACATTGCCACAGGGCTATCTGCCACGGCCTGAACACAGAATGCTCGAGGTGGGATCATGACCTGATGGGATGGACCCTTGTCCTGCATTCAGAGCAGCATTCTGTCTCCTCTCTGCTCTACTCTACCATCTCAAGGGAGAAAAAAACATGGTGAGGTTAATTTGATCATTCAGATGATGCTGTGAATGCATGTGTGAGCATGAATTTGAGGAGATGATCACCTTTACCCAGCAGCCCTCATGTGGTCCACCCAATAAATTAAACTTAGCAAGTCACGTTATTTGGTGTTCCTCTCTCTCTTTGATGTCCCTGTTTGCATCTATTTTTTTTCTTAATTTCCTTCGCTAGCTTTAAGTTTTTTCTGTTTACAGTAAGTCTGGTTTAAAATATAAATTTGCAGCATGTATGACAGATTCATGTTGACAATTCCAGCTTTCTTCTTTACATCTGACATCAAAATCCCAAAGGTGTTCTTTGCCTCTAATAAAAATGAAGTATTGGCCTGGTTTGATTAAGCCTGTGTATTGTTTTACGATCAATCCATTGCAAATTTTTAATGTCCTATACAAATAACCAGAACAAAAAAGTGAATTTCTTAGATATGTACAAAAGAGTTTTACATTAATACTTCTAAGCAAGAAACTTCCACCTTAAATTATCTCAAGACATAAACAGGCTGTACAACCAACATTCAGTAACTGCAAATGCAGCCAATGCCCTGAACCACAACAAATTAATGCAGACTGGGAAATTTGGTAGTTAAAAATACTTCATGAAAATAACTTCCTATCATTCCTATCTTCATCTGAATGTGCTTAACAAGACCTAGGCATTCTTCCAAACCCTTATTTTTCCCATTTTGTATTTTTTTTCCAATGTGCATTCTTTGGACAATGACATCAGCTCAGTTGCTTGAGCATGGTGCTAATACTGTCAAGGTTGCAGGTTCAATCCGCATACAGATCATTCACTTCAGAATTGGACTCGATGATCCTTGTGGATCCCTTCCAACTCAGAATATTCTGTGATTCTGTGAAATTTAACTTATTTGCAACTGTTTTCAGTTCAATTACATAAAATTTACTGAAAACTGCACAATTAAGTGGAACCAAATAATAATCAGCAGGTATCATCTGAATGATGGATGTGGCTCATAAAAAACAAGGTTCATTAATGGAACTTCTTTGAGAGTACAGAGATCCCATGGTTGCTGCTGCAATGTTGCTGAGGGCTACCTCTGATGCGTAGATGTGAAGTCATGGGAAGAGGTTACTCTTTCTTTACCAGACATGGTTTGTGGAAGTCTCTTCTTCCCCTTCATGATAGTGGGAAAAAGTAAAATAAATCCAGGAAACGTTGTCTCATTGGAGTATAGCTAAAGTGCTAAATTGATCGTGATGCGTCACACCTGCATAAGGACCTACTTTGTGGTCTAAGCAATAAGAAGACCTAAGTAAAGAGAGAGAAGATTAACAGGAAAAAAATTTACTTCAGCCTGTAAGTATGAGTAGAATTTGAGATCATTTTGCAAAACTGCCGGCTTTCAACCTGTCAAGCTGTATTTTAAGGCTATCCTTATTAAATAAAGCAAAGTTATGCATTTAAAAAGAATTTCTTTCCCTAGTATTATTTAGAGTATGAAGGACTTACTTGCTCCAGGTTTATTTTCTGCTGAATTTATAAATATCAGTATACCTTCTCACAGGTACACCAATTGATTTTTGATGTCTTTTTCTCCTCGTTTTGTCGATTAGACCATCGTGTTGGAGAATCTGGTAACTTCCTATAACTGCCAGGACAATTAAGGACTGCTCAGCTGGACAACTCAAAGTGTTAATTTTGGTCATCTTTTTTTAACTCAGCTTTTTCTTTTGCTTTCTAGATTGATAAATAAAACAGAAAAGTAGTTTTGAAGCACACAGAACAAAATATATTTTAGTTTTATACAAATAGGCATACTGTCTTATCAATGAATGCTTAAAGCAAAACAAAGGACATACTAAGTTTTAACTCTTCTTGAGGTTAAGGCAACGTTATTTTCTCTATTGTGATATATATGTAATGACTTTTTTTTTTTTTGGATGCTGTAATGGGTTTTTTTGACAGACATCCATAATCCGCATAATTTTACTCAGATCCCTAGTTTATCCATATTTACACACATGTTTATGCATCACATACCAGTTTGTTTAGTTAGGGATGCATTTTCTCTCTTTTGCACATTGTTAATCTCTAACATGAAATGGTTCTTTGCATAAACTTTTGTCTTTGATAAACAATTTAGTCAGTTGATCAGTCTCCCATTGCTTCAATTGCAAAGTCATATGAACACCCCCTCAATCTTCCTAGTGTATATCATGCTGACTGAGATTATTATTTTGTTTTATAATGCTATGATTTTCATTAACTTGGAACAAAGGTTGTCAAACTAAGAATTTTTTTTCTCCTGGGAATTATAAGTATTTTTTACAAAAAGAGAAGCAAACTCTATAAGAAACTGCAAATTAATCTCTTCAAGATGTGTGAATTGGCAGCACCAACAAGCAAAAAACCAGCAGTTTTTGGCAATTACAAGGAATTTTTAAAACAATATGAGTTTATTTTAATTTCTGACTTTTGAAAGAACTGTTTGTAAACTATAATGGGTAGTTTGTAAACTATCATGCACAGTTATAAGAACTGATGCAACAATGATTGACAAGTACCTCTAAGCAAAATTCCTGGACTCTTTAATTTCAAAAAGTGTTATTCCAATTAAAAAAATCACCAAATTAGGAATAAAAAAAAATGAACAGGAAGACCGAAAGTTTTGTGCTAGTGAAGAGATAGTTAAAAACATGTTTTCTTAAAAGCAGCAAATGGAAAACAATATACTAGTGAGGAAACTAAATTGAAAGAAAGTATGTAAACCATTCTCTTTCTGTTTTTAATCATGTAAGAATATTAACAATATGTTGAGAAGAGAGAAAGAATAGAGTTTGTATTACTAACTAGGATAAATCACCATTCAGTCCATATCAGTTCCTGCAGGAGGATGTAGACA
This sequence comes from Melanocharis versteri, assembly GCA_013397845.1. Lineage (NCBI taxonomy): Eukaryota > Metazoa > Chordata > Aves > Passeriformes > Melanocharitidae > Melanocharis > Melanocharis versteri. The sequence continues at coordinate 161,592 of VZTG01003993.1, forward strand.
CACTGTTCTGCCAGCCAGGTGAACAAGTTGGGAAGCAACAATCAGATTAAGCCTTTTGTGCTGCACCAGTGAATATGGTCTGAAATGAAGGCTGAGCATCTCAAAACTTCTTTCAATACATTAGTCTTGACAAACATGGACAAATTTGAACCATTCAAATATATCAAAGTTAACATCAGATTCTAGGCTACTTCAAGACAGTGTGGCCACTGAGTAGATAGAAGACTTCAGAATGGTGCTTTAATGGATATTATATCTGGATCTGGATTTTGTTTATACACAAAATTGCAGGAAATATCATAGCTGATGAATGAGTGTTTAACAGTATGATCTGATCACTGACATTTCTGTATACCAGAAATACCTATAGCCTTTCTAAATATGCTGAATATTTATTATTGCTTCTTTACAAAACTGTTGCATAAAAAGTTCAAATTCTTTAGGTTTTAAAATTAGTGTTTATGTAAGCTTGAAGAGCACTAAATGTACATTTGGTAATGCTTACATTCTTCTGAGATCACTGATATTTACTGGTCATTAAAATCCTAGAAATACGCTTGAAGACAATATGGAAAACAAATTTTAAAAGGTTTAAAATTTATTTTTATTTCAGTTAAGATGAGTAAGATGGGTAAAAAGCCTCCATTTTTTTATTGTTTCAATTTTTTTTTTTTTTTTAATAAAGTGTTTCTGTACATTTATATGAGAGATTTTTGTCTGGTCTCAAAATGGTTGAAACACTTTGAAAAGATGTTAAAAAGACCTGCTTGTAAGAAAACAATTCAGATGAAATGGAAATAATTTTTGTAATCTCTGTCTAGTTATAAGAAAAGAAATTTCTGAAATGAGAGAGCTAGAAAACCTACAGGGCAATGTTTACAGATAAAATCATTGAAAAGCCTGCTGGCTACATATTTAGCTATTGCTTATTTAAACACAGGTGAATTAATTGTTTTTATATAACAGAAAAGTGAACTTTAGACAAAAGCATGTGAATAGAATATTTTTTAAAGTCAAATGCAAGAAAAAGGAGACTTAGAGAGCCTGGGCATGAGTAATTTTAAAATTTTAAGTTAAAGTTTTGGTGAAGTGATTACCACGCTACCCAAACTGGTCACAAAACTTTTTATTTAATGCTTCTGGACAGCCAACCCAAGAAATAAAAAAAATAACTACTTTCTGTTATTTTGCAGTAAGATGAATACAGGTACTCTCTGTGCAGGAAGGGATTAATATATCTGTATTGTGTCACATGTATTTGTATTGTGTTAGTTCCTGGGCCAGCGAATCAGAGAACAGTCGGTCACATTACTTCTGTATGGGGTTTATCTTGAATTTTCAAGCTAAGACTGTAATTTACTTGAATTCAAAAGTTTTAGCTGATTCTGAAATGTCCAACAGCAAGGAGGAAATTACCTGTTTCCCAAAGACTGCTTTCTGCAATAAAAAATTTCACTGCACATTTCTGTGAACAGCAAAGTTGCATCTGCCTAGGGTCGTGCTAGTAGCTAGTAAGTATTAGTCTAGTGGCTGGGACTTGCTCCTTGGGTTAGTAGAAAAAAAAAAAGAAAGGTGAAATACAAAGAAAATATATAGAAAAATAAAAAGAATACATTGAAATACAATGCAGAGAAGGCAAGGTAAAACAGGAATATGATTTAAAGGTGCAAAATATCTAAAGAGGTACAAGCAGCTGTAAGGTCAGGATTATCCAAGAAGTGAATTTGTAGATGTTTGGCACTGGAGATGGAAAGCTGCTTTCAGCACTTCTTCCTCTGTACAGTCCAAAGATCTGCTGAAAGTTTTGCTCTAGTAGCTCCTGTGGGTGCCCTGACTGTGAAAAAATCACTACTTTTTGACAAAAATGCCCCATACTTGCCTTAAAGTTTGAACTGTGAAATATGATAAAAAAGTGCAGGCATTTTAGTCCTCTCAGGAAATAAACAGTTATTTCCCTGCATCAATCAAGATCAAACTAATATTCATGCAGATATTAGAATCCAGGTGAAATATTTTTGCCATATTCTGAACACAACTTGTGCTGAGACTGGTTTTGCAGCTGGGTAAGCATTTAGGGGTTCTTTGATCTAAACAAGAGTCTGCATTATTCTCATTTGATGATATACACATAAAAATGCTGGTAAATTTGAATTAGTTCTGAACTTGATTGAAACCTCTAATTTCCATTTCTCAGGCAACATTTTTAGTATAAAATTTATGCCTATGAAGCAGAAACTTTTTATAAATGCTATATATCATGGAATTTGCAAACTGACTCAGGAAAATACTTGGCATCTTGTGGGAAGATTTCACACTTTGTTTGCACAACACCTTCATGATGTGCTTGTTTAAGCTTGCTTGAGAGTCAGAGATAGTAAAAATGAAAAATATCATCACCTTAGAGTCATTTCTCTTGAACTTTTTATTTCCTTTTCAATAAGGCCATATTCACCGCTCCCAAATACTTTAGTCAGTGCAGCTGACTGCTGGAAACTTTGATCTCCTAGGTGACAACCACAACCAAAGCTAGCTGCATGATTTTATTTGATTTACCCTAGAGAGTATGGATTTTTTTTATTACAGACTACCACTGAATAAAATAGACTATAGCTATGCCACCTTCACTTGTTTTGACCTGTTCAGAAATGTGAAAGTATAGTTACTAGAATTACAATATTTCAGTCAGTCTCTAGTTGTTACAATAAGTTCCTTTTCATCACCTTTTCATCATGCTTCCATCACTGATAAGAACAAACAGCAGCTTCATGAAATGGGCAGGAGCTCTACTAGTGCAATTGACAAACCATTTTGTCCAGATGCAGAATTATTGGTGATGTTACTGTCCAAGATCGTGGCTTTGTAAAGTGATCAAGTACCTGCAAATGGAAAATTGTATTTTACAAGGAAAATAGAAAGCAATACCTCAGTCTCAATAACTGTCCTGAGTGAAAAGTGGTTTCATCATCCTAGAAATACAAGGGTGTATAAAAGGAGAGTGTTGTCTTTGAATTGGAAGTCAATTATCGCTCCTAAAAATGGTGGCAACTGCAACAGAACCCTGAATCCTTTTTTGTTTCACGGTTGCCAGTAGAGGAAAGCGTACGGTTTCCTCTGTTCACATCCATGAATATTTTGTTAATATTGTTACTGCTATTTGTGCTGCCTGAAGAAAATCACTGATTTCTTAAAGTTTATTTGCTAAGTGTGTTCAACCCATGCTTTATTATTTGAAAACTCGAGAGATAAAACACTATGTCAAAAAATGACTTGTAGAAGACAGCAGCAATTGAAGGAAACCATGGTCTAAAAGCAGATTCTGGTGAGGTTTTTGTGCCTCTTCTAAGGTTGAGATGGCATTCTATTTTTAGGGAGTTTGAAAATTGCTGACCACATCTTTTTTATAGAATACATTGTTATTGCCTTGATCATAGAATCATAGAATATCCTGACTTGGAAGGGACCCACAAGGATCATCAAATCCAACTACTGGCCCTGCACAGGACCATCCCCAAAAATGTGCCTGTGAGCATTGCCCAAATGCTTCTTGAACACTGCCAGGCTTGTGTTGTGACCACTTCCCTAAGGAACCTGTTCCAGTGGCCAACTACCCTCTGAGTGAAGAACCTTTTCCTAATATCTCAGTCAAATCTCCCCTGACAGAACCTCATGCCATTCCTTCTGGTCCTGCCACCAGAGATCAGTGTCTGCCCCTCCACTCCCTCTTATGACTAAGATGTAGATTGCTATGAGGTCTCCCCTCAGTCTCCTCTTCTCCAGGCTGAACAGGCCAAGTGACCTCAGCTGCTCCTCGTACGGCTTCGCCTCTAAACCCTTCACCATCCTCGTGGCCTTCCTTTGGACACTCTCTAACAGCTTTATATCTTTCTTACATTGTAGCACCCAAAACAGCACACAATACTCAAGGTGAGTACTCCAAAGTTCTACGCTCACACAAGCTATACCACTTTCTTGTTTTCCTGATCCCTGATAAACAGAGGAGTATTCCAATAACAAGTTCTACTATGAAAGCTCTTCCTTTCCTTTGCTTTTACTTTACTGAGATCGTGCTTTCCACTGTAATTCTATGACCTGAATCTCCAGTGTACTGAAGGGAAATCATGGAAAGGAAAGTACCGGAGGGAAAGATAGAGGAAAACGTGTAATTATTAAAGCATCCCTTGGGACTGTGGCTATTCTAGTAAATTAAACATTACCAGGAGCATTTCTTAGCAATAGAACACGAATATTCTACGAAGTTTTTCCTCTGGCAAAACTTGTTCCAATCCAGCTAGTATTTTCCCTAAAATCCTCAGGTCCAGTTCACATTTCAGGGATATTTCTGTTTACTAATATAGATATTACTATGTGATTTTGAACTATGAGGTTGTTGCTACTCAGGGTGGCCTTCAAGCTTTGTGTCTGCCATGCTGCACCCAGGGGCTCACTAGACACAGGCACCATCCTACAGAAGTATTTTTTATTAAGAGATGGCAAAGCTGCCTTTACACTTTTTTTTTTTTTTAAATTATGCAGGATGGTAGACTTGGTCCACTATGATTTAAGAAGGCCACAAGATGAAATGTCCAGGGCTCTGACCACATGGAAACAGCACAGGGCACATACTTGGCAGGTTTAGTGCAAATAACTAACGTTGAGTAAAATTATCTGTTAGGGTGATATCTATACGAGAAAATAAATGAGAAGCATTGTAGATAACAAAAGATATAAGATAACAGCTCAATAAAATTGCTGACCAATGTGGATGGTAGTGGGGTAACTGTAAATATGGAATAGATAACAAAACTGGGGACAATGGAGAAAGATTAAACAGCTGTGGGATGTTAATCTGGAAGAATATAAAGTTGGGTGTGGTTGGAATTGTTTGGGGATACCTTTTAAGCAACCTTGCACCTGATGAAGACAAAAAAGGAAAAAATTGTTTCTTAGGCTACCTGCATATGCCTTTTGCTGCCAAAGGAAAACAGCTTGTTTCTACTAATGCTGATGAAAGAATGCCCAGACAAGAAAGACTGGACTTCCTAATAGCACCCTTCATACCAAAATAGTGTGAGCATTGGTTACCTTTCTCAAATGGAGGAATTAGGAATAGAGACCAATATCAACAACTTTTCATGTTGTGTATTGATCTCAACTTCTTTTGTGGTCAAAAGCACCCATTGACCTTTTTTTCTTCAGTAAGATGTTCAGACCCTTACTTCAGCTTATTCCAAGTTGCCTAAAGAGGTGAATGGTAAAGCAAGGCAGCTGGGCAGTGGGAGCCGTTGCTTTTTTCAAGAATAAAGAAATTCTCTACTCATGATATGATGATACTGCTTAATGAAGTAAATGGTCCTAATTTTAGCTTCCCACTCTGAAAACATCTGTGCACTTCTGAGTCAGACAACAGGACCATGAGCTTCCTGGTTCCTGTCATAGTTCTGATTAAAAAAGACTCAAATTGCATTGAGTAAGGATGCTATTGGTAGGGTGTGGGAGGTGCTATTTAAGTTTTGAGCTTCATAGTACTTTCTCGTGCTGAAATTAGACACTGCACCATCACTTCTGCTTAGTTATATGTTTGCTTAAAACATGCATGACATGTAAAGTGATGCTGAGTGTAATCTTAAACAATTGTATGTTACCTTACATGAACCCTAGAGATACCTGAGAACATCAATATTTTCCAGAGAAAAAGAAATTAGAGACCAAGAAATCTGAGAATTTTAAGAGGTGGGAAGTTTCCTTTGCAGCATAAACAACGGATAGCATCCCAATTGCAGCTACTAATCTCTTTCACAAAATTATCTGCGTCTTTATTCTGAGTTTTCCTGCTAGTTATATTAACTTCTGAAGTCGCTACAAGGTTATTTCCACATTTGATTTAGTAGAACAGATGATAATAATCTGTGTTCAACACATACTATGACTTTGTAGTCTTATAGTATGTTGTTTCCATGATAAAACTGGTATGGCAAGAAGAATATATGATTTATAATTCCAGAGGAACTACTTGCTTTCATTCAAGCTGAAAATAAAATCCAAAGCTACTGTTAGGTAAGCTGGGAAAACTTCCTCGAGTACTCAGCGTCTGCTAATACAGTGTTGAAAAAAGAGATGTTTGGAGATTCATGGAAACCCTTACCAGCATTCCACAGAAATTAATTTTCTTGGTGCTACTGTTCTTCACAGACTAAATTCAGCCTGACCATACAGATCACATGAAGAGTAAATGCCTCACTTTTGGATATATGTACATGGAAGAGCAATTAAAGCTGTGATTCTTATCTGTTGTTGGGTCAACCTCATGGTTAGTGGTTAATTGGAGTAATAAATACTGCCACTTCCTTTTACTCAGTATTTCTTTAAAATTAACAAGTAAAGTGACTTCTTTCCTTTTCTTGTATTTGTGGGGATGGGAAATGTGCTCATTTGGCATTAAAGTGGAGGACACATTTATTTCAAACTTAAAACTAAGATCAGTATCATTCTATAAAGGGCCTTTTTTTAAAAAAAGTTTAGATACCCTGTTTTGGAAGGTGTATTTCAGTTGTTCAGAGCATCATTTTAAACTGTTGTTTTCTCTTAATTTTTCATTCAGTTTGCATCATTTTTTCCTCTTTAATCTCTGTCCTCCTACACGGTGCTATTAGAGCCCTACCTAACAAATATCTATAACTCCTACTAATTTCAGTGAGATTTCCTCGTGCCAAGGCTTCATCATGATCAAACTTGTCAGTGTAATCTGCAATATATACTGGAATTAAAGAATATCAAATACACAGTTTCTGCCTGTAGTGTGTGTGACACTGTGAAACAAATACATTTTCTATTACCAAACATGCATAATCAAGTTTTGTATTTCTGCCTGTTTTGAATTACGTTATTTCAGAACTCCACAATCACCTCTTACAGAATAAGCAAAAGCACAGACCAAAAGAGGAATGCTGTAAAATGAATGAGAAACCTCAATTCTGAAAGGTTTTTTGCAAAGCTAGAAGTTCAGTATTTCCACATCAAAGTATTTATAATACACAGGTTACAACAAAGTACACATAAATTATGTGAAGTACACACAAATAAGAGCTAATTAAAGTTATGGAAAGGCTCATTGAACAGATTATGCAAAATGATTGTTGAACAAAACCATTTGCAGTTGTTCTACACTAAAGGCAAAAAATGTCACAAAGTTTATTTTGAAAGGCATTCCTTACTTTATTCTGACTGAAGAAAGTTTGCATGGGTCACCACATTTTGTGTTGCATCTGATGGTATGAATTTGAATAAAAATATTTTTCAAGCCAGAAAATTAATGTGACAGACCTAACCTCAAAATTATTACATATTAAAGTTGTCTGAAGTTAGGTTATGATAGTATTTTTATCTATCTCTTAAGCTTTTTTATCATACTGCATAGTGCTACCTTGTAGTGGCACTTCTAGAACAGGGAAAGTCAAATTATGAGGCAAAGTAATCACTGAGTGGTTGCTGAGAAGCATTATAAAATGGAAATATCTTATAAGGAAGATTCTTGATTTACTTGCTGACATAGACAATCTGGTTATTTCCCACATTTTAATTGATTTTGTTGCTTTTCTCTTGCTAAGAAAAAATAGCAAGTAGGATTATTTTCAGCTATCTTGATGTAAGAGAAATTCAGTTTATCTGTGAAACAAGTGACACTTGTACTTTACTTTCTTTAGGAAAAAGAAGAATCTTTTTCCAGATACAGTTACAGATATAGTTTCACTGCCTCCTGGGTGGCTTTTTGCCTGCATTAACACTTCCCTGCCAAGGCAGAATATCTGATCAAGTTTTTAAAAATACAGCTGTACTGTCTACATCCCCATCTGTTTTCCTATCTTGCTTTAACATAGTTTGATCATTGCCTGCCCAAATTCCCTCTAGGTCTCTAATTCCTTCTCTTAGCTTGCTGCCTGTATTGTGTCTAAAGTATGAAAAGTTTATGTGATGGCAAACTTTAAAACATGCCATAACCATGGTGCCTCCTGTAGCCAGCTGAATTCCCGGCTAAAGGTTGGTGAACCAGAGATTTTATTCCACTGGGACTCTCAGCTAAGTAATGGCCATGATCATTTCAGGACAAACAGGTAGCAATTCCCTTTTACAGAAATGTCAGGTTCTCTCATGGTAAAATCTGTTTAACCTTGATTTGTAAAGATTAGACAGGAAATGCAAACTGGTGCATGAGGAAAATACCATTTTTACGTGCAATTTGTTTTACCTGAATGGCAAGACAATAGGTTATTACAGGTGTATTCAAGGACAGCAGGTGGACACAACTCTTCTGGAGAGATCTTCAGATATCTTTTAGAAAATCTTCATATGGGAATGAGCCCTGGTATCGAGGACAGAATAACAGAAGGAAGAGTGTCCTCATCTGAACTGGCTCAGTTACAGTTCTGAATAACCCCTCCCAAGGATGGATGGATTTTTGCTCTCATCTTTTACATAATACCAGTCGTACTCCAAACCTAATAAGAAGTATAATAAGCACAAAAAGTAATCCTTCTCTTGGTTTCTCTGAGCTTCAGAATTAGCTAGCTCCACTCTTTAATAAGAAGTTGGTATCCCTTGACGGTACAAGTCTTTTAGCTACAGCTTTAAAGATCTGTGTTTGAGGATTGGCCAGACACAAGACAGCAACCATATATGTCTATCTGGCCATCTGTGTATTTGCTTGATTAGCAAACACCTTTTGCTACCTCTGTACGCTTTATTTTTTTGCTGGGAACAAAGGGACTTGAAAACACTTTGAAACTGTTGTCTCACTAAACAATTTAGTTCTGAAATCCTTTGTGCTGGAAGTTCCATATGAAGAGTAATGTGTGGTTGCCTTGACAAAATCACAATATTTGATCACAATATTTTCCTCCTGTTTAAAGACTGTATATCACTATTAAATTATCTTTTGAAAATAGTAAGACCACTTAAACTGTTCATCTTAACATCTGTGAACAGTTCTCAGCAATCAGGGTTGTTGTTTTTTTTTTTTTTCTGTGTAAATCTGTCAGCAGGAAATTTGTACTCCTGAAGGCAGAGACCCTCAGTAGCTGTACGTCCAGCTGCATGTCCAGTGCGGGATTACCTCAGCAAATGCACTTCTTCCGTGAATAGGACTGGTGTTAAGATGAAAAAACTCATTTCAAATAAGATTTATAGCTATCTGAGAAATTAAATCCATTTAATTTTATGAGGGTGGTAGGAAACCTACTTCTAAAATTTTGCCATTATCACATGAGGCAAATTGACAGCCTTGACATCAAGATGTTGAGTGGCCACTGGAACAGAACCACGCCAGTCCTACTTAAAACCAAATGTCTGCTTGGCAGGATGGGCATGGCGAGTATATAATAATTCCTTTTCTGCAAAAACACACACGTACACCCTACATTCAGACCGGAATAGCCTACAGGGTTCGTGGTGTACTTAGGGCCTTTTTTTTTCTGCTGTCTTTAAATGTGTTGTTCATTAGGTGGTGTAGGGAATTGATGAATGTGCTTCTCTGATTGCATAGGTTACACTTTTGAGAAATGCTATTGTAAAGCTAATAAAATACTAGTTTAATAAAAAAGCTATAAACAGAATAAATAAGCAAGCCTCCCCTGCTCCCCAACCTATTTTTTTTAATTGAGCTGAATAATTCATAAAAAAGACGTCTAAAAAAATAAATTAAGATCTTCATTGTGAATGTTTATTTTATTCCAGTTGAACCAAATTCCTTGTTGCTGAATTCCTTTACTGCATGCAGCTTCATAATTCAGTATTAAAGACTATTTGCCAGGAGGGACCATGCATTCTCTAGGCACAGCTTGAAAATTAAAGCAATATTGAAGCATTCACATAGACTTCTGCTCATCAGAACTTCAACCTCTGGAAGATTTCACCTTCTCCAGTTATGCTCAGGCTGTGTAAAACAGCAGTCAAATGGTACTGTTGTGCCCTGGAGAGACAGCACAGTCCAGTAGGACCTACGTTTTTTCCTGTAGGCCAGTTATACACAATTTCGTGAGAGTACAATTTTTTCTGAAGCTGAGAACTGACATCCAGAGCTCTCTGCCAAGAGCTAATGCTTTCCCGGTGTCATTAGCTCATCGTGTTCCAGACACCTGAGCCTGTCATGAGAACTGTGATAATACTGTTCTGCAGCCTTGTTTTGTGCACCTATTCTGACATCTCTCAGTCATTAATCTCTTTGGGGTGCAGCAACCTACTGCTGGGAAGGTGGCAATTGAGGTCTCTGAGGCTGTCAGTCAGTGCTCCCTCTTACAAAAGGCACCCCTGGGGAGCACTGAGTCACACAAACCTCCCTCCTGACGCCAGTTGTCTGGAGCCATTTCCAGGTTTTGCATTCTTGTCCTCTGAGCTTTCCCGGTACATACTAAAAGCACTCCTGCTCTGTGCTGTGTGGTCACACAAGGCTTGGGGACTGTCAAGGGAGATTTAATGACTTCATTGACAGCTTTATTGTCTGATCTCATGACACTCATATTTTCTGGAAATCTGAAAATATGAGAGATGCTGGCGACCTCATCCTCTTACATGAATCAGATCTCTTAACAGGTCTGAATGCCCATATGAGTCCTGAGAAATGCTGTCTACCCTGTGCTGGAGGGATGAGCCCTGGACAGCTCAGGTCACATGGGCTGTTCAGCCAGGCATTATCTGCTTAAGGATGGATGGAGGGGAAATATGCATTTGGTCATCTCACTGCATGGTCAGAGACTGTGAATGACATTATGTTCTATCAAATCCAATGATATCAAGGCAACTTAATTCTGCCTTTTCACTCTGCAAGGAAGTGAACTCTCCACCCAGACTGCGCTCATTAAGAACAAGTACTTAAGATACATTTTTCTCCCTCCATTATCTTCTGCTAGCAGTCACAGTAACCAGGATGTGATAAGCTCCTGATGCATTTACCTCTTAGAGGAATGTAGGTTGTACTAGAAACTCAGCCACTTTTCAAATCTGTCCCTTATAGTGGTTTAACAATACTCCTATGGTCCTTTGTCTCAGTACATCTAGGGCAGCAGCTACACATTGTATTAGCAAGCATTTTGCATTTTTCTCCCCATGCATCCGAGAGAGCACTCGGCCTTGTTTGCTGACCGCTGATAAGATACTTTGCACATTATTTTATAACCTGCTATTCCTATTTCAAGCCAACTCTTTGAAATGAGCATGTGCTATACAGACACTCACCACCAGGACTTAGCAGCACCAGGGCAGTGATTAAATTTTTTTGTGTGTTTTTACCCAACAATACTTAAAGCTGGGCTGACAACCTCATGCATCCTCCGACCTCTCCATGTGTAGGGACAGAAGCCTCGAGCAAATTCTGCCCTTTGATATGAACCTGCTATGTGGTGTGGAGCTCCTCGTTTACAACAGAGAATTTGCTTGGGTTTAGGATCACTTTAGCATTTGTGGGATGCTTTGAGCTCTTCTCTTTGGTAACCAGAAGCCAGGAGAACTTGTTGAGATGAGATTATGCCTATATCCCAAGCCAGACTCAGGTTGTAATCTGCTGTCCTATAGATACTCTTCCAGCGGAGGTACAGAGACGAAAGACAGCTGATAAGGACAGATTGCTTCCTTCCACACAGTCTCACCACTTTTTTGCCTGGCAAAAACATCTGCCCTTGTCTGCTAGCTTCCAAATGAAGAAAGACACAGATCTAACTGCAGTCTAACTGCAGCCTAAGTGGGTAGCTGCCTTTTAAAATTATAAAAGGAGAGTATCTGCAAGCTGAAATTGTTTCAGCATCTGGGGCAACTGTAATCAGTACTATTTGTACTGTGTCATGCTGGTTCCCTTCGCCCCTTACATCTGTAAAAGGGAATGGATGGTACTGTTTTGGTTTGCTGTAGATCCTTCTGAGGGTCCTGATTGTTGTTCTGCAGAAGAATATTACACTATGATACCAATTAAGCTGTAATCAAAAATTTCTTCTGTCTTGGGGAGTACAAAAGCTCCATAAAATGTATATGATCCAGAAATAAGTGTCAGCTCTGTGGGCTGGTGCCACAAATAGCAGCAACTTGCATTCTGCATAAAGAGCAACATAGAAGAGAACTCTTACTGCTTCTGCACAGAATCTGTGTAACATTTTTATGATGACATCCTCAGCAAGTTCACTAAATAGATGTAGCATTGCCAAAATTATATATACACCTAATAAACATTATATACCCCTATATAAGCCTAAGTGCACACCTCCACACAAGCTACTACATGCATGTTTGCAACATAAGCTGTTAAACTTTCAAACTTTCTTTTTCATGGGCATAAAGTATCTTTTGCTGATTTATATGATTTCTGTGTATCTCACAATCTTGTTGAAATGAAGCCATTTTTTGCGATGAAATTTTGATATGATTCTAGGAAAGTAACCTGAAACTAAGTTGATTTCATTGTCTTGCCAAATACACTTAACCTGATAAGGCTTGTCACACATTAGCCATTGGTATGTAGGACCTAAAGTGAATAACCAGGTCAATAGAATAGCATCAAAAGACAGTAGACTCCTGAAGAGCAGAAAGACAGAAGACATTTCTGACAAGCTCCATACTCCTCAACAAAAAAGAAGAGTACAAGGCATTGCTCAATGGATTTTTTTTTTTTTTTGTGCAAATCAGTAAGAAGGCATATTTATCACCAATGTAGATTAAAACACAGATTATATTTTGCTATACATGTATATAATATGTGAACATTAACAATGGTTTCTACTGCCTTTGTCTGTCCTTCACTGTCATCTTGATCACCTAAAACAACACCTCTTATTGTAATGGTGCTGTAAAATACTGATAACTGAGGCCTTTAGACTGTGGTGCTGAGGATCTCTATTATTCTTGCACAACTGTGGGATGGGCAGCACTGTGCCCAGGCTCACTGCAAGGGTGTCTCATGTTACCCGCTTTTCACATATGCAAGTTCCATCCATCTTGCTGTGCTCCTCATCTGGCAGCAGAGAAGGATACTGGTAGTTAATGTTTCTAGGCTGGGAGTTGCTGACTAGCATGCAGTCATCTCAAGATGATTGCCGTGTGGGTGGTATTGTTTTCTGCAGAGGTGCCTGCTCAGCCATCCACTAGGCTAATGAAGGTATGTCAAACCACTGAGGGTTCAACCTTTGTTAATTAACTCAGCAAAGACCATTGGTGACTACACGCCTGATTTAGTGCGTTTATTCAAATGGCAGAAAAACTTCAAGGTAACCAAAAAGGAACTCTGCAAAGAACCATTCTGAGAAAGCTCCAAAAGAGAAAACACTGACTTCTTACATTGCACATCATCAGGTGTGGTTATGTTTATATATTGATGGAGGCATACCCTGAGTGAATAACAAAACCTCGTGTGCCACTGAGACAACCGCTGTGATAGGGGAGAATGCAACTTTTCGATACCTATGAAGCAGACAGTTAAATATCTAGTGTGCATTGCTAGATGCCACAAATCCCAAGCATTAGCAGAGGCATAAAAAACCTGAAAGAGAGCAGACCTTAAAAAAAGTAGCTTGACTTCCAAAGTGACCTGAAATATGTGATACTCACTTTTCCCATAATGTGTAATAGAGAAACTTTGATGCATTGTCTAACATCACACATGTATCACTTCAGGGATTAGTGGAGCATCAGGGTATCAAAAGGAATTATCCTCAGAGAGCTTATACTTGCATGTCTGTTAAAACGCTCCATGTTGGCGTGGTATCATTGTTGTCATTGTACTGAAAATACTGACGAATTCCTACCTCAAAAAATAAATAGCCATTGTTACTTCATTAACATAAACAGTCTCTGTCATGTTTAAGGCAACCTGTTACATGCTTTTTCTGTTATACTCATATTTGTTATTAAAAAAACCCCACACCTTCAACTTTTCCCCACAAAATTCTAATATGTTTCTTTGTGTCTACCACCCTAACAGTTATTTTTGAAAGCCTTTGGAAAACCGGTGAGTACTTTAATAGACAGCAGTACAAAGTTATAAGATATAGTAAATAAAGAGAGGATCTGAAGGATGTGCAGTGACACATAGCGTCATAGTGTGACTGAAACTGTCCTTCAGTCACACTTCCATGTTTTTCACTCCTTTTTAAGGAAACAGGAAAAAGCACAGCCAGGGGCTGTAAACTAAACATTTTTCATTTTGGAAAAATTCAGAATAAAGTATGTGTGTTATCAGCTTAAGGGATGTCTATGAGGTTTTTCTGAGCTATGAAAAAGGCAAATGGAGAGTTTCCAAAAAAGAAATTTACTTACATGCAGCTGCAGGAAACACTGATGATGTTGTACCGATATGTTCAGAACACCTTCAAGAATGTGTAAATCAATCTGAAACAGATCTACTCAAGAACAGCTGGAATGACTGGAGAAGTGCAGCCTCTAACTTTTGATGAAAAATTAAAAGAACTAGTCTTGTGCAACCACAAGTAAGAATATGCCAAATCCTATTTTACTGTGAAGTACAAATAGGTGAATAAAGGGTTTCACCTGCTAGCAAATGTAGGTGTAAATTACTCATGACTAACTTTATTTCTGTAATTAGAAAAGTTTTCTAAGTATTCAAAGCGAGTGGGTTTCAGAGAAAAGTTCTAATTAACAACAGGGTAAAAAGAAAGTACAATTAGTCTCCAACTGGAGCTGGGTCTTAGAATTTACCAACTTAAAGCAGGGCATATCTTAAAACTTAAGATTCAGTGACATATTTAAAGTAAATTAATCCTAAAATTAGATAGAATCTTTGCAATTTGACAGTTTGACACAGAGTTACAAGAAATACCCAAGTCCCTAGTCTAGGATGCAACTAAAATACATATTAAACCAATGAACTTTATCAGACAACTCTTTGGCAAGCCTATTTTAAAGATCATTAATGCCTCAGAGAATGACTGTGGATAAGTTTCACACATTCTCACCATACACTCTACTGCATATTGTACTTCAGTGACTGATAGAGCTTATATCACTAAGCCCATTTTCTCAAGAAAAGGGATGCAGTTATGGAAATAAGTTAAACTACATATTTCAAGGTTGGCAGAGTTTTGAAAATTGAAAGACCTATTAGCAATGAGAAAGTTTCCCAGCAGTTTTGGGAAAGCAGATCTCAAAAATAAATATGGAAGGGATCGCAATCTCTTATTTAGATAGTTATGAAGTTTCTGTGTCAAGTCTGATGGCAATGTGATGAGGTTTTTAGTGTTCTGGGGAGGCAAAGATATCTAGAAGATTTTTTGGTTTTATTTCTTTGTTTGCATTCCTTTTGACTGTGATCTGACAGGTGGGAAATAGTGGAGCATTAGTCACTGAAATAATAGCTGAGAGGGTACCAATATAGCTTCTATGTCTTATGCATGGAAAATGGAAAACTCCAAGACTGTTTAATAGTCACCATGTCTCTCTGTATTATTCAAAACTTTCATCCATCATTAGAAACAAAGTCTTTTGAAATCTTATTTTGACTAGAGTTTGCAATAGGTGCTGCTATTCAGCCTAGGTATATGTGATTATTCATTGCAGTTGAGCCTTCAGGCGAGTTAAATGAAGTGCACTTAAATGCTCCCTCTTCCCCTGTCATTAACTGCTCTACGGCAGCCTCTAGTTAGGTCCTATAGATCAATGTTTCTCAAACTGCGAGCTATAAAAGAACTCAAAGGGGATTTCCAACTGTTAGACAGCAACATTCAGCAGCAGTTCAGTTCCCAAAGTCTGCAGCAGATCTTTTTTTCCCAGTAGTGGAGAATGAGAAAAATATTACCTACTGGCTGCACATATTTATTCTATCCAGGAAACTGCTAGCTACCTTTGGCTGCTATCAGTGCCTGATTTCCATCAGAGTAGACAGTACTTAATAGTGGGTTTTCAACCTCTTGCAGTAGAAGAACTGATCTGTTATGAACTCTGGTGATTATATTGAAACAGTTGAGTAAACTGCAGATACATGATGTATCGTATTGAGTGTGGATTGCAGTGCCAAAGGGTCTGGGAAACAATCTGGCCTTTAGATTTCTTTTGGAAAGAGTGTAACTCCCCCTTTGTCTACCTTTCTCACTACTAATTTCACCACTTAGATATCTCGGAGACATTCAGATGACTTCACATTTCTATATGAGTATTCAAGAACTGACTTTCCTCTTTTGTTTCACTTTCTTCTTCCCATTTTTCACAGCACAGATCCCCTACACAAGTGTCTTTGTTTCAGCATGCTGCAAATAGACCACCCTCCTTGCCTCACAGGGCACTGCTCACAGGACTGTAATACTGTCAGGATCTTTTTTTCTTTTTTCACACTTGGAAGTGAGCTCAGTGACACATGATCTTATTCTTTAGTCGTCTGTGATTCTGTCAGTAAGTGTATTGACATTTTTGGTGAGAAAAGCAGTGCATTGCACCTCTTCCCCAGGAAATTTCCAGCCTGAGATGACCGGCTGCGCTTTCTTCTCTCTAGTGAAAAATTGCCCAGTTCAGATTTCCTCTCTTTCTTTCCTCTAACTGTGCTCATCTGGCATATTAGCCTGCAATTCTAAGCAGACACTAAAACCAGATATGTCTTTAACCATCACGCCGTGAATGAGAATATGCTCATAACACAAAACTTCTTGCATTTTAGGACTGCAGCTTGTAAGGCTCAAGATGATGCACAAGGTGAAACCAGCACTGCCTGCACAAAGAATAAAAGTCTGTGAGGGAGTGTGGCTCATAAGATAAATAATCTGTTGAGACTAATAGGAAAAGGTGGAGAGAGATGGTCCTTAATTACTCTTCCTGAAAGGAGCCACCTGTGGGTTGAGCACAGCGTGTCCCCATTAGAAAGCGATCACAGTGGGAGCAGGACACCTGCTTCACTGCTGTCTGGAACTAGATCATTTGTCCTCTGCCAAGACCAAGACCTGAAACAGTATGGGGCAGCTGGGGACAGCAGAGGGATTTGAGTCAAACTAGCTCCAGATGAAGCTGTGAGGTTAGGCATGGAGTGCTAGCAGAGCAGCAAACAGCAATCAATCACGAGCCCTGGCAGAGTCTGCCCGAGCTGAGCTGTGCCCTCTGCCATCCTTCAGGCTCCAAACCTCAGCGTGTCTTTCCAAGGGCTCGCAAGTGCTTAACCTCTGGTGCCCATCAGTCTTTGTGCTGTGGGCACGCTGGTGCTGTAGGTGGCAGCCAGACTGGGGGAGGAGGTGCGAGCATGGCCGTGATACAGCTTTATTAGCGTTAGAACCAAAAAGAATTGAGAACCAGCATTAGGCATTTATGAATGTCGGCTTCGCTCTATCCAGGGAGTTGATTAATGTCCTAATTATCTCAACACAGCAGGATTCTTCTAGGATTCTCCCTCCTGCAGCTGAATACCTTCCACAATTTTTCAAGGTTTCCTGTTTAATACTAGAATTTAAAATTATATTTTTTTCTCTGTTAAAGAGGAGGGTAAAAAAGCTAAAATCCATGCTGAATACAGAAGATCCCTAATAGCTTCTTGATATGCATTTGATATTTCTTCTAATTGTTCTGATCTAGGATGAATCTCAGAGATTTTTCTGAAATAGTCATACTACTTTTTTATCTCACTTAAAAAACAGGGGGTTTTCCTCCCAAGGAATTTCACCAGTTTCCTCATATTCAAGCTTGAAGATCTGAACATTCTTTTATTTCCATGATTCCAGCATTGGAATCATACACCAAAAAGATTTAGCAAACATGGGAAAAAGTTTTTTCTAGGTTTTGTTTTCCTTCACAGTGGCATGTGTGGTACTTCATCCTTGCAGTCTAGTTTCAATATTCGCATTATTTTTTTGGATTACAAAATTTTTTTCTTAAGTTTTCATTGCACTCTTCTGGACATGACACAGGAAACTGCCAAAGAAAAGTTGTCCTTGAAGAGAAAGTAATGCAATGTACCAGTCTGGATTACAGGAGTAATGGAAATGTCCAACTTCACTTTTTAAGTAGGGCGGAATATTATGATTTTTTTTTTGTTTAAGAAACCCTGATGTAAGCTTATCTTCAGGCTTGGTTTGGGGTTTTGTTTTGCTTTTTTTTTCACTTACAATGAGATAAAGTGAGAGTCCAGATATCAAATTTTTCTTTCTTGCAGGTGAAAACGTACAATACAGAGAACTGATTTTGACTGTAAACCGTCCATCTGTCACTCTGGTTGATCCAAATTAATTTTGTTCCTGAAAACAGCTAAAGCAAATATGAAGCTCTTGAAATATTTATTCATTTTCAAATTACAATAGTTTTCACTATTTTTTACTAGGTTTTTTTTCTAATTTGAACTACAATACCAGAGCAACCCCTTCAAAGAAAGAAAAAAAAAAAACTAAACAAAACCCAGAACTCTCCCAAACAAACAAAAAACCCCGCAAACAAACAAACAAAACCCAAAAAAACCCCAAAAAAACCCCAAAACCCTCACACACACACACAGAGAAAAAAAAACACCACCAAAAAACCCCAAAACTCACAAAAATTAGGAAAAAAAAGGTAGATTTTTTTACCCATGAAAAGGTGCAGAATTATAGTTCTTCATCTTGGGGTATTTGGCCTATGTTTTGTTCTGCAATCTTGTTTTACTGAGTACAATAATCACATGCAGGATTATCAATCACTTTAGGATTATTAATCACTGATCACAGTTAATCTTTTATAATTTTTTTGGATGGAGTTTTCAGAATTACAATATAAAAAATGTTTCACTGATGAACTTTGGCTCCAGCCTTAACTTTATTCTCCTGACAGAAGACTGATTGGAGGTACCCAGAAAGGTATAACAGCATCTTGTGAAGCAGGTTGTGGGATTATTGTAATGGTTGCTGACACCAAAATGGATCTAGATTTAGGTGGTTACTTTGGGTTGCCTGAACAGTCAGAAGCATCTGGTCACTGTAGTTTATCTTTCAGCTACTTCTCTTTTTGGAGATAAAGACCTTTTCCTGTTTATAGAGATACCCTGAACACTTACAAAACCAATCCTGTGTTTGGATTAGCTCCTCAAAAGTTTGCCCAATAAATCATAACTATCTCCTGTTTCACAGGGAATCTCAGTTTCCTCTAAGAGATCTTCAGTTTCACTGAGCTTAATTCCTTTCTCACTACTCATTCATTTTCTATCCCCCAAGTTGTTTTACATTTCTCAGTGTGGCACTGCTGATTAAGAGCTCCCCTGTGAATCCAGTGTAAAACCAGCCTGTCTTTATAACTACCTCTTCAAACAATTCTAAGATTATTCTTAAAAATTGCTGACAGTATTTGACATTAGAACCAGCAATATTAAATACATGGAATTCATTCTTCTGTAGTTTGTATGTTTATGGTGCAACGGAAGCCGTAATGCAGTCTGATCTTGTGATCATTCCTGCCTGTCCCTCACCATATATTTGAAACAGAACAGCAGTCTACATGTAACTATGTGCAAAGCAGTAAGAAGGAAAAAGACCACATTTTTAGCTCCAGCAGCTACATGGCATCAATACCAATAGCAAGGGTTTCCATCCAACAACATTGAAGCTCCACTGAAAAGAATACAGTGATAAAATTTAGACAGAGCTAGGACAAATATTGATTCAAGCAGACAGACTCAGGCTGCATCCATCAAAGTCATCCTGGATAAGACGAAGACGTGATAGAGGAATTCACTGCACAGAACCCTTCCAAAAAGACTGGTAACTGAAAGCCACTGCCCTCAAGGCACAAGTAACAGACCATCATGCAGAGACTATAAAAAGCTTACAGAGCAGACGCTGACCAAACCCCTCAAAGTTAATGGCTCAGTTACAGTCTTGAAGATTGGGACATGGTGAAAAGTGACTTGCACAGATGTTTAGAACAGAATCAGCATCAAGGCAGAAGCCTTTTTATGAGGCTTTGCCTTTTTATAAATTTTTCCATTTAATAAGCTCTGCATGTGCTGTCTTTTTACTTAGGCTGAATTTATGATCCCCAAATCTCCCTAGCTCCCAGCCAAATCTCTTTCAGGTTATGAGGACCACCCGTTGTTTTTTGCTGCAAATGTATTATAGCTCACCCTATTGTAAATTCTAGAGTCCTCTGCAGCCCTCAATAATGTTCTTTTCCTTGCCATGGCATTGGGTGATGCAAGTCATAGGCTGAAGAGGAATGAAGGGATAATATGAGGATGAGACTGCTAGCTTAGTGCTGGGGAACTGAGCCAGAACAGGCATGCAAATATGTACCACATTAGATAAACTGCTAATGGAAATATTCTTTGGCACGTGCTGGGAACTGTTTTGGAGCATTCAGATGCATCAAACTAGAGACAGAGATTGCTCTAACCATTTATAGCCAATTGTCTTTCTCGTAGGTAGGAATTGGACATTGTTTAATTTACTAGTTTAGGAAGAGCCAGAGGAGGTTGATCATGTTTAATTTGCTCTGAATATTTGATGTTCTTTGTTGCTGACACATGATGGTTACTGGTGAGACAAATCAGATGGTATCATGGATTAAATGTCTTCTCACCTGATAACAAAAACTACTTTTTGGGTTGAATTTAAAATGCCTTTTGTGAACCTTCATAATGCTAAATAATACCTTGGATATTGCTTTTCCCCTTCGTGTAAAAGGCTCAAAATATTTTTATAAGAAATTTGTCATTTTAAAGGAATCTTTGGTAAATAACTTGTGTGTGATGCCAGCCATTATAATTGTGCATGTGGAATGCTGCAGAATCTTTTAACCATAGCAAAGAACCACATAAAATTTCACACCCAGGATATGACGATGAGAATTCTGCCTCCTTTCAGCAGCTTGGTTGCCAGAAATTAAACAACAAAAAATTAATTAACAACAACAACAAAAAAAAGATGTGTAGGCCAATTTTTTAAAGTTTAGTAGGACCTGCTGACATGATTAAAGTTTTGCAATGGGAATTGGTATATTGCTGAACCAGGGCCTCAGGGGATGTAACAGGACCTCCTTGATTATATTTCTTTATGTATACAAGTACTATAGACTGCTCATGACTTGTTTGCCCTGCTTAACAAGAAAGAGAGGCTAATTTCCCATACTAGAGATATTTTGGTTTGATGTAATACAAACTTTATTACCTGAGATCTTGCAATAATTAAAATGTGTATCAAATGTGCAAACAGGGTGTCTTTTTTTTTTTTTTTTTTTTTCTTCTGAATACATGAATTGGATAAACAATGTTTCTGTACTTTAATTAGACAGTAGAAATCTATGAGATTGCCTTCATTTGGCTTTCAGCTGTTTACTTTGTGTCAGTAAAATCCATACACATTAAAGGAGATCTCAACTATAATTAAAAGTGTTATTGAACTAAACACAATTACCAATGTTTATCTCATTATGTAATGCTGTTGGCACACGATGCAGAATTCAAACGTGCTTTCTCTTTGGCATTGTTGTTTTGCAGAGTTTAAGACAATGCCTGTAATTTAATCAGGTAACTTAAAATACTGCTGTCAGCCTTGGGGAAAATTTGGTGCCCTTTACATTCACATGTTTCATCTACGCTCTAGATATTGAGGCATGTGGAATTCCAAAAGCACAGAACTGGGAAATTAGACCCATAGATATCTTTTCCCCAATACATCCTCTACTGGAATTCGACATATGGAGTTTTTGTTTATTTGTACAAAAAGACAAAAAAAGCAGGTAATCTTCTGACTGCTAGAAATGTTTCACTGAATTTTGCAGTGTGAATATATACATATAATATTGTATGATGCATGAAGTTCTTTTAAGCTCCAGATATCCACAAAAAAGCTTACATGACAAACATTTAGGAATATAAAACGAGTAGAAGTCAGGCACCTGTTCAAGACTTTCTTCTTTCCTCTTGTACCTATAATGCCAAGAACTATAACAGATATTAGATAATATGCAAAATACACAAAGCTTTCCTCTAGACAGACATTTATTGATTTTCAAGCTAGTTTATTGTATCTGCAATCTCCAGTGACAGGAAGCACTAAAATCCAGTGACACATGCTTAGCCAAGGTCTTCTGTAGATACATCTTTTGGAGAGGATCATCCTGATGGGGACCTGCAAGCTTTAGTTTCTCTCAGTCTCTTCTCCCCACTCTGTTGCAGTGCTCAGTGTTGTCCTACCTCACTCCAGCTTTCTCACTACTAGGTTATATCTCCCCTGTGTAGTTGGGATTTAACAGCAGCCAACACAGCCCACACTGGACCCTTTTCCTGTGCAACAGGCCCATTGCACAGCAGCACTAGGAACAGGAAAAGTTAGGTAGACCAAAAATATTGCTCATAAGAATGTTTCATGTCTTGTCATTTGGCAGAAGACACAAATGCACTTCCATCCAAGTAAGCTGTGAGATCTCGAGTGAGACTTAAGACATGCAGACTTGAGCCTTACCTCATAGGAATTCTACATTGCATTGCACTCCTGCACAAATACTGGCAACTAGCAAACTCTGCTCAGACATGAGAAAGTAAAAGGTAAATTTTTTTCTCCCATATTTCTCAAAATTTTTACTATCTCAAGACTGCACTATTTTTTGTCCATAGGTTGTTAGTCCTGATGATGTTATGTGCATCTTCACTGCCCTAACAGACCTAAAAGTTGGCTCTTACACAGTGGCCCTTATGAAAGGAATGAACAGCTCTTATCTAGCTGTGCATAGGGCGGTTAAAGACTGCGGTTGAAAGAAGTAGATTTAGATTTTGGTTAACTAAACTAAAAACATTTCAAGCTCAAGGCAAATGAAACCTGGTGGAAAGAAATAGTTCGAGAAAACAAGGTGGCCTCTTGAACACTGGCAGTTATACGTACTGCAGAAAGTTTTCTCACAAGTTACTGACACACTCCAAAAGAGACCATGCTAACCATGACACTTGGTTTCACAGGCCAACCACTGCATGCGAAAATAGCTTTTAGGAGAGAAACTGTTCTCGGGTCAAAGCAAGTAGCAGCCTTGAACTAAAGCAGGTATAAGATAGATAAGTTATGCTGGGTATTTTACTAATGTATCTCCAGAGCTGTGCAGACATGGGGAACTTTATTAAAGGACCTTTGTTAACATGTCTCAACTGCCTATATTAATTGCTAAATACTGTGTAAAAGGTGCACTGTCACAGCGAGCCGAAATCTTACAGAAACGCATCATTTCTCACTGGTGTCTTATGTGCTTCAAGCGTAAGCAATACAACAGCCCTCTAAATAAGGAAAAGATAGATCTGCAACCTGTAGTGATGGACAGTCCTGATAGCAGATCTGAACTGCAGATACCAGGGAGAAACTTCCATATCTTACTCTCTGTGCTTCATCGTCACAAAGGCTGAAGCAAGCTCAGAAGCTTCTAATGTCATGAATATTTGTGTGTGTAGTTTTAAAACCATTTTTATCCAAAAATGCTGTAGTGGCAGTTCTTACCCTGGGAGTGTGTAGATACCATCATCATGATCTGTCAAACCATCTTCAGAAACAGTGTTTTCAAGCTCTTGGAGAAATGTGGAAAGGGTGTTTTGGGGCTTGCTGGAGAAAATGAAACACTATATCACATTTGGAAATGCTTCTTGCTAGACTATCAATTCTGTGTATTTACTTTCATATGTCGCATTGGGAATTGGGTTTAGGGTTTTTTGTTTCATTTTCTTTTCTTGATGTGAGATTTCCTGAGCAACTCTTCACTAAAATTTTCATTTTTCCATTTTCAAGCGTCTGTGTATTAATTGAGGTCATTGAACTCTTCTGCGCAGAAAATTTGAGAATTTATACAAAGTGTTTCATGTGAGGGAACAGCCATATTTCTCATATTGAATTGCACATTAATAATATGAATGGACAGGTGGATCCTGACCATCCCTTTTTTAGATCGAGTTTAGATGCACTGTTATTCAAAATATGATGAAGGCTCTTCTCTGTTTAGGACTCATTATCCTGCCTGGTTTATGGTCTCGTGGTTACCACTAGTTGTTTACGAAGTATTCCATTATTGTTACTTTAGATTTTGGAGTTTCATAGGTTATTCATAGAGCAATCACTTATTCCCTGTGAAAATGATACTTTAATAAACATTCAAGAAATTTAGAATGGTGCATCTCTTCTGTGAGAAATGGATTTAAATAGTATTTGTATTTGCGAAAAAATATACTCCAGCTGATGTTAGGTAAATTGAAATAGAAGGTGGGGTTTTGTGATTTTGTTTTTTAACCAGTAGTTGAAATTACCATTAAGGCAACTTGTGAGTGTAAGTCAGGGACTTATTCATACATCAGGGAAATTTTTGACATCCATTTTTAAAGTGGATTTAGTACTCTGTTAAATAATATTTCAGCTTATGGAATTCATGTTATGCTATATATATATATATACATGTTATACAAGAGTTCAGAGTGGCTTCATCTTTTATGAAGATAAGGCTGATCATCCAAGCTATCTTCCAGAGAAGACCTGTCATGAAGTGGAATTTGTAAAGGCAGGTCGTTTGATCTGAAGCCTTTGAATTGTGCAGAATTAGAACTTCTTTTGATTCTTCAAAGTAAATCTTGCCAGGAGAGCTGAGCCACTCTTGTTCCTGCAGGGACAGGTCCTGCTCAGATGCTTAAATGGTACCTACTGGAGAAAACAAACACCAAAGAAGTTGCTTTACAAATCTTTGAGCCTGTACTTTCGTCGTAAGGTAGTCCAGTTACTAGAGAGTGCAAGTGTCCCTCAACACATTTCTCGTCTGGGACACACAAATTGCTGGGCTCCTCAGCCTCAGCCCCAAGCTGCCATTCAGATTAAGGTTAGGGTTTAGAGAATCTCAAACCTACAGCTCCAGGGAGACTGGGCTGCAAAAGGCACACCAAGGGGATCAAGGCACTGTACAAACATTGCTCCCTCTACACATTTCTCATTTGGTCATACAGCACACTAGACATCTCTCCTCAAGCTGCCTCTAGGGTATGTGCTAGCTTTAGGATTCAGAGAGCCACAGTCTACAGCTCGAGGTGCATTGTGGCTGCAAAAAGAGTTCCAAGGGGGTTGAGGCACTGCACCAACATTTCTCCCTCCACAGCTTTCCCATCTGGACCACTCATGGTGCTGGTGACCTCAGCCTCAGACCCCAGCTGACATTAGGTTTAGGGTTAGGGTTCAGAGAGCCACTGAGCCTACAGCTGCAGGGGCCTGGGAGCTGCAAAAGGCATGCCGTGTTTGGTTTTCTCCTTCTTCCTTTTGCTCGTGTTCATTCTACTGTTATTTTCATTCTCTTCAGACAGTCAGTAGCTTTAATGATTGCAGATTTTATACATCAAGCTGAGAGGACAGCTTTTCAAGATGGTCACAGGCAGATATAAGTAAACCTTGAAGACATGGTAGAAACTCAGGAAAAGAAAGTAGTAATCGTAAGTATTAAAACTATTATGTTTTTCAAACATGGCTTCTTCTTCACTCCCTTGCCTGAAGTTTCACAGCCTGGGAGTCACTAATGAAGGCAGACCTCGTGTTCTATTTCACCACTAACCAAGTGACAGAAAGGCTGGATTTGGAAGAAGGCCAGTACAGAAATGCTTTTACTGCTGGGGAACAAAAACACCCTGGACAGTTGCTATTAGGGAGAAACGGTTCCTTATATGAGGTTACATAGTGGGCTGGTTGCCTCAGCAATTTGCTGACTGCTTTCAACTTCCATGTGTCAGTGACAATAAAATATGAGCGGTGTTGAAATAAAGGTTCAAAATAGCACCACAGTCTTTTTCATGAACAGAAGTAGCAGAAAGGTAATAAAAGATTTAAATAAGGGACGGGTAGTGCTGTATAACTACAGACATAGATTGGAAACTGCAGTGAAGGTTAGGAACTACTTCACAAAAAAATAGCCTGTGGAAAAGATCTCTTCCCGTATATACATAGTATAAATACATTACAGTATTAATTAAAGACTATGTCTTCACACTCATCTATTTATTTATCTCCTGCTATGCCAGATGTGGAACAACAGACATCCTCAAATGGTTGTGGGAATGAGGGGCAAGTAAAGTCCCTTGGGATGAAAAAGGAAAGGAAAAATTACCACTCTCAGGATAGATATCATCAAACTATAACCACTTTCTTATCCAGTTTGACCTCAGGAACCACACAAATATCTTCCATAGGATATAGGGAGCAATGCTTTTATTAGTAAGATTTTTTTTCATATATTCTGTTTACTCACAAAATTTTAAAAACCTCAATTTGCTGTGCAGAAACAAAAATCAGTATCAAGTCTGGAGGAAACAGCGCTTCAAAAATAATGAGCAACTTGGCTGCACGGTCCATTCACTGTATTGCCATCTGAGGAGCTGTGAGTCTCCTAGTTGGAACTGTGGCTTTAAAATGAGCATATGGGATTTAGGATACTTATCCATCTGTCCTGTCCAAAGGAAGCTCAAGTAAAGTGCGAATTGACTCACCGCAGTATTCTGTGAGATACTTGTCTTATTCAGTTTTTTAAGAGTCTCAGAACTATGGCCCAGGAGCATGGCTTACAAAATGCAGCAACAGATTGCTGTTAAGCCTGCTGGCTCCAAGATTTTTATTGTACTGGGAATTAAGTTTAAAGGGTCTTTCTTCAATTGAATCCAGGCCCAAAGGCTGCTCAGTTGCCTTTGCAGCATCCAAGCAGAGTAGCCCAATGCTGGAATGGGCAATAATAGCAGAAAACCTACCTCTGTGACTTAGTATTTTAGAGTGGGAACAGCAGAGATGGAGCAGCTTGGGGCTTCGTTTGTGCCCACAGCTAGAAGACTCCTGTTGGCAGAAGAGGGAAGTAGAGGTCTCAGTGTTGACTGACTCACCTAGAAATTAAGCCAGGTAAAGTACTAGACATGCACAGAGCTAGACATGGGACTTGATATTTAAGACACTGACTATAATAGCAGGAAAATAAATCCTCAATCAGAAATAGATAGCCACTACAGAAATAGATATGTAAATTTTATATGCAGGATGCTGACACTGAAAAGCAAGTCTTTCCAGGTTGTAAAGTCCTGTCAGACACATCAGTGGGACTCCCTAAAAAAACTGTGTTTGCAAAGAAATAATCACATTTTCTGTTTTTTTTTTCCTTTTTCCTGTCTTGATAGCACTGAGAAGAGTATGATGAACACTGACATACTACAATCATTGACAAGGTTGATAGGTGTGCTTCATGCTTAAAGTGCAATATCCTAATTCAGCCAGATCATGCCATAGACCCTAGAAATGACAATAGAGGTTTGTTTTGTTATTCAGACATCAGCTGTGAAGAAGTTTACTGCACAGGCCAGGTGGTGTCTCTGACACTTGAGAACCTTTGCTATAGATGTAAGTCTTCCTTGGTAGCAAATGAATTTTGTATATGTGTCCACCTAGACTCTTCAGATATCAGAAGCAGAAAGAATTACTGGGGAAATATTTACCTACTATGTGCAAGTTAGTACTACTTGCTGAGGAAATGACAGCATTCACCACATCTGGCCAGTTACCTGCAGTGTCTGTTATCTCTTTTTACAACACAAATTAGCTTCCTTTCCATTCACCAGAGTATTCTTAACCTACTTCATCCTGCAAATTGCTAAAGGCCTTAAGTGCAAAAGAGTGATCAAGAGTGTTTTTAAATGTTGAAAGTTGTCCAGAAGTCTCAGTAGAAGTTTAGAAAGCAGAGGAAAAATCTGTTACATAGGAAAAACACACTCATGAATATCTGATTAGTAATTTTAGTAGAAGAATTGAATCCATTCGGGTATCTATTATATTTTTCTCTAAAATGTTTAAACTAGTCTTGTACTGTACGAGTACTATTCTAGGATCTGAAAGATAATAGATTTTTATTCAACAAGTACTTTTAGATCCAACATACCAAATATGGTTTTAAAATTCTGTAATTGTATAAGTTTCTGTGTTTATTTCTAAAGCTCTGTATTTTTTTGTTTGTTTTATATAACAAAATTTGATCTGTAACACTTCTACAAGTAAAACAATTATATCTATTAGTTATTTGTTTTGAATGACAAGCCATTGTCAAGCAGTTCCTTTACTTTTAAAAATATCGTCTTGGGTCTGGTTTACAAATGAGCTGTACATAGCATAGCCTGTTTAAAACATTTGTTGAAATTCCTGTAGAATGTACCTGTCATAGAGCTTTTATACTTAATGGGCACAGCAGAAGGTACCCAGCATGGATATTTGCCATGTTCAGATCTTTTGTTTCTTCACTATATTTCACCCTGACTGCTACAGTTCGTGAGAAATGTGCCCTCTCTTCTTTTTTGTTTTTTTTTTCCTTTTTCTATTCTCAAAATACTAGTTTCTTCTAAAAAATACTACTTAATTCAAGTTTGACATTGTGGTAATTTTGATCTCATACTCAGCCTTTTAACTCTTTATTGGCACAAGGGCAGGGAGTGGTGGCTTCTGTGGAGAAGATATGCGGTCCTGGGCAGGATAAGGGAGTCTCAGGGGAGGAGGGCAGGGACAGGAGGGCCATTAGCCCACAGGGTCCTGGCAATATCTTCTGGTGTGGTTTAGGAAGCTCTGTATTTATAGCTTCCATTGCAGCCTTATGAATACTATTTGAATTTATTCTTGAAAATTTGCAGAGGCTGCTTCTGTTTGATTAATCTTTTTTGTTTCTCTCTGCTCTGTAAAAATAATCCGAACAGCTGTCATGCTGTGCTTTATTGTCAGTAAGGAGAATTGACCTAGAATTCCACAGCTTTTTGGTTTTACGCACAGGTTCTTGTAGGTTACTTTTCATGTGAAGAGCGTGTGGCCATTGAAGACTCCTGGGTAAGACTTTCAGCTGAGGATGTCAGCAGCCATGCCTGGAAGAAAGAGAGCCGGAGCAAACACCACCACCTGACTCTCCAGTGAGGAAAGTTCATCAGCTCACAGCCAGAAATGATGTGCCAGAGGACCTTGGCAGCTTTTGCCATAGATGACACAGAACTCTTGGGTATCCCAATGGCCTCAAGGTGCTAGGGCAGTGGGAAGTCCTTCTGTAGCCGCTCTGTGAGGGGCATCCATGGCTTCTAGAGAATAGGAGAAGAAAACTATCACCAGAGATCATAGATCTTCAGGACACGGTAAGACCAGAGTGCTGACTGGCAAAGGCCCAATTTTGGCAGAGTAAAAGGATGTTTAGTTGGGCGTGCAGAAAATATGAAGCAGATCATTCCCAGTGCAGGGTCCTTTGTGTTCATTTTAAAACATAGACACTGATTAATAGCGGTAATATCCTAATATGTTACAGGACCTGCACCATAAACCTGAGCTTTAAGTAGAGATAAGTAAATGCGACTAGTTCAATTTACTTTTTTCTTCTTAGTATTATTTTTGATACCATTCCAGTCTGTCTTAAAAAGGGAACTTGAGTTTTTAATCTTGAGAGAACTGTCTTGGTGTGGAAATGATTGAATTTTTCATAGACCGGAAAAGACAATTTTCAATACCTATATGAAAAATTTGGTTCCCATAAAACATATCAAGCTCCAAGTTTTCATCATTTGCAATCCAGATCCCCCAAAGAACAGAATGAATTAACAAAATGAGAGTAGGGTTTTCTTTACAGCTTGGTTATATTTGCCTTCTTGCTTTTCAATCTTTAGTGCAAATTGATTTATATTTGCAATATTTGCTCTAAAACTAGGATTATAGGGGTCTGAGTATTTGTTTTATTTTACATAAACCAAGATTCTTAGGTATGAAATTGTTCTTTAGGATACTGTCTATTCAATTGCATGATCTGTCTCACCTGACCAAGGGAAGCAATTGCTGTTTTCAAGATGAATTCAGCTTCTTAACATAGGCAGAAGCTTTTTCTTATCCATATTTCATTACTTGCCAGAAATGTGATAGTCTAAAACAGAAAAAGGAACAATTCCTGAATAGAAAATCTTACAGTATTGTTCATTTTCCCAGACACAGGGTACTGATAGCATTTTCCATTAGCTGTAACGTCTCCCCTTCCTTTAGCATAAAGGAAGATAGCACAGTGGCTATCCCTCCTTTCACCTTAGATGAACCTTTCTAATACACGTTTGTGCACAAATTGACCATTTTTTTGCTAATGCTGTAATTGCATCCAGGTGATCCTTTCTTCTGGAAAGTTGCTGTTATTTCTCTTTGCTGCTGAAATCTAACAATCCTTGCAACATTACTAAGGAATGTAGACCTGCCAAGACACAATAAAGAAGATGTCAAATGGTAGTTTGCTACACCAGCTGCACACGTGTTATCCTGCAGAGTTCAACACATTGTCACCTACCTAGCCAGCACCAGAAATTTTTTATCCTTAAACAGCTGACACTCTGTTCTCTTTCATTAATTTCTCAGGCTTAGATATACTCAGCTTTGCTCATAATCTTGGACAGAAAAATAGTGTTTGTATTTTAAAGATATTTTTAATATCATCTTGTAGTGTCATGCCAAAGTGAAAGGACCCACACTGTAACTCAGTAAATACTTCATTTCAAATAACCAATCAGAGAGTTTTACAGCAGACTCACTTCTCAAAATTATTTAATGGTACCATTCATAAATAATATTTAAAATGTTTAGTTGCTGAAGTAGAAAGATTAGGTAAGTGTATTGTCAGTAAGTATAGGAATTTAAAATAATACAAATGTATACTTTGCCTGTGTCAAATTTAAAATTACTTGGGCAAGCTAAAAAAGCCACAAACTTCTTTTATTGCTGTTGAAGCATTATATAACAATGGATTTTAATGTTTGTTTCTCTCTTCCCCTTTTTTTGTAGTATGCATATAAATATTATGTGAGATATAAGAGCCTATCTATAGTAAATTTCAAATGATTTATTAGGCCCAAATCAAATTTGTTCATACAGCCTCAAATAAATTGTCAAAAAGACACCCATGCTTTTTATTAACCAAACCATATTTTCATTTTATTTCAGGCCCCTGCTTCTGTAAAGGTCTCTGAATAGGTCTATATGGAGAAAATCACCAGACTCTACATTGTTTTATTTCTCTACTATCTGTACACATAATACTTTAGAGTCACAATATAACAGTTCAAACAATTTGTCTTCAGTATTCAACAAAACTTAAAAGAAAACTTACATGAGGCTAAAATTTCACTTAATGAGTGCCTATGAAATGATCACATGATCAAATTAAAGTGATTCCACTCGCGTATATGATAGCTCACATAGGCTGGTAGGAAGAAGACCCTACAAAAGCATGTGCTTTATTTACCTTTTCCTTTGGACCATTATCAAAGATTTCTTTTGACTGTTTCTTATGCCCTTGATGTAGAATTTGGGCCCTTGATATAAGTAAATAAAAACTTAAAGCAGAGTGTGTATAAGGCTCTGCACGCACCCAGAGGACTCACAGAGAAGGGCGCTCTGCCTGTGGTGCACTCTCTGGAGGCTGGCCCTCCTCTTGCTTACAAATTCTTGCAGATTGCCAGGGAATAGATAAGTGACTGCCGGGCAGCACCTTCAGGCTCAGCATTTGAGAGGCAAGACAAAGCTGTGGGTAGCCTTACTAGAAGCAGAGCAATGCTGCTGAGTTATGAGGAAACAAACAACGGGATTCATGGGAAGGCTCAAGAAATTTGACTCTGCGTGACAAAGAAGAAAACACTGCAGAGGCTAGAAAAGCAGACAGTCTTGCTCTATTGCCTTCTAAATTCAATAGGAACACCTCTGCGTCAAAAATTTGGTTTTTAAATTACAAATGGGTACCTGTGTGCCAAAAATTCTCAGGAATACCTCATGTAAAATAAAACTGTTTGTTTTTATCTGACAGTTTTTGGTCTAATATGCGGTAGTTCATCTCTTTTTTTAAATGGGTGTCTTTGGGATTTTGAACAAAATTATACCATAAATATCTCAAAATAAGGGGAGAAGCTAAAATCAATATGAAACTTCTGAAAATTATGTATTTTTGTGGCTAGTTCCTAGTTAATGGCATTTAGAATTTTTTTTAATTTATTTTTAATGCAAATACTGGTTTGAAAGTTGAGAGCAAATGTAAGATATTTCCCAGTAGTAGATGTGGTGAGCAGAACCATGGAAACTTATTTAAATATTAAACAGTGTTTCACTGGAATTTTTTTTCTTTAAAAAATATGTTTTGGTCTAATTGACTGCATTTGCACTTGTAATATTTCTCCTGTTGGTTTGAATTATGGTTTTGAAACAGACACTAGCTAGTGACTCTTAGTTCTTTTAATGAGTTATACCGATTATTTCCCTGCTTTTTGTGTAAGTTTCCACTCATTTTGAAGTTCTGGTCCTTTATAAATAATTGTGAACTTGCTTGAAATTGTCTCAGGAAGTATCATAGCAAAGTCTGTCTTATGAAATATGTCCCAAATTAGATAAAACCCCATGAGTTTATAGAAATCATCAACTTAAAAATATTCTATGAAAGAAACCAAACATTTTTACAGAAATTGCAGGGGACTATTCTGTAATGATCTCCCATTTGCTGTAGGTTATACTGCACTATGCATTTTCTCAATTTAAAGTCATGTCACAGGGAGAATGGACATGTTATGGAAATTAAACAAAACATCTCTGTATTAGCTTTTCCTGGGGATGATTTCAATTGTATCTTTTGTTTGGATAAATGTTACATGAAGTAAGCTTCTTCTATCAGAATTAAAATCCCTTTTGTAATCATTTTATTAAATCTTCATCCAATATGATTCCTAAAATTATTTACCATAAAAGAGTTTTATTCAAAGTGCTTGAATCCATTTACAATTTGCAGTTTGCTGTTTTTCAGTAAATCTTATCCCTCAGCCTTTTCATACAAATTGAAAAATGAGACGCTGATCTCAAGAAAGGCATCATATTTTTCACGAAGCTTTGGAAAGTGAGTGAACTTAGAATTCCCATTCTCTAAGAGTTTCATCAACAGTAGCTTGAAAAGAAAGGTGGGAAAATGTCTGTGAGTGCAGATTTTCTAGCTAATTATCTTTATTGATGCAGCAGTAGAACAACTAGGTTTTCAGTAAACATGACAGCTTTCTGTTGTTTTTGTAAAGATCTTGGCTTTTTTATCTTCTTCTTCTTAACTCCTTTCCCCTCCTTGTTTTTATTTTTTTTTTCCAAATGAATAATAACCATAAAACCTGATCCATATTTTCCATGCATTTTTTGTCATGGGGAATATAACTGTCTTTCCAACAGGATTTTTATGTCAAGTAAACTACCTAATCAATTTCAGTAAAAGACAATGCCATGGTACAATTTCAGTATGTTAAAATGATCTTTAACACATTTAAAGGACCTACTCAAGAGAATGATGGTCAAATGATGTGTTTAAATGCTTGGCCAGAGATTAATAGATCTCCATCTCTAGTTAAGGGAAAAGATCAGGAGACATGCCAGAAGCCATCAGTCATAGTTATTATCAGTAGTACCCTTTCCCTTTGTGTTGCTGGAGGTAGGAGGCAGAGGAGATAACATGACAACAATGAAGTCATGAGGGTAGACTTCTTTCTTTTCTTTTTTTCCTTTTTCAACCTGAAGTCTGTAGGATCCCTACAAAAGGTATCAAAACCCCAGGTGAGTCTTTATTCCCTGAAAGGTGCAGGAAGGTAAAGAAGAGGAGAATATCATTAAAGTTTTAGGAGCTGTGAGGTTAATGCCAAAAAGAAGAAATACCTCTTTAGAAGCAGAGGAAGCAGCTGTGACTCTTGGGGGCCAGGACAAATCAATATGTTATGCACTTCTTAGTGCAACCACTGTGGGATGTCTGAGGAAAGCACATCAAATGAAGGTCTCACAGCTGTCCAGATGTTTGCAGCTGACCTCCCAGGTGGGCCAGGACTGCTGAGTGGGAGGCCAAGGGAGGGCAAGCAGTATGTTTGACACCTCTGCGCAGAAAAGCACAGTATTTCAGGATTAGCTCCAAAAATTTTTTACAAGCCATTGCTCAGAGGGAGAGATACCAGAGGAGCTTCTAGCAGGTGAGAGCAATTTGCCCCATGACGGCTTTATTGTACAAAGACAGTCTAGAATAGGAAGCAAGAAACAGCTTGGCTATTTCTTCTGTAATTGATATATATTTTTGAGAATATAAATAAAAATCTCATCCAAAATATCTTGCAGCTATGTCATTAAATAGTCCTACAAGTATACAGTTCCTCCAAGTTTTTAGAGTGAGTGGCTATACCTCATTAAATGAAACTTAGTAGTGAAAGACTTTTTTTTCTCTTTCTCTATTTTGGACTCATAAATATAAATTTATTGTCCCAAGCTGTGATGTTTTTTAAGGTACAGACACAAACTTTGCAAATTATTATTATTATTATTATTATTATTATTATTACTACTACTACTACTACTACTACTACTATTACTATTATTATGAAGTTGCACAGAATAAGGCTCTTTATGATATATATCTGTTAGCCATGTGGTCTGACTCTGGGTCAGAGAACTTGTGTGTAGTAAGACCAGTGCATCATTCAAAAGTCTGGGGCAAAGTTTTTCGTTGTATTTCTCTGACTAATATCTGAGGTTAAAAAAAACCAAAAAACACAGTCATCCTCCTATCATGACAACTAAGACGGCATTTTTTACAGAATACTTTATCTTCATTGCTCTTCAAGAATCTCGAGTGGGAATATTTGTGTGTAATTGCCTGAAAACTTGAGTTTGACTTCTCTCACTTATCTGAAGAAATTCATTATATGTTTTACATTGACCTTTATAGTTTTCTACCAAGAAATGGATTGCATTCATTAATGTTTTGTGTCTTCAGAGAATCTAAATTGTTTTTTTTAAATGTATTTTAGGAGCAGACTGATAGAATAAATCTTCTCTTGTCCTTCTATTATCAAAAACCTTCATAAGAGAAATAAAAGAATGGCATGAAATGCCATTAATTAGGTTAGTTGACAGTTTAGCATTAAGAATAGAGAAAGATATCTGTTCCTGAGCATGAACTGTAGAATGCAGAAAATTAATTGTTGAATTAATTACCTGTATTTGAAAGGTTGGCATCAAACCATTCATCCCTATGTACTGCTTGGAGGTTGTAAATGACTGAAATGTTTCTGTAGGTTGTAAATAAAAGTCTCATTCAAAACTCTAATCTTTCTCAAATGTGATAATGGTGTCTCTGAAGAGAAAAGGTTCCATTTCCCTTCAGAAATGCTAACAAAAATAAAAATAGGCATATTCACGATATTTTTTTCTTTCCTCACTGGCATAGAATTGGTATATTCCTTATATATTATGCAAATTATCATTTTTTCCAAATACTATCTTATATGTTTAGGTTACTTTACTCTCCCAAGGTAAAGGAGAGAGTAGACATACAGTGGAGTTTAGCTGACTGAATATAGTCTGCAGAGATCTAGGGAGATATCCCATTTTCTCAGAAAATTTTTGGAGCTTGTAGCATGCAAAATCAAAATGTGTAGTTAGAGCATAGCAATTATTTGCCTTCTCTGAATCCTAGAAGTATTTCCCTTCTGCAGGTGATTTAATTTTGCATGGCAAATTCCATTGACTAAATTGTCTCCAGAAAAATTCTTTGGACTCTTGGATTTTCTGGTTAGCTTCAGAAACTTACTACTGCATAGTCTTATTTTCTAGACTTTTTTCTATTTTTTTTATGGGTTTATATGCTTTAGTTTTGATAATTATGAAAGAAAAGGAGTAATTTTCCTTTCAAATCAGTATTCCGTATACAGCTGGACTGCATTTTTTTAAATAATTGTTCTGAGTCCCAGTTTTGAAATGCTTTACTTGAGACATATATGTACGTATATTACAAAGGAGCCACGAAAGAAAATCTATTCCCCATAAAAGGGCCTGCTTATGCAACTTCAGGTTACACGTCAAAGAATCTGGCCATTCCAACATATAGGTTACTATGTGAAAGTTGAAACCCCATCAGTTCTCAAAGCTTTCTCCCACAACTACAGCATACAAATTTTATTCTGTACCAAGTGAAGAAAATTTGTTAACATTATAATGCTTCCCAGCTAAGTAATCAGACTATGATAGAAGTGGAGTGAGCACGCTGATGATGGAATGTAAAAAATTAGGATCTGTGGCCTCTGGGCAACTGGAAAGCTTTCAGGATGTCTGGTGTTCTGCTTGTTGTCAAATAGATTCCAGCATCTGATGTTCAGCTGCATCACATCACCAGCTGTCTCCTTCTCCCTTTTTCCTCTCCCTCACCCAGTTCCCTCTTTCTCCGACTTCCTANTTCCTTAGGAACACTTAATACATTCACATTTTATATATTTAAATTGTATAACACACTTGGAATTAGGAATTAGAGGGTTAGAAATTACTTAGAGGGATTTGAGTAAGAGGAGAATAGAAATAATTGGGCAATGATATAAAAAAGAGACATTAAAAATTTAGTAATTGCATATCACTGAACTTGGGGATTTTTTTCCCCACAATAAGGGTTAAGGAGATTATTCAGAATTGTGGGGAGTGAAAGCAAAGGATTATATGTAAAAAATCTTGAAATAAAATATTATGAGAGGGATAGATATAGGTTGGCTTAACATACTTTTATCAGTATATCATACTGCTGTTATGATAAGCAGGGAAGAGAGAGGGAGAGAGGGAGATGTTTTCCTTCACAATGTAAATTAGCACCACAGGCAGGTGTCTGCTCTGATCTGCTTTCGGGAGAACCCCTTCTCTTTCCCTGACTCCACAGAGCACCTCATGAGTTTCACTCTGTGTCTGAGTTTGGTGCCTAAACTGATGTCTAAAGATGCACGTTGGAAATAGTTCTTCACCAGGAAGCTACCAAGAATACAGAGGATATCAGAGCAATGAAAATCTATGCCTATTCTTGAAATATGAGATTAAAGACATCTAATTGGTACTCTTCGTCAGTTTTTGTGTATATATGAATTTTACACTTGTACTATTGATGTAAATGAACTCCTTAAAAATAATACATGAAGGTAAGGTAATTATTGTATTTTGGCTAGTACAATATCCAATACGTATTGCTTGATTTTAGGAGCAAAACAAGTTATTCCTTGTTCTGTTGCATTGCTAAGTAGGGAATGGCAACACTGTTGGAGCTTGATGACTGGCTGGGCACCAACTGTTTGGTGGTGAGCAACTGTTTTCATCTGTGTCACTTGTTTTTCCTGGGCTTTATTTATCTATCTTTGCTGTTTTCATTTTTCATTTCCTTATTTTCATCATTCTTATTAAAATACTAAAATTCTTACCTCAGCCTGTGAGTTTTCTCACTTTCACCCTTTCAGTTCTCTTCCCCCGTCCCAGTGAGAGGGAGTAAGCAATGTGAGTGGCTATCTGGTGTGTGGTTGCCAGTTGGTGTTACATCATGGAAAAAGCAATAGTGCAATCAGAACTATGCAAAAGGAAAGGTTATGCTTACTGGTCATGTAGGCATGATGATGCAGGGGAAAAGAGGTCTGCAAAAGTGAGAAAGCATATTTATTTTAAGTAGGTTCAGCAACAAAGAACCAATTTTCGAACTGTACAAGTCCTTGTAGAAAGCTACCTGAATGTTTTCATCCAGCAGAGTTACTACAGAGGTTCCTGTTAATTTCTCAGACATCTCCATGGATGTAAATAACGGCATGTTAGGATTAGGAAAAAAAAGTGAGAAAGTGAGGAAAATAGATTTTATTTTCCTGCTTTTGCATGAAATTTTCAGGAACTCATGATTTTTGTGCTCTAAAAGGTATTGATTGGACTTTGGATGCGGAGTGTGTTGAGAAAATATTGTGCAGTATGAATATTATGGCAAAAAGAACAAAAACAAAAAAAAAATAGTAACGAGATTTAATTGAGAGACTGAGACATTGAAATTGAAAGAGGACCTATGCCTCATCATTGCTTGTCTCTAGAATTTTATCTGAAGCAACTCTCGAGGGATCAAGGATGAATTCAGTTTTTCTGGTATTTTTGCTTTGTATCCAGCATTGTATCTGACATGCACAGAAAAAAATTAGAGAAGAACTACAAGTTTTATCATGTAAGTGTTGTTAAGAGCATATCAGAGGAAGAGATCTTCAAGAAACTTTTGCCACATCTCGTTTGGAGTACTTTTGATCTAAGGAATTTCTTTTATAATTTCCTTTTAAAAATATTAATCCAAAATTTAATTGTTTACTGAAACTCTTCTGTCTTCGTGAGTTTATTATTTTTTTCAGCTTTCTTTCAGCATTCTATGCAGGACTCACTTTCTCCTTAAAAAACAAATGCATAGTTTACTTACTGTGAGAACAACTGGAAACAGATTGATTTGTTCCCATCACAGCTTATTTTTTGAAAAACAACATTTTCCTTGGCCTCAAATTAGTCTAACATTTTTTCTATTATTTGTGCATAAAATAATGAGCGTTCTGTTTTAGCTTCAAAGAGATTATAGAACAATTACAGCTTTTATCTGTCATTAGTGGACATTTTCTTACATCAGTGACTACTTTCTGTTTGCAAATTGATAAAATGGAAGCACAGTGCATATTTACTTCGAGAAGCTGGGTTGGGCTCCCTTCAGGAGTTTGGGCCCTAATTTAAATGATGTTTCTTTTTTACTGTCAAAAAAATGGAATTCCTCTGCACTGTACTGGTGGTAGCAGTAAAGCCACAATCCAAAGTATATTTGGAATTAAGAGGATTGTGTATTTTTCCAAGAGAATAATTCTTAGGCTAACAATAAATACTAATAATCTGCGAAAGAACATGAGTCATATTTCTTGTTTCCAGCTCCACTGAAATGTATGCTTGGAAATAAGTTATTGTCATTCAAAAAAGCAAGAATTAAACTCTCAGGTTGTGAATATAGGAAATGGAATTTTTTCTAGTCAATTGCACTACTTATATAGGCATATTCTGCCATAATCTGTTAGTGATACAAATATGTGCTTGCTTCTTTCAATAACTTCTAGTTCTTCAGAAAAGTGGGTGAATAAAATTATGGTTTGTACCAGTTCATGCATTACCAGAAGCTGCTGATTTAATTCCTTCATTCTTGATATGTTGAATTATCCAACAATAAGATACTTCGTATTAGAATTCCAGGTTCAGATTTTGGAGCCACCTTTTATTTATTTTTCATGTACACACAAAACATAATGTCAGGATTTAACATTATTGAAACACATTCGATATGTAACTCTATATTAACATTTAAATTGGAATTTTAGAAGGCAGAACAACTATTTCAAAGTTTCATTTTTTACAGAGTTCAGTAGTGTTCACTCACAGTACCTTTGTACAAAGGTCTTCTTCTAGAACTTTAGTTAGGATCAGCTTTATAAAATTATTTTCTCTCTCCCTTCTTCTTTCCCACATTTTCATTTCAGCTGCTATCATGGAATCATTTGTCGTCATTCTGATTTCTGTGTGACAGAGATTTTTCTTTTTTTGACGTTGTTCATA
Organism: Melanocharis versteri; assembly: GCA_013397845.1. Lineage (NCBI taxonomy): Eukaryota > Metazoa > Chordata > Aves > Passeriformes > Melanocharitidae > Melanocharis > Melanocharis versteri. The sequence goes on from VZTG01003993.1 coordinate 200,945, forward strand.
TTAAACTTCCTACTCCTATATCCCTGAAATATACATTTTGTTCATCTTTTGAAAGGACTTGCAATTTTTAGAGAGAAAATTCAGTGTTAAATTCTGATATAATAACTTAGTTACTCAGATGCTTTTTCAAAACAAATGCCAGAATTTGGTTTAATTTAATGTAGAGCTTTCATACCTAGGCAAGGTAAACCATATAGAGAACAAAACAGTCTTTTATTTATATGTGTGGTGTGGAGTTTTGGAAAAGTAAGTTTCTTGTGCTTCTATACATGTAAACTCACAAGGACACTTTCAAGATTTAGTGATAATCATACAAGAGTCAGTGATAACAAAATACATTAAAATAATACACATTTTTTCCAACTCTATAAACCTAGCTATTGGAAAAGATTTCAAGAGCATTCTGTCTTGATCTAGATGTCTTTTCAGACAACATCAATAAATAACAATATTCACCAGCCTCTTTGTTTTCATAAACCCTGGAAACTATAAAGTGTAACTTTTCCACTTACATATTTAAAATAAAGTTTCTCTTTGAAATTGTCATTCTCAAGAGTTTTTGCATATTCAGACACAAATATAACTCAATATATGTTCAGATACAAATATAACTCATTTGAAAACTTTTATTTTAAATATGGTTCATAATCTAATGCACAAATTCAAGTAGCTAGTTCATTTCCATTGACATATATTTAATTAAGAAAAATCTTGTATTATTCAGCTTCTCAATAATGAGAAATGTTCAGATTCTGTAACATTATCTTTACAACATGGAAATGAATTGTGATAACAAGCCATGGAATAACCTAATTTTATTTATAAGGTATAAATGAATATGTTTAGAAGATGACAGAATAACAGCCTACAATGCATAGCACTTAAGGACAGTTTCCAGTTAGACCACAGACCTGATTTAAATAATTCTATAAAGTTGAGATTAAATTATGTAAGCAAATCTGTTCTATAAACCAACCTGTTTCAGCAGAAGCAATATGCACTGTGTCTGTTTAGTCAGGTATATTTACTTGCACCTGTACAGCTCTTTTGAGAAAGGGAAAAAATGGTTTTAACCACAAATATCCTACTGTTTCCCCCCATCCCCCCTGTATACTAAGTTTGTATCAGGTTTACAGCTGGCATGGATGAGCTTCAAAAGGATGACACTGGGGACAAACTCTGTGACTATGTGCCTTGTTCCCTCCCCACACCTCCAACCTCCACTCATCCTCTTCCAGCGCACCTGGGAGATTGCCTCTGTCCAAGATATCATCCCTTCCCTGTTGAAGGAGGCCTCTGATCAGGGTATACATCCAGCACTGTACAGTGATACAGCTGGGTTATAATAAAGTTGAATACTAACTAATGGAGATATTCTATACAATAACGAAATGTTTGATTTATTTCAGTTCTTATACGCTCTCTTCCCCAGTCCACACCTATAAGATATAAATAGGGGTTTTACTTCCTTCAAGGTCCTGCCTAAATGCCGGCCAAGTGTCAGCCTGCAAAGTCATTTTTCCATTACTGATGGTGATTGGTGAAGGAATATTCGACGCGTTCAGTGTTTCAAACGGAGGGGAAAAGGGAAAAAAGCTGAAGGTCTCAGGTCCTTTGACACCAAAATTGTCCTTGATGATCCATATACAGGGACAGTGGGAGAGTTCTGTCCTCCACGGGAATGGCCATCACAAAAGCTGAGCGGACGATGCCCAAAGACCTGTCATGGGTTGTACTTTGGGGACTGGGTTGTACTTTTGTGTCACCTGTAACATCTCTGCCACTATGGCAACACAGATACTGCATGATCCTCCAGATGTAAATATTGCTCTCTTCAACACCTAGTGACTTCGAGCACTTTTTCTGAACAAGTTCATGAGCTGTCAGATATTTTGTTGTCTTTTTCTTAATAAGGTACCTTCTCTATCTGCTGCAGCATGCCTTTAAGGAAGGGTATCCTAGGAATGGGTACCCTGGCACTCATTTTTGCCTTTCTCTTGCCACAGCAGAGAAAGACTGAGAGTGGAACTGACAAATAAGGAGGTTTTGTCACTATCAGAAAAATCACTTTAAATTCTTGAGAGCCTCTAGATATTTTCCTGCACTTTGAGTTTCCATTAGCCATTCCTCTCACAATCTCTGGGCAGGACCCAGCACTTCACCTTATTGAACCTGATGCAGTTGCATGGTAGAAACCATCCTGCATCTTTCACCTGCTTAATGGGCCCTGTCTGACACTTTTCTTCTGCATTCTGCCTCTTTCACATTTCATCTACCAGACAGAGCCTTACAGTAGTGCACAGGACCCTGGGGACCTGTTTGTGCCCTGGAAATCAGCAGAGAAGGGTTGTGCTCCTGGTACACCTTGCTTGCAGTAGGGTGAGAGATGATGGTTAAGGGCTAAGATCAGTGTCATGATCTGTGGCTGGAGATGGAGATACTTGTTAAGGTAGGTGGACTTGTAATATGGAATGGTTTCTAAACAGGTATAAGGAAAGAAACTGGATGAATGAATGGCCAATTTACACAGTGGTTTCCTCTTAGAAACCTCTTCCCCTGCTAAGTTTAGGGATTCAAACCGGCTGGCTAGATGAATCCTCACATATCCTCACATGATAAACTAACGGGTCTTCATATAGCAGCAAGATAGACAGGCAGATCCTGGTATCTCATAGCTTCCCCTGATCTTCAGAAGTATCACTACCTTCATCTCTAAGCTTTAAGCATCTCTTCTCCACCATCCTGGTTGCCCACCTACCAAAAAGACCAGAAAAGGACCAGAAAATCTTTTAGCCTTCTGCTAATTGGCTGTGTGCTAATGGTCTATCTTGAGATGCAGGGCCCAGCAGGATGCAGGTCCTCCTACTGTGTGTCCCCAAGAACTGTCAGAACTCGATTTTCATTTCATATTTGCTTGAATAGAAGATTTCAGACTTGTATTAATGTTATTCAAGAACCAAAATCACATGAAGTGAATAGGAACAAAAGAGTTCAGATATTCAAAATATTTATTTTTAAGACTGTATAGACAGAGGTCTAAGGTGAGGATTTAAAATAGAAAACACCTTAGGCAAAAGAAATTTAACTATTTGAACAAATAAGCTATTTAACTTTTGTCTTATGCACTCTTCCTAGGCTATATGTAAAACCTCAGGACATGGTGGATTTTAAAAAATATATACAAATGCTATTTCATTTTTTAGGAACAATGGAAGGTGTCCAGGATTTCCTAATTAAAACCCATTAGTCAATTGTATAAGTTAGACATCATTTAAATAAAAGTGCTTCCAAACAGTACACTTCATGTTAACAAATACAAAATCTGTTCCTTTCGACATTATACTTATTCAAAACAAATTGTAAACTGATGATTGCGTGCAATGCTATTCTGTGTTGACTGAAAGAACATGCCCCTAAGAACTGTCTCGCGCTATGAACACAGCATATGAAATATCACACATTACATCATTGCAAAGAGTCCTTGTTCGCTCTCTATGGCTTCGATCTCTGCAAAAAGGGCAATCTTCTGAGACAATAGATTGAGTTCAGACTAAAAATGAATAGAAGCAAAGCAATATCCTGACCAGTTAAAACATACACCTTACTCTTTGAAATGGGTAATTTTACACGGCTGAAAACAGTTATGAACAAAATCAAGTGGGAGGAAATACTGAGACATAAAAGCATGAATTATGATTGGGAATTATTTAAAAATACTTTATGAAATGTCAAAGCCTCCCACAATTTTATGCTCATGAAAGACTACTGCAGTAAAATAACCACCTCAGTTAAAGTGAAATGCGAAAATGGCAATAAAAACAATTTTTTCAAAACTGCAACATGCAGAAAAAGGAGAAACAGTCAGAAGAGATCAAAAATTCTGGAACGTTGTAGCAGCACCACAGTCTATGTATATCCTTTAGAGTTAAGAATGATAAGAAGGAATTTTATAAATTTATTGAGAACAAATGAAATGTTAAATCTGCACTACCAAAAGCTGATATTAACTAAAAGTGCTAAAATGACTAAGCAAAATTCAAAAATCATACAAATATTGCATAAATATTCTACTTTGGTATTTAAAAACATACAGAAAAGGAAAAGCTAATATGTCACTTTTAAACAAGGTGTAATATATAAAAGCTGATAGAGCTGACAGCCACCAATACCAAGAAAATGGGACATAGGTCTCTATTCATTAAGTATGTAGGCACCTGACTCTGGCAGCTCTGGAAAAAGCAACTAAGCTCTCTATTTAGAGCAAAAGTACGGGTCAGTCACCATGGAATAGAAATCAGAAAAGCTTTATGTTTGAATGATTAGCTGCCTTAAATAAGGTAATAGAAACTATTTATCTCAGCAATGTCAAATTCTCTGGCACATCAAGGTTCTACCCAATAGCATTGGAAAATGTCTTAGATTTCACTAAAATAGTGTCAGGGTGGAGTTTGGGGTATGTTTTGGCATATTTTTGACATATTTTTCAAGACCCTGGAAAACAGTTTTGTTTTTAAATCATGCTTGGAGGACTGACTATAGTAAGAGTTAGGTGGCAATATATGACTACTTCCCAAGCTGTGTGCATGTTTTACGTAATGACAGTTTAGTGTCTTAACTACAAATTACTTCTGTAAGGAAGCACGGATTAAGGATCCCCCTACTTTTTGGTAAATATTCTAACCATTAGGCTACCATTTTATGTAATTTTTCTCTCTTCTTACTGCCCAATTGACCTGTCATTATTTTATGCAAAGATGATACAAGCAACTCGACCTCAGAGTAATTTCTACAGTAATTATAAGGGTTTATTCCTTACAGAAGGATGCCTTTGATTACTGTTTTTGGCGAAGGAAACTTTGCATAGGCTTATACTGTTTAATAAAATAGGCTTTAAAAAGAATGCCTGGCTCCCAAGGCCCAGTCTCTTTCACCTTCCTTTCCTCCAAGGCTGTCTGGCTGCGTTTATGGCTTGGTGGATCTCACATGGGCTTTTTATCTGTGTGGACACAAGTTTGCACCACACACAGCTTTCATGCAGTGTGCATAGGACAGTCAGCACCCACAAAGAAGATAATGCCTTGTTATCCTCCATTTAGATCCTCACATAGCAAATGGGTGCTGGTACTTCTGTCGTTTCTGTGACTTCTTTTGTTTTTGATACCTCTACATTTGCTGGTAATGTTCATGACAGAGACAACTTTTGATGCTGCTTCTGGCCTGGCCATTGGATGTAGGGATCTGAGGGTCTTCCTTTGCAGATAATGTCCTTGGCAGGCTGCCTGGAGGCATGATCTGGGCGTGACTATCTCCCAAATTTTAAGGACTGATGGTTCTCTGAGGGCAGGTCCACATCAGAAGATAGGCTTATCTTGGCAGCACTGTGCTTTTGGGTCTGGAAGAGGGTCGGTATGCTCAGTTTATACTGTAAGAAAATCACTGAAGTCATGACACTTCTTTGCCATGTCTCCTGCAGCCTGCTGTGAAGAGGTTGTGGGTTCTGTCTGCCTGCATATCAGAGGATGTTCTGCTGTGGGTTGTTGCTGCCCAGACACACAGACATGCAGCGATGTCCTCTGCCATTGTTACTGAGATGCTATGTGCTGCTTCTGCTGAAGCACAGCCATCTGAGGTGTTGCACGTCTGGTGCCCAGTACTGAGTGAGTGTTCACCAGATTGTCATGAAAGCCAGTCTCTTACTACAAATTCAAACTGCGGAAACACCTTGAAGCTGAACACCTCTGTCCTGAACTCTACTTATTCATGAAGAGCCAAGACATTAGGAGGTGCAAGGGGACAGGGGGCTGTTACTTCATGGGTAGCCATGTGAGTGGAGATGATGTTGAAGGTTAAGGATATTAGGAGAGTTGGGAAGTTTTTGGGGAGAATATGTCATGGATATTTGCCACTTAAGACAATCAAAATCCACCTCTAAGAGCATATCTTTCATTCCAGCAGTGCGTGGAGGAAAGTGTTTCTCTTCTGTGCAGCAGCTTATTGGATGGATCCAGAAAGGATCACAAACACCTTTCTAGGCATGTATGGCATGTTAATCTATGTGAAACAGGTGGCTGAAAGCCATTTACTAGTGCAGTAAGACAAATACATCTTCAGTGCTGCAAATTCACTGTAATGTAAATATAACATTGTTCAGCTTGTTTTCAGGTACTACAGTGAGGTTTTCTGCCTCAAGGTGCCTGGTGTCTTCTGGTAACCCTGACTAAATCTCAATTGATTTTCTAATGTCATTCTCTTTTTATGTTAACAGAGGTTAATTCTCGAGGCAGTTCTCACATACATGCACAGCTAAGCTTTACTGCAGATTAAATCTAAATATATGGACAGTGGAGGCCTTGAAAATGAATTTAAGGGCTTGCTCATTAGAGCACTGGTCAGAAACACTAATCACCTGTGTCTCTGTCTTGTTCACAAACTCCGAGTTCAAAGGCAGCTATTGGTCTCCAGGGAATACTCAGACGTTGCATTGGAATCATAGCGGCTGAAGAGTTACATTTTCTTCTCAGCCTGTTACTGTTGTATTAAAGCATTCAAGAATAAAGTGAAAATGCACTGTCTACCCACGGAAATTGTGTTCTGGTGTCTTTTATAAAACTGATGTGTGAGAACTGGGTCTGAACTCAAATCATGAAGCCATGCGGAATTTACTGTACTCTGCTTTATTTTTTTAAGTGCATACTTCACTAAGGTGAGAGAGAGATAATATTTGAAACTACATTATTTGAAACATTTCCGAAGGGCTAATACCTAAGCAATTCTCCCATACCTACATTTCTCCCATCCTGGATTAAGACTGCATAGTTTACAAATTCTCTGACCATTGAAAAAAATATGCAAGAAAAACCACAGGCATACTGGAAGAAACTAGAACTTATTCTCTTACACAGTGCTCCATAGTATGAAATTTAATCTTCTTGTGGGTTTTTTATAATACAAATCCTATTTATGTTGTTTCTTCTATATTTCTCATAACGATAGACATTTGTTAGTTAGTCCACTGATGATTCTGAGCATCTATTTTCCATTTTACTGTTGTTCTCAATTCTCTCTGCTGGCATCTTCAAGGCATGCAACACATTTTCTGTCTTCTGCTGTGAGAATGAAGCAAGTATGAACAAAATTATAAGGCATATTTGTTCTGCGTTACTGATCTTTGCATGATTTTTTAAACAAAACTAACCTGAAAAATGAAATTACATTTGTATATTATAAAAATTACAACATATTCATTTCCAAGGTCCAGTTGCTTATAACCTGCTAAACACTTTCTAAAATATCTAGTAGTCTTGCTAGGAACTTAGTAGTTATGATAGCTTACTCTCTGTGGTTAGCAAAAATAATTTTACAGTTAAAAAAATAAATTTGTTCCAGTTATTTGCACACATAAGCGCAAAAGCCAGCTTGAAATTGTATTTTGGTATTTTACCTACCTATGTGAATTGCACAGCCTGCAGCTCAAAGGTTAATGAACCACACAGGGCAGTTAGAAATCAATGGTCCATAGAAATTTTAATATATTGTACATACAACCATACTGTTCCTCTTAATTAATTTATTTTTTGTTCTCTCAAGTGAGGTATTTCTGCATTAAGCAGAATCTAAATCAGCTGTTTATATACAAGCTTGAAAAGAAATTTCCAAGTAAAGTAATGAAATAGAGGCAGCATAGCTAGATGTTAAAAACATGCAGATATGCATCCAGAAGCAAGCAAAAAGTTAATGTATTTATATGATATAAAAATATTTGTGTTCTTCCCTTCTGTCTTAAGAATCAAATATCCAACAACAAGCTATGTTGAGCAATATGTCCCAAAACAAGGATATCTTCCTGAATGCCATGAAGGGCTGGAATAAAACTGAACTGCTAATAGCTGATGACAGCTGAAAGCGGTTTACTTGTAGGTTTATTAAATCCCTGAATGGATGTTTCTCAGTGTCTGCTTCAAAACCTACTTGGCCTTCAGAGCCAAGAGAATAGCATCCATGGGAATATTAGAACTTTGAAAAAAAGCAGTTCCAGCATACTAAAGCAGGCTTAATAAATCTCATTTCAGCAAAAGAAAGCCTTGCTTCTGAGTTACAATGAAATCCTGATAAAAATTTCAGAGAAAACCTGTTTTTAATACAAAACAGTCTTGACCCTGGAACGTTTTGAATGATCGTAGTGTTTTTAGTTATGCCCATTAAGCAAATGTAATTCATAATACTTTAAAAATTCTATTATACGTCCACCAGTATGTGTGAGCTTACTGAGAGAAGCAATATAAATTGGAGTTAATGTTCAGAATAAACAAGTGGTCTGAAAATACAAAGAATTCAAAACTTCTTGATGAAAAAATTACAATCATAATCCAAATGACAAAAACAGAGGAGAAGTGTAGTAAGTTTCTAAGCCAAGATGTTAAGATTCTTAAAACCTAAAGATTTAAGAGAATTCTTACAGAGCTATCAAAGCAGATAGCTAATAACAACATAATAACACAAAAATCACAATATAAAGAAAGAAATATAGTAAAATATTATGCAAAAGGTGTCTGAAAAGCATTTCAGTGCATTACGTACAAAGATATTACACGTTTTAGCAACTAACACTAAACAACTAAGACTGTTGAGCCAACACAGAATGAAAAGTGATTCATCAGATGTATTGTTAAGTGGCTGATTTAAGGAAAGAGAATGTTGCACATTACATGCACTTTTATACAGAAGTACAGTAAAGAGATATTTCTTTGTTACCACAAAATTAGATCATTCTCAGAGTACAAAAAAAAATATATATAAAAGGTATTTTTGTAGCATTTCCAGTCTAATTCAAATTAATTCAAATTTTGGATACCGCCACTATAGGCGGTTGTGTTGTTCTTAGTCCCTGTTGAATCATTGGGACAAAGCTTTAATTATGAGACTGAGTGAGAGTTCCCTGACTTACAGCACCTGTCTGACATGTTACTGCACTTTTACTCAAGTTTTCATTACTTTGCAATTAGTAGTTAGCAATTAAGAGTAGAGGCAATTTTTCATTTTCAGAAAAAAAGGACAGCATTTTTGTGGAGTCTTACCTAAGTATTAACAGAGCTCTCAACTGTTCTGTATTTTTCACTTTCATTTTAGAAAAATGTAAGGAACTTAGATTTTCAATGTCTTGTCTTTCATTTGCATCCTATTCTCTCAGCTATTTTACACTTCAAAATAAACCCAAAATTCACGATCAGAAATGTATGGAAACTCATGAAAATTGTCGAGGTGAGGACAAGTGCTATTGTCTGCATTTTTTGCTTGATGAGTGTAGTACAGAGAGATGAAACTATCTGGCAGCAGTTCTGAATAGCAATAGCAGTCCGAACTCAAATATGATTTGCAGTATAAAGACTTTTAGACTGAAGATACTTTTGAAGAAATGCCTTACATAGAATATTCTTACAATTTAAAGATTATCTGTTACTTTTAGAAATAGAGTCAAAGATGAAGATTGAAGTGGTTCTTGGAGAGTTTCAATGAGGAAACAAAGAGTTGGTAAATTTAGGTGCTGACATTCTAATTTGGGAATCCATTGTAATTTTGATTTTAGTTCCGAGTTTGTGAGTAGAGCAGGAATACAGTTTTCACAAAAATTTTGAACTATGAAATTTGGACTGAAATCTCTGTCTGGTTTTCCTCTACGTATTCACTCATATGGTGCGAAGACAATGTGATAGACTGAAATGTTTGTGGCTAATGTCTCAAACAATTGGCCACTTCCAAAGCAAGAGGGTACTTTGATGATGATGTACAAGGAAACCTCCAGGTGCAGAGGGCGTGTGCAATCACCACTGAAACTACAAGCTGGGTTTTGAGCTGGATAAGGGAAGGGGAAGATAAGACACAGATCCTGCAAAATGGGATAGTGCTTTTTGTCAAGCCTGTGTTCTCCCTTACACAAGTGGCTCCCTGTAAATCTCCCTCTACACCCCAGGGGAGGTATCGGGATATTCATACAGAGGCCTGAGGGTGTTCATCCCTTCTGATGAGGCGTGACTGGCTCGACTGTGCTAGCACGAGAGGCAGTGGTCTTGTCTTAAAAGGGGTCATAAGCCATCACATCAAGGACCCCTGATTATACACTTATATCTGGGGTCTTCCACCAGAGGACTGTGCATGATCCACAATGTTGTAACATACAGTGTTAAACTCCCTCCTTCAGGTGTTCCCACCTGAACATGAGCATTTATTAGCCCATTGAACTTTGTGTTTCATGGGCTTCTCCCATCCCTAATGTATCAAGTCTTCAACCCTCAGTTTGACCAACTGACATGGAAATTGCAGCAATCAAATCTTGTCTTTCAGTCCACAGGTGGTGATATCTTTCCTNGTGACTGGCTCGACTGTGCTAGCACGAGAGGCAGTGGTCTTGTCTTAAAAGGGGTCATAAGCCATCACATCAAGGACCCCTGATTATACACTTATATCTGGGGTCTTCCACCAGAGGACTGTGCATGATCCACAATGTTGTAACATACAGTGTTAAACTCCCTCCTTCAGGTGTTCCCACCTGAACATGAGCATTTATTAGCCCATTGAACTTTGTGTTTCATGGGCTTCTCCCATCCCTAATGTATCAAGTCTTCAACCCTCAGTTTGACCAACTGACATGGAAATTGCAGCAATCAAATCTTGTCTTTCAGTCCACAGGTGGTGATATCTTTCCTCTTTTCTATCCTTCCACTCATATCCCTTTTTTCATTCTCTTTCTCTTCCTTATACATTTTCTTAAGTGTTGTTTTTATATTGCTATATTTCTACAGATAATAACCTAAAGGGCTACATACCTCATTTTCATTGCAACTGAATTGTTCTAAAATAGATCCTGTATATATATATATACACATATTTATATAAAGGCACGGGTCATTCAGCATCATTTCACTCTAATCTGCCCCAAGGGATCTATTAACAAGCTCGGTCGCCCTCACCTTCAGGGGCAGATCATAACACACAAGCATTTCAGCTTTAAAAATCAACAAGAACAGGATAAGAAAAATGTAATTCCTTTGAATTTATGTGTGACCAATGTTTTCTTCAACAGAAATATACTCGAGTCCACTGCGAAGATAGGGGCCACAAGTTGCTTACTTGTGGAAGAATTAGGTGAATTGCATCTGGTTTAATACTGTTTGATTTCATTTTGCTTTCCTGCACAAGAAAACAAAGATTTTCTTTTCTTACAGCAGTACACACATTGGGTATTAAATATCATTAAAAAATGTCCAATCCTCTTATGTTTGACCAATGAAAAATTACAGGGACGTAAGATGATCAAGGCAAACCACAAACAACACAATTTCTGCTACGCTGACTGGGCCTCAATTATTATTAATTTGTGTTTAAAAATCCAATCATGCCATGGCCACATTATAAGCATAGTGTTTCACTATGATGATGATTAGATGATATGAACTTTCTGATGGTTATGCAATAAGAATGATCCACTAACATAGTAGAAAGGCTTTTCCCCACTTTTGCTCCCAACTCTGGCCCAAACCCCCACTTTTCTAACAGAAAAAGGAAAATTGGCACATGGTACCAGCCTCCCTTCTGTGTCTATGCTGGGAAACAGAGCTTAGGAAAAAAAACTATCGACTTCAGACTTTGTTTTAGTAGATACTACATTTTCTTAGATGGGAGATTCATCCTCAACGAAGCACAAAGGACTACAGCAAACTTCTTGACCTACTGGCAAAAAAAGGTTAAGAGTTGCAGCATGTGTGTCGATAAAAGAGGAGGAGAAACATTACCCTGCTGACCAGTGCAAAGGGGCACATCGGTGGATTATTCAGTCCTCAGCCTGTCAGCCCATTAGGGTCACTAGGTTTTGAAGTGATGTTCACTGCATTAAAGAGTACAAGGCTTCCCTGCACTTGCTCAATACTTTAGATATAAAGGTGCAAGGACACCCTTCTAGTTCTTTTCAGTTTTCACATCCAAGTTTTCTTCAGTTTTTGTATCCATGCTTAGTCACAGTCCTGCCTCCACATGAAATATCCAAATCCACCAGTAACAAACCAGTATTGCTAAAAAATTTGAATTAATTTTTTATTTTAAAAATTGGTTTTCATTTTCTGCTTAAAATTTCACAATCATATTTTTAGTTAATATTTTAATGATCATGTAGTACATGAAATTTGGCGTGAATAATACACACTGGTTTTTTCTCCATATACTGAGCTTATTGCCACAAAACTAGATATAAGGACTCTAATAGCTAAAACCCCACAAGGGGAAAGACATATATAAAAATCACTGCCACTACATAGCTGAAAGCATTGCATCATTGTTGACTTAGAATCCCTGGGCCTGCAGTTGTAGGAATTGAGACTTGATAATTATGATGTCAAAAATAGTCTTTTATCTTGTCTGCTGTGCTTTGGTCAAAGTCACCAAAGGCCCTTTTTGTTCTTCAGAACAGGCAAAAAACTCCTTCAGATCTTTGCCAAGTAGGCAGCAGTCAGAAACAAGAAGGGTAAAGCATTAGACCAGAAAACTCCTTCAGATCTTTGCCAAGTAGGCAGCAGTCAGAAACAAGAAGGGTAAAGCATTAGACATACTGAAAGGAGGTAGGGAAACTTTCTGTTATTGCCTACCTCATTGTTGACTTTTGAGTTTAGTATTCCAAAAGGCAGGATTTAATAATTATATCTCAGGGACAATTTAAATATTACATGGATAGGTTTACATAGAATTAATAAATATAAGAAGAAACAAATGTTCTGGATGAACTTGGTTAATTTGGACAAAAAAAAGATTTGCATCCTTTCCCCAAGCTATTTAGTAATTGGAATATTTTTCCCTTTAGTAGTCAATTTCTAAGGAAAATCAGTTTCTGATTTTCAGTATTTTTAATTGAAAAACTTCAGGCAAATGACAAAATTTCTGAATCAAGCAATGGAATTGTTTTCTTTTTTTGTCATTCTCTAGAAATAAAGCTAAAGTTGCCTTGGAAAGTATACTATAGAATAGAAAGATAGGGAAAAAAAAATAGCTCATTTTCCCAGGACTTTTCAAAGTAATATGACCTTCCAAGACAAATGTCTCAAAAAAAAAAAAAAAAAAATTAAATTAATTTATGAGAGTAAATGAGAATAAGATGTTGCTATAATCAAAGCCAAGAGAATGGACTGATTCGAACTTTCTTGAAGTACAAAGTGTATACTAGAATATGAACGGATAGATAAAACAACATTTTTCGTTTTCATGGAGGATGTCTGTGTGTATGTATTAAATAACAGGTTTTCATTATTATTCTATCCTAGGGAATGAAAATCTCTTTTAGCCCTTGAATATATTCCCAGTATCATCATTTCCATGGCTTCAGACCTTGAAGACTTCTTTTTTTTCTTGGCATGAAATCCTACCTGCATAGAAGCCTTCAACAAAGTTTTCATTGCCTTAAACTATTTGAATGTATGTGCATTACATGATGAAGGAAATGTAGTCTGGAAATACCATAAGGATCTTAGTGAAAAAAACATCCTAATGGTATTGGACCCTTGATATAAGCGGTAGTTGTTTTGGGCTTTTTGTTTCCCTGTATGCAATTATGCCTGAAGAACTATTTTAATATATTCAGAATCCATTTTGATGAGCACCTTATCTGCCAGACTGATCCATCTGACAATGCTCAAACAAACCGTAAGTTTGTTTTGTATTCCTTCATCTTTGTATAGATGTAGAAACATTATAATTAACTTTTACTCTTTAGGCAATTGTGGGAAAGTGTAGCGGCATGTTTGAAAGCTTAGATCTAAGTACTCCATTTGAAGCTTGACTTTTCCTTAAGATGACAGCGTGTATGTATCCAATAAATATTTTCAGGTGAACAGAAAATTATTTTAACCTTTTCTGCTTAAATAGTGTAAAAGCCTACAATGCTGGCTTTTTCTATTTAAGTTTTTTTGCACTTGCAAAAAAATTTTTAAAAGAGCATTTGTTGTCTACATGAGCATATTCTTTTTGTTGTTAAATCAGCTGAAATGATATTCAATTACAGAAGAACTTAAATTTCAACACTGACGAAGCTGATTAAAACCTATTCAGTCAGACTGTAGTGTGATCAAATTTGGTCTGAAAGGTCAAGCTAAAATAGCTTCCTATTTCTCCATCTGATGTTTATAATCTCTTAGGTTAAATCCATCTTAGAGAGATTTTGCTTAGACAGAATGACATGCATGTGGAATGAAGAGGGTGGTAGATTTGCTTTTGTGAGGAAATGCAAAGAAAGAGGCTTGGAGTATGATTTTATTCTTCAAGATATGCAGAGCAAGCGAAAGGGAGAAAAAAAGCAGAGATATTCAGGGAAGGGGGTGAGAAGAAAAGAATAAAACAAAAAAAAGAGGGATAGAAATGACAGAATTAAAGACAGCTGGTCAGACCAGTTATTTGCAATGTGCCAGAATTTTATTTTTGTATTTTGTTTCTTTTCTTTTTATTCAAAGTAATCTGTTTTCCTTTATATCTGTCTTCATAAATATTCCACCATTTCTCCCTTTGTTTTTCTTTTACTTCTGCATTTTTCATGCCTTTTCGTCAAAATCTATATAATTTTGAGAGGAAAAAGAATCTAGTCATGTACCTTATTCTTTCTGCCTAAACTAGAAGCTCCTGGAAATTGAAGTTTTTTGAGGATCTTAGTTTGAACCTTTCTTTGATCCCTAATATTGGAAACATATTTTGATTTAGAAATGAGTATTAACTTAGTATTTTATCTACTAGAAATAGCAGTTTGACCAATAAGGACAGGAAAGACTTCTTTTCCCCCTTTTGTCCAGTGTAAATATCAGTATTTTTCCATGATTTTTTTTTCTGCATTTTTTATTTTTGTAGTGGCTCATTGCTACACCCACATCAGTTTTTACCTTTTCCCAGAGAAATTTTTTCCTCTCCTCTCCTCTCCTCTCTTCTCCTCTCCTCTCCAGAAAAAAACATTGACACGGATTACACAGATAATTTTAAAATAATGGATATTTCCTATATTGTCATATCTGGTTTTGTCCGCAGTGAACTTTTTAACTTTATCCACAAGCATAATTGCAATTCTCCTGTCTTTTTTGATCAGAAACTATGGGCAATATGATGGTGAGATATTTCAGTGTTTGTGTTTGCATGTCAGTTTTGCAACTAAGCATTTGTAAGTTCGAATTGAATACTTTTAGAATTAGGATGAGGAATGCTCTCCCTAAGATATACGGCTCAAGCCCCCACCTTGAAGAGACCGCTAAATGTCAGAGAAGTCTGTTAGCAACAGCTGAGCAGATCCACAGGACTCCTCTGCTTTGCCAGTAGCTTAATCCCCTGTGCAAAGTCTTTATCTGGATTTGTGTGAGAGACCACTATTTAGCATTCAGTAAGTAGACAGGGCTGTTCTCCTACAGTGATGACCTCCCCGACCTACTAGAGGAAACCAAAAATTACACTGATCCATTAGAAAGATTAAGACAAAGACAATAATAGCTGCTGTGATTTATCTTTCTGTTTTTATGAAAAGTTCACAAGTTTGCCAAAAATGACAGGCAGGAATAGATAATCTCTGCTTTTTATCACTCAGATCAGACAGCCTTAATGTTACCAATGAAAAGACAAATGCCGTGCTTCTATTTGTGGAGGCCGAACAAAGAATAGATCATTCTTTTTTCCCTAGGAAACATAAAGTTAAAATTCTTTTCTTTGAGGACCAGAGTAATAATTCAAGTGACATTTGGCAAGGTGAAATGAATAGATGGTTATTATTACTAATGTACATTTGTTTCAGTATTTGACACAGACAAGGTCAAAGAGCACTGACCATTTCCTCTACAGAACTTCTGCAGTCAATCAGGGTATGTGACTTTCAGTGAAATCTCTAGTGAAACAGGGATTTTGTAGGTGATATTAACAGAAAAAGTAGATGAAGCTCTATTTTTTGTAATTGGCTGGAAATTCATCCCTTTCTTCTGTCAAATAAGTGGAGTCTGAATATAGAATTATCTGCTGCAATCATCACACATTTCAGGAATATCAAAGCTAGGTAATTAAAAATCACAAAGCTGTGCAAATAATTTATCAATAAAGGTTAAATGGCAGAGTTTTTTTTTATCCCACTTAGCAAAGATGTTAAAAAAAAAAGTGATGAAATGGTTTGGGATTTTAGGGGGGATTGCTGAGTTTGTTGCTTTTGGAGGGTTGTGTTTGTCGTTATTTTTCTTTTAATTTACTGCCGAGCTATGAATTTAGAAGGAATTGAAGCCCGTGGGACATGACACCCTGAATGATGGAAAGACGGAGGAAGGAAAAGTTAATATTAAACCTGTAGTCTCATGTAGTCCCAATCCAATTCTTGTCAGGACTATATGGGAACAAGGAAATGTTATTTTGTGGTAATTTTTTAGTATTAGAAATAATCTTTCAGGTTCTGTCAAAGGACAGTGTATGAAAATATTGCTATTTCTTTAAAATGTAAGAACCTATAGTTATTCAATAAAATAGTGTGAGTATGTTACTCTGTTAATGTTTTTCTTACAGTGTTCACCAGGATAATTTACAATACTAATATTTAAATCACTGAATAAATGAGGTTGAAAAGTCTAGTCTAACCCCTCTGCTCAAGGTCAGCTAGAGCAGATTGCCTAGGATGATGTTAAGTTGTGCTTTGAATATTTTTGAATATAAGGCTCCAAAATCTCTCTAGGAAACTAGTTCCAGGTATTTCTGAATATCAGCACATGTCATACCCTAACTGATTAAAATCTGTACTCCTGACAATGTGATTGAGATGCATCTATACCTGAATTTTCTTTTTCCAGTTTGGTACTGGACACCTGCTTTAAGGAACAGTAAGAAATTTCAGGAAAATACCTTATACCTCAGTTAATAGTGAGATTACCACAGAAGAAAGGCATTTACTAGCACATTAGAAAACTTGAGGACATTCTAAATTTTATTTTTGTAAAACAAAAATTAGTACTGCAATGTTGTACGTGCATATATATCTGTATTGGTGTTTCTTCCTTGCAGAAAAAAACAAACCAGACCAAAACATAAAACCCAGTAACAGACCACAGAGAACTAGCTTACAAGTCACTTGCATTTGTTCTTGCAAAAAATGAACGCAGTTGACCACCATAACTTCAGGCAACTGTGTTTTAAAATATTATCCTTTTGACTCCTCTTGTCCTGGTTTGACCATTTTTTCGATGTGGAATGTGAATAATGGGATGTGAATAATTCATAGAATCACAGGATCATAGAATGTCTTGTGTTGGAAAGGACCTTAAAAACCATTTAGTTCAAACCCCTCTTCCATGGGCAGGGATATCTTCCACTAGATCAGGTAGGTGGTGCAGGGCCCCATCCAGCCTATGTTTGAAGTCTTCCAGGAATGGGGCACTCACAGTTTCTTTGGGCAACCTGTTCCAGTGCCTCACCACCCTCACAGTAAAGAATTTCCTCCTGATATCTAACAGAAACCTACCCCCTTTCAGCTCAAAGCCTTGTCTTATCACTACATGACCTTATAAAAAGTCCCTCTGGGTACTGGAAGGTGCTCTAAGTTCTCCCCACAGCCTTCTCTTCTTTAGGCCAAGCAGCCCCAATACTCTCAGCCTGTCTTTATAGGTGAGGTAATTGCGCGAAGCATTCTGAGAAGAGTAAGTCGCAAGGAAAAAAACAGCTTCTGAGAAACATTCTGTCATTTCTATCTAATTATTCTCTACTGAGTTCATAAAAGCACTCTCCTGTGCATCATTGAACTTACTTGTTTGAGGAAGAAGCAATAAGGAACAGTAAGAATTACAGATTCTGAATATTGGTTTTAAGAGAAAATACAGAGATTAAAAAACCCTAATGAATTCTCTGAAGATTCCACTGTGCACTTTTTCTTTATTTAATCTTACACAACCAAGAAAATTGACAGAAATAGCAACACAAAACTACTTTTGTATAAAATAGGCCTCCTGAATAACATTTCCATTATAAATTTTCACTTACAGCACCATAAATAACATGAACACATAAATAACATGTACATTACACAGAATTGGTTTGCAATTTCTTATTCTCCTTACTACATCACATAGGAAAAAATCCTCACCATGAACAAATAATGTAAAAATTATAGCACTCAAAAGTCAGAGTGATTTCTCACTTCTGGGAGAAAAATAATTCTGAATGGTTTTATACTCTAGAAAGAATTTGGTTTTACTTTATTTTGATAGTACTTTAAAACAAGAAAGAGGGATTGGGTGAGGCATGGACTTGATTCCAGACTTGTTAGTCCTAATTCAGAGGAGTTGTGTGTAAATCCAAAGACTGTACGCAAATCAATCATGAAGGATTTGGGGTTTGTCTTTTCCTGAGTCCATGGTCTTGGAGAAAAATAACAAGTCTGTATATTTTTGGCCTTTTATTCATAGTACAGGAAACCAAAGAGCTAAACCATCTCCTGCAGGACAATCTGAGACATATATATCAGGTAGTTGCTGTCTGCACAAAACAAGGAAGAAAGTTCTATTTAAAGCACAAACTGTTCTCATGATCCCAGTTTTCAATCACTCAATTCACACTAGATACAGACGAGTTTCTGTGTCCCAGTAATAATTCTGCAGAATCTCATAAGGATTTTTTAGTGCAGACCCTGCTAACTTTTACATTCACAAGCTCATTCAATCAGCAAAATTTCTTCCTGTCCTATGACACAATGTGTTCTTGGTCACAAATGAGCAATCACTGAAAGCATCGAACAAAATCATTTCAGGGAGGGTGTACTTCAATTTTGCCAATGAACCGTGCTAGAGTACCCCTTTTATATTTTGAAATCTTTATGACCGCTGCTAGAGAAATCAGAGCTGTAAGGCATCATCGAGTTAAGTTAAAACATCCATTGTTATGAAAGGAAAAGTGTGGGGAGAAAAAAGTCCTAGCTATTGTGTACAGAAACAGCTTTGCATCCTTTGAAGTTGGAACATCTCTGATGATTATGAACCCTGGTTCTCAGTGATAATGAGTACAACAAATACGCCAAGGTTCAAGGGAAGACAGAGAATGGAATACTATTCCATTACTCACAACATTATGCTCCTTGTTTTTCTGTATATGGGATGTGGGATTAGCCAGAAATGTAGGTTTTTTCTGTCCTTTAGCAGAAACACACATCATTCATCAGTATGGGCCCCAGGGCACTGCACAAATGTAACACAGCTGTACATGCCATCCCCTCCCTTAGCAGGATTAATGGCCAGCCCTGAACAACTGGAATGTGCAGGCAGCCTGACTGCAGACTGACTACATTTGTAAACAGTTTGTACACAAAGCAAACTACAGGATTTTCAAATTAATTCTGAGAACCTTATGTTGTGCCTCCAAAAGATATTATTGAAACTTCTTGAACTATTCTGCCCCTTATGCATGTTCTCCAGGCTTCCATTTATTTTTCTTGTCTCTCCAAAATCTCTGCCTCTAATGTTCTTCATACCAGCAGTAAAGAGTGAAGGTGAAGGATGATGTCTGAATTAACGGCACTATTGAAGACTATTCCATAAAAAAGCTGTGAAAGAGGCTTGCTCAAAGTATGAAATACAAAACCTAGAAGATAATTTAAGTGACAGACTCCAACTTTTATGGAGACAGATGGTCTCCCTAGCTTTTCATATAACAAAATGGTCTTTTATTAAAAACAAAATATACATAATCTTCAGATATTTTTCTGATTGGGCCATGCAGTCCAGACAGTTTCTGTGATTTCCTTCTTTGAGTCTAGGGAATAAGTTGAAAGAGGTGTCAGATTAATTTAGTTATTACATAATATGATTCATTCAAGACAAGTTCTGTTGACAATCTTTTTTTTCTCCTAAGAACTCAAATTTTTCTCCATAAGCTTAAAAGATCAGTACTGGGACAAGTACTAGTTAATGTCTTCATCAATGACAAAGACAATGGAACTGAGTGCATATTTAGGAATTTGGCAGATGACTCCAAGCTGAGTGGGGCAGTCGAAACACTTAAGAGATGGGATGCCACCCAGAAGGATCTGCACAAAATCAAGAAGTGGGTTCAAAGGGAATTTCATGCGGTTTAACAAGACCAAATGCAAGGTGACACACGTGGGCCAAGGCAACCCCCAGTATCAACACAGGCATGGGTTAGAATGGATCAGAACAGAAAATATTTTAGTATTATAAATGCTAGACTGCAAAGTCTCACCTGGTTTTCTCTTTGTTCTAGCAGTCCTATTTATGAAAAATAAAGCCACGTAGAACATATGATGTCTTTGTCTCCTGACACCCACATTAAGCCAAATAGGCCTCAAGGTGATTTTTTTTTTTTAAAAAAAAGGGAATCTCTTTAGATTAGCATTCTTAGCTTCCCAACTTTGACCCACTGAAGATTCTTAAGCAACCTTGGTGGATCAGTCTAAGGAAGTTTAAACTGCATTGCTTGCACTACGTATCTGGTGCAGATAAAGGGATTTATAGTAATAAAGATTTTTCTGATATCCTCTTTCTGAATCATTGTAAGCACAAAAACTTACTTTTTATTTTAAAAAGAAAACAAAAAAGATGTTTGAAGGCACAAAAGATGTATTACACTTGCAGTGTCCTGTAAGCTGCAGTTTCTTATCACAAAAAGATTTATATCCCATGGTCTCAAAGATGCATTGCTTTTTACAGATGCTACTGCAGGCAGGGAGAAGGGAATGGTAAATGGTTTTTCACTTCTATAAAAGAGAGATAACTGGTTTGCTAAGTATTTTTGTGCGCAAAGTAATGGATCATATTAATCACATCCGCACTCAAGGTAGAGATTTAAGAGGGCTTTCACCTAATTTATCATATAGTGGTAGGACATACACTAACATGAGCTTGTGTGTATGTGTGTGTGTGTGTTGACACACACATCTTTACACATGGATTTGGAATCAAGAGGGTAAGGGAAAGAGGAAAGTAATTAAGTCCTCTCTTCCAAGCTTTTTTATCCTATTCTCTAGGAAGATGTTCACCTGCTTATTGCTCTCTGAAAACACTGAATCACTTTAACTGGAATAGAGTCTTGCAATATATTAACTACATGCTCAGCATCAAGCCTCATTTAGCCTTGGGAATGATGCAGCATTATTATGAAATCCTTCCTTTCAGTACTGTGCAAGCTTTCTGTGATTATTTTTTTTCCTGTAAACAGAATTTCCAAATTGAAATGAGTTATATTTTGACAGTAATAATATGATAATGCCCTCATGATTTTAAAGGGTTTAGCTCTAACTGGTCTGTACAAGAGCTTTCTTTGCAGAGGGAAAGGCCTTTCTGCAACTACCACGGGAGCCTGCATAAAATTTGGGGGAGTGGCATACTGTCATTGAACTCTTAATTATCTTTTTTTTTGGGAGTCAGTCCTATTCGTGACTGTACCACAGAAATTCATCTTAAAAGTGGTAAATAGCTAAGATCAAGGCTGGGAGGCGAGAAGAGGACACAATGGAGACGTGTCAGACTAAATGTAAACGGAAAGGTGATTTTTGGTTAATATCACTATCCAGATGTCTGCAAGAGAGATGGGTCAGATAAGTGAACTAAGGTTTTAAACTACTTTGACAGCTAAAGTATAGATGTCCTTGCAAGACAGAAATTTTCTTTCTGGTAGAACTTCAGAGTGTTTTACTAGGCCTCAAAGAAACCTGTCTGACAAATAATTTCAGATACTGCCTCCTCAATTAGCTGCAAAAGTGCTTTGGCTGGATTTTGTTTGGTTGGGTTGGGTTGTGTTTTTTATTTGCAACATCGAAGTAATTAGGGAATAGCCTTCCTTATTTCAGTGTTTAAGGTGTTGGGTTTGATCGCAATATCTTTGTGAGCTACTTGGATTACTGCTCTCTACCCAATCATTTCACAAGTGAGAAATACTTTTAGGAGGGTAAATGAGAATGGAAGAGGAAAGGAAGGCGGATGAAAAGTTCAGGGATGTTGACCTGAGTATCTGAAAGTAAAGAAGAGTGGTCCTACTGTCACTATAACTTCCAAGATTTAAGAGTAAAAAGAGATTTGGGATCTTTAGAGAAACACATAAACATTACAGTTGTGAAACTTCATTCATTCCACTTCCCTTCTATGACAAAATAGGTCTCTGTTGTGGTGTTAGTAGAAGAAATGCAACTATTCTCACCAACTGAACAATCTTTACAGTCATCTTAGATTAAGGAACAGTGCCTCAAACTACTTTTAGAAAGTGAGATTTGTAGCACCTAGCTGAAATCTTTAAGGGAGACATGACTAGAATAATGTTTTTTCACTCAGTGCATCACATATTTCACATTTCTCATATATTTCACATTTTCACATTTGTCACATATAGAGAAATACATTCCATACTAAAATACAAAAGACGACTTTGAAAGTGGCTTGATTTAACTTTTGCAAGAAACTAAGCATAAAGCCTGCTGCTACTAGCTTTTCCTATTTTTTCACCTTCTTTTCCCCTCAGACCCACATTGGAGTTCTGTAAATTTATATGTCTGTATGAGTTTGGGAGTACAGGGATACAATGTTTTGCATCGTGCTTTGATGGGTGATTTTTTTTTTTCCCATCCTCCATATCCAGTCACTAGCTTTTGGATTAAAAAAAGCACAAATAGATAGATAGTAGCTGTGAATCAGAGCTTTGTCTAAGTACAGCTGAGAACTGATGTTCTCAAAACTGCCCTACAGAAAAGGAGAAAATAAGATTATGTTAAAAATACTTTGTTTCAAAATAGCTCTTCTTTATATTTCAGGAGACCGGAGTGGGGGAGTATTTATTACTTTCTTTCTTTCCAGGAGTGTAATTTATATTTCTATAGAGACAAGACAGAAAAGACCTCTGGAAGATGAGATAAGCAAGTGACATTTGAAAATAAGAAATAAATTTGAATGAAGGAAAAAAAAATATATAAATAATAGGGAATTAGCCTTTTAAAACAGTTTGACTTCCTAAGAAGAGAATATAAAATACACTGGAGTAAATGTCAAAAACTTACCTGAACAAGAGATATCTTATGTGAGCTTGATAATATGACCCTCTCAGTTATTAAAGTCCCTCTCAGGAACAATATCATACCTTATTGTAGTGATATAGCCAAGTGAGAACCAATCAAAAGTACAGCATGGATGTAAAAGGATGATTAATTTGTGTCCAAAGTTTGTGATCTATTTCTATATGCAGAATTTGAAACCTACATTCCTGATAGTAATATTATTGCTTCAAATTAAAGATTTACAAACCGTCTTTGACAAAGTTTCATGATCAAAAACAGCAGAATGGTGTTTGAATCCATCAAACACCTTGTCATGATACTGAATCATCCCTGTACTATCATAGTGTTAAAGCTATTGTTTTAATTATTGTTTAATTATTGATCACATTAACAGCTTCTGCTTACTGAAATAAATCCCTAATGTAGTAAAATTTTAAAAATTGGTCATCTTGAGAGGTTTCCTTTCCGCATTTTGTTGTTTTTACAACCTTTGCCTCCGTCAGAGATCAGAGACACTAGTTACATCTTCTACTTTGAATATAAATAGCATCCAAACATAAAATAAATATTATGGATTTCTTTCTATTATTGAGATCCTTATACCGCTGCATCTAAAATTAGTCTTGTTCCGAGGCTGGCGGTTTTGCTTGGATTGTTTTATCTGTGGGTTTGTTTCTTTGGTGTTTTTTTTTTTCCCCCTTTGTTTGTTTGTGGGGGGGTTTTGGGAGGGTAATGGAATAGGATAGTTTTTGCATAATTTTATCATTATTACTTCCTGAAATAAATTGGACTGTAGAGTTATTACATAATTCAACATTAAGTTTACAGGAATATCATCCATACAGTTGAATTCTGCTTCTGCAAATACAAATACTTTCAAGTGTGCTTTGTTCAAGGCACAAAAGTCATCCAAGGGACCAAACAGATGTTTGGGTTAAGCGCACACATTATGTTTCCTGCGCTGTATACATGAACATGGAAGATACTTAGATACAATTTTAGATACAAATTTAGATACAATTTTATACAAAATGTTTTCATTTGAACAACTGTTACTTCATACTCTCAGTACAATGTGTTTAGCGAGAACATGCTACCACGTGTCAAAAAAAGGTTGCAAAACATTTTCATGATAAAATGGGATTGTTCATGCTCATAACTTACAGAAATACTCAATTTTTTGAGTTAAACCTATGCATTGCTCAAAGGAAATAAAGGAAAGATGGTTGAGATGGTGTATATTTAATAAGGATGAAAAAGACCATATTCTCTAGGCATGCCATGCAATAACCATCGATGTAGGAGGGGGGCTTTTAGTACTTTTGATCCTAGGTTACCTGAAGAACCTGATGCTTAAAGATTAGATAGGTTCTGGGCTTTTTAAAAATTTCATTCTGAATTGGGTCATGAGAGTGCACAGTTGAAGTTGTTACATATTGTTAAATTATGCATACTGATTAATTACGTTAACTAATTTCTTTAAAACATAATCAAGAATTATGTTTTAATATTACTTTACTGTAAAGATAGCTTGTGGGACAGGTTATCTGTGGTTCTTAGAATCCAAGCAAGTGTTCACATTCCGAGACAAAATGCACATTTCTAAAACATTTTCCAATCTTTATATCTTTTTTACAAAGAAATATCTGCCAGTGTTCATGTCTGCTGAAAATCAAGATTAACTTTAGAGCTTTATACTCAACAGATTTTATTTCATTGCCACTTGGTATCCTAACCAACTTCAGTACAATAAATTGCAAGCATCTTCTTGTCTTTATACCTTAGTTTTTCTCACCTTTAAAGAACAGATATTAAAGCTTTTCTGTAAGAGGTGTGAAATGACTGTGACAACACACATGGAAATACTTAGATGACTGAATGCTGTTTACTCAAATCACACTCTAGATGAAAATAAATCCATAAATTTAACTATTCGAAAAATCTTTAAGCGAAGTAATTAAGTATTCAGGTAGATGATTTCTGAATACATAGAATGCACCAAAAGGCCACAAAATAGTAGATGTGATCTACAGTCAAAATAGTTTGTAAATCTGAGTTCACTACACTGAGAGGATAATTCTTATTCAGGGCATGCTTGGAGCAAAACTGACTTCATCCAAACAAAAAGAGAAATCACAAAGCAAGAAAGTAAAAAAGGAAGCTGTATAGACAGCTGGAAATATAATAGTGGACTACTAAAATAATGGACCTAAAGGAAGTTTTTAGGAAACCAGTCCTAGCACTATCACCAACAGGAGAAGCACTTCTTGATTGGCAAGAACGAAATAATCTGGAAAAAACCAAACCTTCACCTGGATTATACAGCATAATTTCCACGACTCTGTAGGATCAGGTGGGTATGTTTAGCAGAGACATCTCTACCTTAAGTTGTATAAGATTGTTTATGTCTGATATCCTCTGCTCCCTTCTGGTGGCATATTTGTGATGTTTTTATGTGTTTGGCCTTTTGTTCTAAAGATCTTTAAGTACGTTGGGGACAAGAGGATTTCTCTGTGGTTTTACTGAGTGGAGGGAAGGTTTTCTGATCCTAAGGGTGAGATTTATCTTGCCTAAAATGCCTAAAAGCCTCTGAAGCTGAATATTTAATCCAAGCCAGCCATTGAGGCTCTTTTTATCATCAGAGGTGAGCTATTTATCTGATTTTAGACAAGGTTCTGAAACTGGATATGTAACTTAGCTTCTGGAGATCTTGCTTGCTCATTGACTGAAGACAATTGTGATTAGATGGCACTTTAGAGTAGACACTTAACTTTCCAGTGTTTGAAATTATGACATTATGAATTTGGACTGAAATTATGAAAGTCTTTCTATGAAGCTGTCTGAATAGCTATTTGGGATCCCAAAGGAACAGACTGAGTGTCAGCAGCCATACCAACAAACTACATGCATCATGAAATGACCTCTGTGTCTGAAGTCTTCTGATACAGAACAATCTGTACTCGCACTAGCAAAGGGATGAACACAGAGGTTTTACTCCAGAACTAGTGTTCAAAAACCCACTAGCCCACGTGCTTCTCGGACTCTTCCTACAACCCTGTTATTTGCTGTACAGGAGACATCATCACACTGCATCACTACCAGCACCCAGCACAGACATAGTGTCACAGAAGTATTACAATCTAGTAATGGTTTAACTGGGAAGGAGCCTCTGAAGGTCACCTGGTTGAACCTCTTGCTCAAGCAGGGCCATGCAGACTAGGTCTACACCCACAGATTTTTTGTATATAACTAAAGATGGAGACTCTACAACTTCTCTGGGCAGCTTGTGCTGGTGCTCTGTCACCATCATAGTGAAAAAGTGTTTCCTTGTGCTCAGAGAGATCCTACTGTTTCTGGTTCAAGACCACTGCAAATGGTTCTGTCACTGGGCACCGCTGAAAACAGTCTGAATCTGTCTTCTTTGCACCATTCTTTCAGGTATTTATGACCATTCATAAAAATCCTTGAGTCATTTTCCTTAGGTTTGACAAATAAACCACTCAAATGAAAGAAAGCTCAGAGGAGGTGGGAAAGGGTGATGATTCCATGAAGACCAGGAAGTAATGTAGTGTGTGACTGAACACAGCTAATATAAAGGAGACAACTTTTTCCCAATACAAAGGGGTCCAAATGCAGCCTTTCTTTTAGAAAAACAGCTATAACCCTTGGTTGGATCAACAGGTGGTGCAAATATTTCTCCCTGAGTCCATTAAAAGTTTGAATATCTCCCTGAGTTACCAAGACCAGCATGAGAGGGGGTGTATATTCCTTCCTGGTGAAGGGAAGGAATTCACACCCGGAATGGTGGTGGTGAACATATTCTATGATAAAATAGTGAGAATCACACTGGCATTGTGATTGAACTGTGTATTGCAATTGCTATCATTTTCTAAGTGTAACTTAAATTTAAATTGTGTTTTCACAAGTATTAAAACAGAAATCCTGAGTGACATCAACAATCTTCAGATAGATAAATCTCATATTAAACATCGTACTCTGCGTGTCTGAAATACCTAAAACAGCCTGGTTAGAGGGCTCTGACACTAGGCTAAACAGTCTCAGGTCTCTTAGCCTTTCCTTACATTAGAGGTTCTCTAGTTTCTTAATCCATAAATGCAGAAAACTAGAGTGCAGTAATGGAGGCCAGGAGTTTCTCAATCAAATCTGTATTTTGATGGTTGGCTGCAGTGTTATGAATTGATCAGACAGACTGGATGACACTCAATCAGTGCCTGATGCACAGCCTGAGCTGAGGACATTGGCAAACTTTTTCATTAGCACTGGATGCAGCAGGCTCCTTTATGTCTACCCTGGTATCATTCCCGTTTGGTGATCTGGTAACAGAGAAGGGAGAAACAGGTGTATATCCACCTGTGACCTCTGGTGTCAGAAAGCCTTCTCTCTCAGCCCTCATAAACAATAATTCTGCTCTAAACAGCTTGCCATTTTTATGTGATTGTGTAAAAGTCTCTTAGTAGACTTTAGTGTTTGTCTGGATAAAGTGTTGCATGTCCCAGATACAGGTTGTGTAGGAAAGGTTTTGGCACAAAAAAGTGAGTTTACATTCATAGAAGTATTTTGTGGATTGGATTACTTTGAATTAGAATTAATGTAACATACCAAAAATATGCTACATTCTTTTTAATTGTGTCATTTGATTTTTACATTGTACTAAGTTCCGTTCCATTTTTATATAGTTATTTTCTGTAATTTCATTTCTAATTATGTAATATTAGCTTTGCATATTATTCTAATTTCTTAAGTAAGAAAAGCAACATAATTAAGTTACAGCTCCCTAAAATAAACAAACCAATCAACACACATATCACAGGAGTTTTAATACATTTGAATCAGGTGAATGCTGTGACTTTTGAAAGTGTGTGTATATACGACTTGTTCTACTCACAGGTATTACGTGTTGTACACCAACATTACGTGTGATAAAATATATCACCCTAAAAATTATGATGTCTTGGTCAGTGGATCTACTTTCTGTACTGTGATTACGGAAAGACAGAAAAATAATTTTCCTGGGGAAACGTTCTTATAATAGTAGGTCTACTGCTTTGCTCATTAATATGGATTACAACAACTAATACAAAGCATTCTCAAGAGCTCTGCTTATTGAGAACAGATAAAATAGTTGCACTCATCTCATGCAATAGGGAAACATTACTGCTACATCTCTTACAAAGTAAAGACTGGAACAGTTCTGAAATCAGATAAGGTGTGGAAATTGTGGGTAATCATGGCTGAGACATAAGCATATAGGAAGTGCAGACTCCCAGAAAAAAGCTCCTGGAAACATCTGAAAAGTCATTTACCTTTCTTTTTTAATAATTAAGGATTTATGATATTTAATTTTTCAGGGAGAGTAACAATTTTATTCAATTGCTCCCAGAAATGTTAACGCTTTTTGTCAGTGAGATTCAGACAAGATTCAAGAAAACTCTGAAGACAAAACTCTGAAAATAAGTTGCTTGAAGAAACTTTCCAATTATAAATTTTTTGCCAGTTTTAACATGTGTGAAGTTAGAAGTTATTAATGTCCTTCAAAGATGCATGAGAAACAATGAACTAGCTATTCTTGTCATTATGAATGGGCAAAGTTTCATGGATTATCAATTGGGAAAAAAAACCTAAAACAATTTGTTGATGGACAGCAGTCAGACTAAAATTAGATGATTTCTAGTTTTATTTAACTCATAACCTCTAGGCAAAGATAACTGTGTCCTCTTCTGTGATTTGTCTAATCACATAATAAATTATAACTATCCATTCTCATTGAGACTGATTTTAATCTACATTTTGACCAATAGCAAACCTCCTTCATTGATTTCTAGCACATTTTGTGGTACATCATTAAAAAAATAATCTCAACCTGTTTGACCCTGGAAATTACTACAGCCATTTTGAAAGAATTTGATGCTGTAGCTTCTCTACTTCAGTACCTGAGTCAAAGACACTTTTTCCTTACCCTATCTTGAGAAGTAGGTTAGAAAAAATAAACTCCTGTACTATTGATCTAATTCTAATTATTTATGAAGGCGCAATTCACCTGCAAGCTTGGAATGAAAGCAATCCTGTTAAGAATACAAGCCAAATTACCCAAAATTTAAATCCAAAAAGTAATTGCAATCAACGATTTATGCATTTTGCTTAAAGAGACAAAAAGAAATGGGATGGTGCATCCTTATATCCCATTCCTGATTGTATACTATACAACTGAAAATAGGAAAGGGAAAGTTGGAAGAAAAATAGTAAGATTTTAGACCAGGTTTGGGAAGAAAGAAATTATCTAGGAGAGAATGAATCAATGAAAAGCAGAAATTGTAGCAAAACTTCTTAATGCAATGAGTCAGGAAAGCTTAATTCATACTAAAAATATTTGTTTCAATTTAAGGAATCGAGGCACAGAGAGGCATTATTTCCCTGAGAAACAGGTCAGAAAGAAATAAGTATAATAACAGTTTTAAATGCAATTACTGTATCATTTTTCCACTGACATTTTGGGTTTACAGTTTATGCCCTTTAAATATCAACCTTCAAGAAACTTAAGTTTTGGAAATTTAAGGAAAGAACTCAATTTAATGATTAAGAAAACTAGAATAATGTAGGTTCATTTTCCTGAACTGGGGGAGCAAGGAGTCTTAACACTTGATCCAGTGCTTTGGTACTACCCTGTATTAGTTCAACTGGACTGAAGTTACTTTGCTCCCCGTAGATTTTCTTCCCAGAACAAGAATGAGAACAGCAGCTACTCTGTTTTATAAAAAAGGAAGTAGGATTTTTCTCTCATTTTTTATTGCAAATTACTCTTTATTGCCGAGGTAACCATATAAAACTCAGATTCTGGGAAACTAATAAGAATCTTGACTGGGACATGCAGTAGAATAGAGGACTGCTAACCTGGAATGGGTGAAAGGATGCTCAGAGAGGCTGACAAAGCCAGTTGCATGAGGAGCACACAGGGGCCAGAAGATTTACACATTAAAGGCCAGAGGAGAGAGGGGAATGGAAGTGCAGAAATGATGGCAAAACAAATGTAAAACAGGAAAAATGTCTCTGCTTTTTGAAAAAAATACAACATGAAATGGGGAGTCTAGCTTTTTGAACCATATGTAAGTCAATCCATAGCTTTGGGAAGATATTTTGTCTCTTGCAATACAGAGGAAACAAAATTTCAGGATATCCGTCTTCAGCATCAAAGACAAACAGATATATTTAAAACTACTCAGCAAGACTTAAGAAAAAAAACTATTTTCCTTGTGTCATGGGCATACCTTATTATGTTCTTGTTTTCTGAAGGAATAGAGTCTCATTCTTTACATATGTCTGATGAATCCTTGAATTATGTCAGATATTTTATGATAATAATCTTATATTCTGAAGTATCTTGTAATTATTTCCAGGAATTCCACAGCCAAATGAAAAATTATTGAATCATATGGCACAGCATAACCTCTAAAGTCTTCTATCTTTTTGTTTACTTCTGCTTCAAAAAGAAAAAACAGACACACCAAATCATCTCTGAGTTTCCTAAATTCCACATGTAGTAAAACGATGAATGCAATACTAAGATTCAGCTTTTTTAGTACTCAGTTTTCTGAAATGCTGATACCCTAGATATCACTTCTGCTCTACTTTATTGTGTCACTCTTTCTATATGTGAGTACTGATTATTCATCAGATCCAATCTGGAATAACAAAAAACACTGTGGAAAAAGTGTCAGTCTCTCTGAATTAAATATATATAGGGAGAAAGAAATTTTCTGATTTCAGGCTTACAGTTCCTCTTTGGAATACCACTTACATGAGGAGGTTATTGTTTGTGTTTTGTTGCGTTGTTTTACTTTGTCCTTCTAGCTACATAATTGTCCAAAAGCGAGATATATATTAATCTGTAGGAAAAGAAAATAAATGTCTAGAAAACATGATATACTGGGGGTTTGTTTGAGAAGAAATTTAAACCAGAAGCACAAGATGAACAGATTTAACTTATTTCCCTGGTGGCTAGAAGCAAGAAGGTAATCAAGGCAAACAAACAACCATCATATTTTTAAGCTATCCTATACCTAAAAATAGATGGGATGGACACATAGTTTTTCTGTCTCAGACAACTTAATTGGAAGTGAAAACTTTCTCAGAATCATTATATGAAAGGGAAAAAGCATGTGTATTGCATTCCTGAGCAAACTGTATTTCTTCTGTACATTCTCCTGCACTTTGCAAAAGGTTTCCACTTCCAGATATTTAGTAGCTCATGAATTTGAAAACTCCGTATCTTTAGAGTAACATGACATTTTGTGCATTTTCAGTTTGTGGTTTAGTATTAAATGTAGTGTCAGCACCGCTTCGGGCCTTTCTAACTTACGCTATTTCTACAACTTACATTACAGCTCCAGTGAGTATCTATTACAACCTTGAGAAACCTATTGGTCTCTTCCCAAAATGATTCTTTTTCCGGAAGGAAAAGGAACTTCGATAGAGATAAGGAATCTGGTCTTCCTTTATTCCTGTTATGAATCAAATCAGCGAATTTATCAGAAATTTAATGTATGAAAGAACACTACAGCATCAGAGACAGTACTCATCACCATAATATAGTGCTTTTAAGGGCTCAAAGTTCATCACCAAATGAATATGAAATGCTTTGTAATTAAGTGATATCCTTAAGAAAGGAATATAAACCTAAAAGGATCTCTTTGGGATTATTTTCATCATTTTTAAGACACAGATATCATAAGAATAAGAATTGACCCCTAACTTAATCTAAAACTGGTAGAAAAATATCCCAAGAGAAATGTTTGGTTAGTCATCTTAAGACAAACTTTGCTGAATTGCAAAGACCTTGGAAAAATATGTTGGAAAGAGGAAATGAAGACAGAAAAAAAAATTAGCTTGCACTGCCTGGGGCTTTTGCTGTGTTTCTCTGAGTAATGATGAATGTCATTTATGGGTAAGACCCAAGCTTTCTCAGCAGCCACAGATGTGTCCATACCAGAGGCTAAGGGTGAAGTGGGGAAATACCCATTGATTTCTGTGGCTGATTCCTGTTCCTGTAAGATACGTGATAAATGTAGGCAGCTTCTAAGGGTGAGACACTCATTCCTGGGTCTGTCTTTCAGCTCCTCTTTAAATCAGGCATACTGGATTGTCACAGGGAGTTCAATGGATCACTATACCAGATTTTGGAAGAAAGTTTCTCCAGAAGACCTTCTTGCAATATGCTGTGTGGCCTTTTTCTGTCTTGTTCTTGACACGCACAGGGCTTATCTAGAAGATTTATGTTGTGATGCTGCAATTCTGGCAGATGATATTAGTGATTTAGGAAGGACCTGTTGGGGACGTAAAAGCTCTCCACTCTTAAACTGAAAAATCAATACTGGTGCAACTCTACTGGGTATTTCTGGATGATTTATCCTTACTAATTATCAATATTGCAGCATCTATTTCCAGTTGTTTCCATGGTTGAGATTTCACCTAGTGTTTCTGCAAACAGAAAAACATGACTAGTAGGAAAATAGGTAAATGTGATGGTTGTCTACTTAGCATGCAAAGGATCTGAACAACAAAGGTGGAAAGATGGAACATGTGCACACACACAATAAAGACAAACCAAAAATTAATTTAAAGGACACAAAATTAACATTTAACACTTCTCTAACTCTTAACCATGACTCACTGTGACTATGTTCATATAGATGAACACTGCTCGCTATCAATCCATCTCACCCAATTTATAGGATATTAACTGGATGTATCTTCTCAGAAGCCATAGACAAAATGAAAAATGAATCAATATTTCTTAAAATTAATGGCAGCAAAATTCAAATTATTTAGAGAACAGTCATGCAGCTAAGTACTTTCTGATTCAATTAACTGAATATTGCATCAAAAATTATGTGCATTCCCAAAATTGTGCTGGAAAGCTATAATGTAAAATAATATTTTTGTGGGGGTTGGTTTTGTGGTTTGTTTTGGTTTTTGGTTTTTTGGGGGGGGGTGTTTGTTTTTGTTTCTTGTTTGTTTTTTGGTGGGTTTTTTTTGGTTGGTTGGTTGGTTGGTTGGGGTTTTTTTTTGTTTGTTTGTTTATTTGTTTGTTTGTTTGTTTTT
Organism: Melanocharis versteri; assembly: GCA_013397845.1. Classification (NCBI taxonomy): domain Eukaryota; kingdom Metazoa; phylum Chordata; class Aves; order Passeriformes; family Melanocharitidae; genus Melanocharis; species Melanocharis versteri. The sequence goes on from VZTG01003993.1 coordinate 234,081, forward strand.
AGTCCAGGGACTGAAATCAAATAATGGTTTGGAGGGTTTTTTAAATTTAATTAAAGTTACAGTGTGCAGTTCCTGGAATAAAAATGTTCACATTGAAATACCTTAATGTAATAACTAAAATAGAAGCCTGGGAGTGCCTTTAATTTAATATTGAATCACATTTTTTAAAAGACAATACATCTTTAAAAGACAATACATACTTTTCTTTTAAACATCAATTTCTTTAACAAATAAACAGATTATTCACAGTTTTCTGGGAAAAAGCAGAGGTATCTTCCATTCTTTCTTGAAGACTGACTCAGTTGCATTTCCAAGTTATAGTGAGAATTGCACAAAGAGCTGTCTCCTGAGGAGAAAAACTGCTAAGTTCACACAGTCTAAACCAAGCAGGCAAATCTGACTTTAGGGTAGTAGTTTGTGGGCCCTGATGAGGTGCAACCACAGGTTCTGAGGGAGCTGGCTGATGTCATTGTGAGGCAACCCTCGATTATATTTGAAAGCTCCTGGAGAGGTGCCTGAGGACTGGAAGAAAGAAAATGTCACTCCTATCTTCAAGAAAGGCAGAAAGGAGGACCCAGGGAACTACAGTCCAATCAGCTTCATCTTGATTCCTGGGTAGGTAATGGAGCAGCTAATCCTAGAATTCATTTCTAGACACATGAAGGTCAAGCAGGTGATGAGGAGTAGTCAGCCTGGTTTTACCAGGGGGAAGTTATGCTTGACCAACTTCATAATAGAATCATAGAATCATTTAGATTGGGAAAGGGTCATTGAGTCCAAATGTTAACCTAACACTACCAAGCCCACCACTAAATCATGTCCCTAAGCATCACATCTACCCATCTTTTAAATATCTCCAGGGACACTGACTCTGCCACTTCCCTGGGCAGCCTGTTCCAACTCTTGATAAACCTTTCAGTGAAGAAAATTGTCCTAATCTTCAATGCAGACCTCTTGGAGTACAACTTGAGTCTGTTTCCTCTTTACCTATACTTTGTTACTTGGGAAAAGAGACCAACCCCCACCTCACCGAAACCTACTTTCAAGTAGTTGTAGAGAGTGATAAGATCTCCCCTGAGTCTCCTTTTCTGCTGGCTAAGCAACCTCAGTTCCCACAGATGTTCCTCATAAAATTTGTGCTCCAGACCCTTCACCAGCTCTGTTGCCCTTCTCTGGACGCACTTCAACACCTTAATCTTCTTGTAGTGAAGGGCTCAGAACTGAACACAGGGTTTAAGATGTGACCTTACCAGTGCTGAGTGCAGAAGGGCGATCACTGCCCTAGTCCTTACTGCTGCACTAATTTTGATACAAGCCAGGGTGTAATTGTCCTTCTTGGCCACCTGGGCACACGCTGGCGTATGTTCAGCAAGCTGTCAATCAGCACCATTTTCCTCTCAGCAGTTTTTCAGCCACTCTTCCCAAACCTGTAGTGTTGCTTGAGGTTGTTGTGACCCAAGTACAGGGATACTTCCATGAAAAAATTACTTACCCGGTGGATGAGGGGAAAGAAGTGGCTACTGTTTACTTGGACTTCAGTTAGGCCTGTGATCCTGTCTGATAAGATCCACTTAGAGAAGATGGTGAAATATGGGCAGGATGAGCAGTGAGGTTAATTGAAAACTATCTGAACAGCTGGGGCCTGAGGGTGGTGATCAGTGGCACAAAGTCTAGTTGGAGGCCATTTCTGGGAAAACTCAGTACAAAAGAGACGTGGACATAGAAAGAGTCCAACAAACGGCTACTAGGAAGATTAGGGGACCTGAAGCATCTCTCACATATGAGGACAAGAAAAGAGAGCTAGGACTGTTTGACCTGGAGAAGAGAAGGCTTAGGAGGATGAATCTCATCAATGTACATAAATATCTTAGGTAAATATCTTGGGAAAGGGTGCATGGAAGACAGACCTAGACTCTTTATAGTGGTGCCCAGAGGTAACAGGCACAAACTGAAACATAAAATGTTCCTTCTGACCATAGGAAACACTTTTTTACATTGACAGTGGCAGAAAACCAGCACAGGTTTCCCAGAGAGGTAGAATCTCCATTTTCAGAGATATTTAGAAGCTATTTGAATGTGGTCCTGGGCAGTCTGCGCTAGATGGCTCCGACTAAGCAAGGAGTTCAACCCAGTGACCTCCAGAGTTTCCTTCCAAGTTTCATCCTTATGTGACCCTGTGGTGCTGTGAAAGTAGTTTCTTGAATTATTAGCAGCACATAACTGACAAGTAGTTTGTGCACAAGAATTTCAAGATCAGTATCTGCAATATAACAGATAAACAATGCTACAGAACACTTAAATACCATTAGCAACCCCGTGCAAGTTTCTGAGCATTTACTGTAGATAATTCTCAAAAGCTCTAATCTCATAGGCACTCTCAGAGCTCTGCACATGCACACATAACCACATCCACAACAGTTGTGGGAACAGGCTTTTCCACCTTGGTAATTCCCTTGGAACTGTTTAATCCTGCTGATGGTGGCCTTCATCTTCAGCATTGTCAGCTTTGAGGCATACACTGCCATATATAGACATTTTTGGTCTCCAGTTAAATGCAAAGGTTTTACTCTTGGTCCTGTCCTACCATCTGTCGGTACTGAGGCTATGAAAACTACTGACAATGTTCATCCTTTATTGCATCTGTGTGGTAGCCTGTCACGGTTTACACAGCCCCAGTGAAGTAACCCTCCATACAGATGTATATTCCACAAAAAAAATCATGTGACTGCTTTCCTTTTTTAATCAAAAATGAGCACTTTAACAGAACATGTGAAGCGCATATGCTAAACAGGACAATTGCTGGAATCAGTAAAATGTAGCAGGAACATTAGAGACAGCAGCAGTAGTTTTCAGCTACTGGAGACTCATGTAGGTGAGGTCCAGGGTAATAAGATTCCTCTGTATTTTCTGAACTGCCTGGGAGAAGAAAGAAGACAAATTCTCAAGGCCACGGCAGAAGCAGCTTTGGTCATCTGTCTCCCTAATGAGGTTTTTAATGAAACACCCTATGAAAAAAGTGTACCTGAAAAAACCCTCACCCCTACTTATATTTCAAGAAGAAGCTTTTTGTTTTCTGGTTGCCATTGGCTGACTTGTATACAGCGATGGAAAGCAAAGATTGAGCCTCACCATGTACCCTTGATCAATAAGCACAAAAAGAATCTGAAACCAGTCTATAGTGCCAGCATGTAATTTTTAACCCACTGCAAACCCATCAAGGCCAAAATCCTATACCTTGGGATTCAATCTAGTAGGACTGCTAGGGGTACAAGTTATTTTTCTGTGCTTGAAGTCTTAACCATAAAGTGCCACAATTCTCAGTTGTGGCTTTACTGCCTGCTGTCCTGGAAGCCAAGTGCTTTGCGTCATGTGTCCAAAGTACACTGTGGCCAACAAAGTTAGTCACCTCCAAAAGAGATACACAGAGCCAGAGCGTTGGGCAGAGGACTGTGGGAGCTGACACAGGTAGGCAGTCGGAACAACCACAAAACCATGGCTGAAATGTAAAGAGCGAATATGTTTCACTACCCCCCTAGCCAGAGGATCCCAGTGGTCACACACAAATGGCAACGCAGGCACCGTCAGGCTCAGTTGATCCCGACAGGGCGGGCCTGCTATTTGCACAAATTTATTAAAGGCCCACACGTGTGTAGTTTACCACCATGCTGTGATCTCCTCTGAGCCTTTTTATGATCTCTGAGCTTTGATCCTCTCTCTCCCAAAACAGAGAGCTCAAGCACGTCCATGAGAGTGCCTCCAAGTCTCTCCAAACACCTATGTTATCTGTACATAAGGATTTTACTTCTCAAAACAGACAGAGGATAAACAGCAGTAGCTATACTGTATGCGGTTCTCCACAATGTTATTCTACAGGCCTTGCAAGGTCACTTGAAAAGGTCACCTTCTCCCAGCTGCAAGGTCACTTGAAAAAATTTGCCATCTTCCTCACCACTCTTCTGCTTTTAACCATTTCCTGCCATCAGGGACCAAGCAAGTATTCAGCACTGACAATTGCTGAGTACTTTCAACCTTATTGTTCTTGAGTACATGAACCTCCCTTGACTTAGAATGCAGCAGGCAAGACTTCCCGAGGAGTCCCTTTTCCAACCCTCATAGAAGGGCTCTGGCAGATTTTTTATTTTTTTTTAAAGCCATTATTTGAAACACGAAGACAATCGGTCTGTGTTTGTTTTTTTTCTATACAATGACAGAAACAATTATATTCACTCACTCAGGATATGAGGCAGTCATATGTAATTACTCCTACAAATTTCCAAAGGCTTGAATATATATAGATAGCAATAAAATGTTGCAAGATAGACATGAATATAAGAGGAGAAACACAAGCTGTGACTGCAGGACTACTCCGAAGGTGAAGACGTTCTCTGGTCTCTGCTACTACCAACATAGTGAAAATTAAGCATTCAGCAGAAGAAAACTCTGATTCTTCCCAGGCTCTTCTTTCCCCATCTGAGGCTTCATTTAAGATCCCTGGATCAGGCTGTGCCCTCCTCCCCAGTAGTTATCAGATATACCAAAAAAGCCTGAAAAAATATATAGGATCATAGAATCATAGCATTGCTTAGGTTGAAAAAGAACTTTGAGTTCACCCAGTCCAACCGTTAACTCAGCACTGCCAAGATCACCTCTAAACCATGCCCCTCAGTGCCCCGTGTACACGAATGCCTACAGGGATTGTGAGTCACCCAATTCCTCAGGCTTGAAAGCCCCTTTGGTGAAGAAATTTTTCCAAATAACCAATCTAAATATGTATTAAGCTATTTCTGGATCTCTCCCAAAGATGTTATACAGAGGCTTATATTCCAGAGTCTACATCACTTCTAATACTATTTTATTCTATAATGCCAAAATGGAATTATATAATCACAGATATTAATCTCATTTTAAAAGCTAAATGAAAGGTTGCACTGCAGTAGACTGCAATTTGGAAAAAGATACATGCCGCTAGTAAAAAGATAATAGTGTTTGGTGAGAAGCATTAGGCTAATCTGATTAAACTTAACTTTATTGGTTTTAGGAAGTAACATAAATCATTTAATCCTTCTCAGTAAAATAATAATGATTAACTAAACATTGTTTGTTGATGACTTTCTAATCTATTGCTCACAGAAGCAAGTAAAAAGAGAAATAAAATTATTTTTTAAAGGATCCCTGTCTGAAGATATGTTTGAAAAATACCTAGGAAAGTAATCATCTAAATTCTGGCAAATATTCGGTAAGACTGATACTTTCCTTGCAGTTTAGATAAATATTTGCCACTTTATTACACTTCTGGCTGACAGTGGTGCTGCACTGTAACAATGATGGATGATAGCTATCTATTTATTTATCCAATGGGAAATATAGACTTACCAAATTATAGTCCTGGGACAGGGAAAGGAATAAAAACGAAAAATCAAGAACTTTATCAAATGTCAGACTCAAAATTATAAATTCCAGAGCCTTTTTTTTTTTTTTAACTATTCTACATTGGCATGGGACAAATAGAAAATAGAACAAACTCGAAACGTATATAGTTTAAAAATATCTGGTTTTGTAATGGATCAGACCAATCTATCTGAAAGTTTCCCCTTACAGAAAACGTGTCAAACACAACAGACTGTAGGAGGTGCCATGGCAGTGTGAGAGCTTCTCAATCAGAGCTTCTCAATCAAAGCATCACTGTAATGTTAGCACTTGGAATACAAAACCTAAAAAAATCTCCCTCCCGCTCCATCATTCCTGAAAACCTTTCAGGACATTCAAAGACACAGTCAGCATCAACAAGCACAGGAGGCAAAACAATGCTGCTGACATGCATATTGCTCAGAAGCATGTGAAATAGGAAGAAAAAGTTGGGGAAATTCTGGACAACCTATATATCCTGCTGGCATGTTGAATTGTTTATGTATGTAATAAAAGAGAAACCTTGGATATTCTGCATGGCAAGTTATATTCCCAAAATTCTTGTATGCTAATTGTAAATGTTTTTAATTAGTACAAATTACTTATATTTTCATTAAATTAGCAAGTACACAGCATCAAGGCTTCATCTGTTGACAGGTAAAGAAGGGCAGTCGTAAAATGAGACTCCCTTCCAGGGGAACAAAGGGGCCAATATTAAGACTGGACACAACTCACAGGGAAGCCTGCTGTCTCCTAGGGACATGGATAAGGGACATTACCAGAAAACTCTCCAGTCTACTAAAGCCCTCTGATTACTATCCGCTACTGGTTGTTCAAACTGGCAGTGAAATAACAAGGACAAGTCCAAGGAAAATCACAAGAGACTTCAGGGCCATGGGATGATTGGTAGAGGGATCAGGAGCACAGGTAGTGATTTCCTCAATTCTTCTAGGAACATGGAATAATATTTATAGGAATAGGCAGACCTATGCAGTCTATGTATGGCTCTGATGTTGACATCAATGGAAAAAATTTGGGTTTGTTGACCATGGAATGATCTATTTAACACCTGATCTACTGACATCTGAAAGGATGCACCTGTCTCAGAGGAGAAAAAGAGTTCTAGCACAGGAGCTAGCAGGGCTTATTGACAGAGCTGTAAACTAGCTTGGAAGGGGGAAAGGGGCAAAACCAGGCTTGCCAGTGATGAGCAAGGGAATGGTGTGCCAAAATTTGAGGAAATGAGAACTGATGGGACCCCTCAACCTGTTTCATGAAGTGTTGGCTGCGTTGGCTACAAAGTACCACACCTGAAATGTTTCTACACCAATTCGTGCAGCATGGGGAACAAACAAGAGGAGCCTGAGACTTTGGTCTAGTCCCAGAGATATGATATTATTGGCATAAGTGAAACCTGGTGGGAAGAGTCCTGTGACCGGAGTGCCCTGCTGGATGGACAGTTAGAGGCTCTTCAGGAGGGATAGGCAGGGCAGAAGAGGCGGAAGGGTGGCATTGTATGTAATAGAAGGGGTAGAATATATGAAGCTTACAGTTGGCAATGGCACAGTTGAGAGCGCCTGGATAAGAATGAAGGGGCAAACAAATAATACAGATGTCATCATGGGAGTCTCTTATAGACCTCCTAGCCAGGACACTGACAAATTATTCTTTAAGGAACCAAGGAACATTTCCAAGACAGGGGTCTTGAGAATCCAGAGAAGTCACAGATAACTGGAAGCTGGAAAACATTGTCCTGATTTTCAAGAAGGGCAAGAAGGAGGACCTCAGAAACTACAGGCGTGTTAGTGTCACTACAGTGCCTGGTAAACTTATGGAGAAGATCGTTCTGGGAGGTGTTGAAAAACACCTGAAAGACAAAGCAATCATTGATCACAGCCAGCATGTCTTCATGAGAGGAAAGTCCTCATCACACCTGATTTCTTTTTATGACAATATAACCCATCTGGTTGATCAAGAGAAGCCAGTTGATGTAATGATTTTGGATTTCAGTACTGTGTCTCACAGGATCCATCTGGACAGAATGTCCAGCTCACAGCTGGATAAACACGTCATATGATGGATGGGCAACTGGCTTGTGGGTCGGGCAGAGAGGGTGACAGTGACTGGGGTGACACCAGACTGGTGACCTGTCACTAGTGGGGTTCCGCAGGGCTCCATCTTCAGTCCTGTCCTCTTCAGCATAAATGACATGTACACATGACTGGAATGATATTAAGCAAGTTTGCAGGTGATGAAAACTGAGAGGAGCTGTTGACTCCCTCGAGGGCAGGGAGACCCTGCAGAGAGACCTTGACAATTAGAAGACTGGGCGATCACCAACCATATGAAGTAGAACAAGGCAAAGTGTCGGATTCTGTACCTGCGATGGACAACCCTGGATGTATGGACAGAGCACCCTGGATGTACGTTGGAGAGCAGTGTGGCAGAAAGTGACCTGGAAGTCCTGGTCCATGAATGGTAAGCTGAATATGAGCCAGCAGTGCCCTGGCAGCAGGAGGGCCAGACGTGTCCTGGGGGGGCATCAAGCACAGCATCACCAGCCGGGCAAGGGAGGGGATTGTCCTGCTCTGCTTTGCACTGGGGCGGCCTCACCTCGAGTGCTGGGGGCAGTTTTGGGTGCCACAATGTAAGAAAGACATTAAACTGTTGGAGAGTGCCCAAAAGAGGGCAACAAGGATGGTGAAAGGCCTTGAGGGGAAAATGAATGAGGAGCTCTGAGATCACTTGGTCTGTTCAGCCTGCAGAAGAGGAGACTAAGGGGAGATCTCATTGCAGTTACAACTTCCTCATGAGAAATCTTCCTCATGAGAGGGGCAGTCACTGATCTTTTCTCTGTGGTGATCAGTGACAGGACCTGAGGGAATGGCCTGAAGTTGTGTCAGGGGAGGTTTAGGTTGGATATCCTAAAAGAAAAGGTTCTTCACTTAGAGGGTGAAGGTGGGTTGGGCACTGGAACAGGCTCCCCAGGGAAGTGGTCACAGCACCAAGCCTGACAAAGTTCAAGAGGTATTTGAGCAATGCTCACGGGTACATGGTGTGACTTTTGAGAATGGTTCTGTGCAAGACCAGGAGCTGGACTTCAGTAAACCTTGTGGGTCCCTTCCCACTCAGCTTGTACTGTGATTCTGTGAAGTAGGCAAAGTGGTTTTTTTATATTTTCAGATGATGATGATGATGCCTTTTTGGGACTACCTAAAAACAGATGAATAAATGTTATAGCAGTGCAGACAAGAAGGATGGAGAAAACCGTGGGGGTTTGATACAGTGTATACTGTCTAGTTTTCTCTTTTTCCTAAAAGCACTGAGCTTATAGTATAAATTAATAATAGCTGTTCAAAAAATAGTAATTTTTGCTTCACCTTTGAGTCCACAGGTTCTTGGGAAATGTCATTACAAAGCATACATGAAGTTTGAGAGTTCTGAACTATTCTAACTCCACTTAGAAACTTGATTTAAAATTTCCTTTCCTAAAACCATTTTCGGTCTTATAAATGACTATTTTCCCTCTAATTTATGCCAGGTAATCTCCTTAAGTTCTTTGTTTTAATGTGTAAATTATTCGTCAGAGGTTTCTTTTCCACTTATGCAGGATTTAAAAAAAAAACCCTTTTATGCGTAATGAACTTTTAAAATCGGCTGTCACATTAATTGAGAAATGGTCATTTTTAACATTAGCGTTCTTTAGGGAAAATTGTTCTGAAGTATCACTCTTGAAGAGAATACATTTTAGTCCTGTGTCATCTTCTGATTTATCATGGCAATTATAAGTCTTGCATAATTGTTTTGACCTAAAGTTAGAAAAAATATGCTAATTTTTCCATCGACTAGACAGTATAGCAGTTCTTGCAATGTCACTATACATTTCTATATATACATAAATCATGGTAATTCTACTTTCCACTCTCTAATAATGTCTGGCTGGGGGTTTAAGATTGCCATTATAATTTAAAAAATGTGTGTATATATATATATATATGTAGCTTTGTACTCAGACATGAAACACCACCATCTACAATTGGAAAGTCTGGAATCCTAGAGTTACTCACCTACAGACCTATGTGTAAAATAAAGAGAAGGAAGTGGAGAAAGAATCTCTAGATATTGATATTAACATACTAGAAATGTGTTTCTTGGCATATCTGTGTCTTGACTTGTCTTAAAGAATTGGTTCAACATAAAGTTTTTGTACTGTTTTATTGCCAAAGAAACCAAGACTACTCTTTCCCATTACAACTTTACCTACAATCATATTTGCGTCTCATTTGCCTTATTTCTGTTTTTTATGTCCCCCTATATCTGCTATATATGTTGATGGATACATTCTATACTATTAAAAATAATTGTGAACTTGTTTGTAATCACATTCTGGCTGGTTATACTAATTTCTTCCTTTTTATTTAAGCTTTTTTGCTTTGTAAGCTCTTTAAAGAAGAGCAATGAACTACTTGGAAGTCAAACCTGTTTGAATTGGCTCTTATGTACCCACATAATACTAATAACAACACCATAATATTCATAATGTCATTACTATTAAGAGAGGGCTGAACAAAACAATGTGTATTTTTTTTTTCTCTATAGAGAAATTAGTTTAAAAGGAGAAAAGAATATTTTAGGGTGAAAAATGATCTCACTAAGAGAGAATTTTCAATTGTGCTGAAGATTTTTATGTGGATACATTTATTTCTTTTGTTAAATTTCTGTCCTCAGACAGATTGTCTAAGAAAAACACAAAGAACAATGTTAAAATACATTCAAATACTATTTAATTTTTCAGTCAAGTTTTACTTTTACAATCTGTAACTGCTGGAATGTAATAATAGTTGTTTCCCACTAAGCTCCCTAGAACACAAACCCTTGCAAAAACAATAATTCCCTAAGATGTGTTACAACTTATTCTTTGTAGGAAAGATTCTTTTTCTTGATTTTATCAGAAGATCATTTAAAAGACATAAACTGATATAGAATGTTCAAGATGTGAAATTAAGTCTGCAGACAGACCCCCCATGAGGACTGTAAATGACTTCCAGGTAGCTCTGCTTAACATCTCTGTTACCAGTGGGGTCTCAGTTAAGTTAGAATAAAACTTACCATTCTTTTTGTATTGTTCACTAAGGAAACATAAAATAAGTTTTACTTGATACTGTATCCTTATTTTTCTAAGATAACTTACTGGAGATTGGGAAAAAAATTACAACTTTAAATATGAGCCTGATTCTTCTTATTTGCACAAGGAAGAGGTTTTTGACCCGTCCCAACCTGCAGTGCAGAGGCTGAGCCATGGAATGGGCCACAAAAAGGGTTATGAAGTGGTCATCAGCAGTGAGGCAACAGCCGGTAGCTACCCGTATTCCAGGCTTTAGTGATGTCACTTGTTAATTAGCAGAGTTTGGACATTTCCAATGAAAGAATAATAACTTTAAATTCTTTTCGACTTCTATTTTTTCCCATATTCTAGCTATTTTTCTCCAATGTGTAAAAGAGAAACACTTTCTTCCATTCTCTGAGATTTTTTGCCATCTCATTGATTTCTTTCTTGTTAAAGCTATTGTACCAGACAGTAGAGCTAGATTACAGAGCAAAGCTTATAAAGTGAACACTTTATGTGGTCAAACTCAAACATTTTTCGGGAAAAAAATTGGCAGTTGAGAGGACCCTCCAAGCCATCATTTATCTGCTAAAGTGGGTCCTGTCATAGAAGGGAATTGTGGTCTCCTGTTTATCCTGCATGGGCATGTATTAAAGCAGTACACTGTGGCTGCTTTAACAACCACTCAGAACAGGAGTGGGTTGTTTTCCTCCCATGAAGACTGGGGTGCAGGAAATACTCTGAGAGTAGCGCATATCACAGAATCCCAGAATCATTAAGGTTGGCAGGGGACCTCAACTAATGGGCCTCAGAGATCATCTAATCCAATCCCCCTGACAAGTTAAAGATAAAGAAATTCTTCCTCAAGTTCCTCAAGTTCCTCAAGTGGAACTACTTATGTTTTAGTTTATGGTCGTTGCTCTCATCCTATCACGGCACACCACTGAGAAGTCTGGCACCATTCTCTTAGCACTCACCTTCAAGATATTTATTTCCAATCATTAGATCCCTTCTCTGTCTTCTCTAGATTAAACAGGCCCGGCTCCCTCAGTCTCTTCTCGTAAGAGAGATGCTCCAGACCCCTCACTGTATTTGTGACCCTCTGCTGTACCCTCTCTCTGTAAGTCCTGTGCTGAGGGGCCCAGAACGGGACACAGTATTTCAGATGTGGCCTCATTCAGGCCAAGTAGAGAGGCAGGATCAACTCCCTCCACCTGCTGACCACATGCTTCCTGCTGCAGCCCAGGGTACCATTGGCCTTCCTGGCCACAAGGGCACTGTTGGCTCATGGTCAGCTTGTGATCCACCGAGGCTCCCAGGTCCTTCTCTGCAGAGCTGCTCTCCAGTAGGTCAGACCCCAGCCTGTGCTGGTGCTTGGGGTTATTCCTCCCCAGGTGCAGGACCCTACACTTGCCCTCACTGGGTTTCTCTCTGCCCAGCAATTCAGCCCATCTAGGTCTGGCTGAATGGCAGTTCAGACATCAGTTGTTTCAGCCACTCCTCTCAGTTTCATATCATCAGCAAACGTGCTTAGGGTACATTCTATTCCTTTGTCCAGGTCATCGATAAACAACTTGATAAGACTGGAGCCAGTATTGATCCCTGGGAAACACCACTGACTACACACCTCCAACTGGATTCTGCTTTGCTGATCATGACACTGAGCTCTTCCATTCGGCCAGTTCTTGATCCACCTCACTCTCCTTTCATCTAATCTGCATTTCCTGAGCTTACCTATGAGGATATTATGGGTGGTAGCATCGAAAACCTTGCTGAAGTCAAGGGAGACAATATACTGAGCTCTGTAATACAGATATAGCATTAAAGGCCATAGAAAGCACAAAGAATATCCAATAATTTCATAGTGGTTTTGTTTTTTCCCTAAGGGCTTCAGTAAAATATCCTGCTCTTTGTAGCAGTGGTTTGTGAGACAGCAGAAACTTGGCTGAGATCTGCAGCCAAGCTTTGCTTTCAAATTTTGTTATACCTATGTACTTAGCTAGCTTACCTATGGCTTCCTTAGTAGTTTTGATAATACAATGCATAATTTGTATTTTCACTTAGTATGTTTCTTCATTACTTCTAGCTAGAAACAAGATAAATCCAGAATTTCTCTTTCTAGCAATGCTAAACATTTCTGTGTCACCCTGAAAATGAGATCTCTGTTTCGGCTCACCCATTTGCATAGTAAGTGTAATAAATATTATGTGCAGGAAATTCAGGAGAAGTAAATCAGAAAACAAGATTTTATTTTCATTTTAAACTTGAAAAAAAAATGGCATTCTCAGTATTCTTTTTTCTTCCCGTGAACATTCAGCTGCCATGAGTAACATGGCATCTGAAACAGAAATGTGGCAAGCATGAGTAACAACCAACATATATTGCTTCTGTGGTAAATTCAGATTTTAATGTTCAATTGTAAAACCGACAATTTGACCCATCCCAAAGATCAGCTAGTTTTGCATCTCATTCTGGAGTATATTTCTCTTACAGTATCCAATGAGGTTTACAAACTGGGCATATGGCAATAAAATGCAATGCACATTTTTTAATATCATATAGTAATATCAATTTAAACAGTCTTAATTGCACATACAGTAGTAATGACTGCAATTTGATTTGAATGTTCCCTGCAGTAAAAAATGTTTTGTGAAGTACTCAGTGACTGATGCATATTATTGAGCATATTCCACAGTTTTGTGTTAATCTCCAGAATTAAAAAAAAATCAACCAGTCTTGTAAATTATTTGTTCAGATGATTTTCAGGCTTTCTAAAGATGTAAGTTCTGATATTTTACAAGAAAATGTCTTTTTTAAAAATATATTTTTATCTTTTAGTTTTACATGGCATAGAATGACTTCAAGAATATTACTGACAATCCAAGCTGTAAATAAGAATGTGGAGGTAAAATTACAAATGCTGAAGTGGGCAGGTACCACTCAAACTCATCCTATATACATAACTGAAAATTGTAGGTTTTTTCCTTGAATTAGGTTAATGATGGATATTGAAGTGTACCTGCAGCTTTTTAAATTTTCTGTAGTTATGCTGAAGTCCCTAGGTATATGTCCCTTGTTTATTCCTTTTCAGTGGTTAAATGGACTTTCTGCTGGGCTCTAGAACATCAACAAAGTACAGCCATACTTTCTGAAAAGAATTTAGAGATTCTTTGTGTTTTTCTTTCTGAATTCTGCAACAGTTGGACAACACCTAAACCTCAATTACAAAATGTAAATGCAAAATTTAAGGATGGCTATTGCCATCAGGATTCATAATGTACGTCATGCATAATTTATCCATTTTTTAGATTATCTACATTTGTAACATATTAGCCAGTACATAGAAACAGCAAATACCATGTTTCTTTGAAAAGTTGAAGACTATTCAAATTCTTTTAGTAATTGATTGGTGTGGATATATATTCAATTTAAGGCAGAAGAGTACCAAGAAAAGAAGAGGACAGACAATTATATAGATCACTTTACTCACATAAAACCAGAGGATTTAAAAAAAATTTCAAGATCCTGTATTAAAAAAGACAGAATTTGTCAGCTGACTTTATTTTTTTGAGGGGTGACATTTTTGTATAGAAAGGTATTTTTGTAAACCTCTGATAAGGTACATCATATGGACAGAATTAACCCATCCTTTTACTGAATGTGGACAGCTTCTGTGTCTCTCTTTTGTTTTTATTGTTATCTAAGATTTCAAAATAATTATAAAATGAGGCTCTGAAAATTCTTTATAGCGATTGCTTTCATCTCTCTGTTGTTTTTAGAATGAAGCTGCCAAATCAGAGTATGTTCCCTTTGTAAACCTTTTCTGTTTACTTCATGGGAGAGCACAAGGGACAGATTTTAAAATTTCATAACTTACAGGGTAATTTTACTTAATGTTGCAGTAATTTGAGGTAGTCATGCAGTATTTGTAATGTGATTATAATTATTATTCCTTTATTTACTTGCCCCTGAAATGCTGACAACATATATCTCTTACCAAATGTGCATGGTAAGCGATTACATCCTGTCCCAAAAGGCAGGTTTTCACTTGAGCTCCTACCAGCTTTACTCACCCTGAACAGCGTATTTATGCAAAAGGAGTCACTGTGTTATGAAGTGATGCCTCATGGCAAGGATGGAGATGAGGTTGAAAACCTGTGGCAGCTGAGAAGCCTGCTTGGAGAATGAAAAATTGGAGACTCCTAACTCATGCTGTTCCACCTGTTGTTTTTTGCCTGCTTTGAGAGTGCGTAGTTTCCCTCTCCCTCAAAATGAGCTGCTCTCTATCCGTTTCTCTCCATCTTTCTGTAATGCCCGCAATTTCCTGATGGCTGTCCAAGCAGCCCGGGAGCCCTGTGTGGCAGTGGGCATCATCCATACCACCTCCGCTGTGTGGCAGGGTCTGGGAACAGCAACGGGCATGGCAGGAGTGGGAGGGTGATGCTTTGGAGTGGCTACCTAGAACAGAGGCAAGATAGAGTAAAAAGAATGAAGTAAGAATTTATTAAAGGCCTTCAATAGATACACCTTGGTCAGTGCAAAAGCCTTGCAGAGGCTACACCCAAGATGGACGATGGTCATGAGTTTTCAGACAGATATAATTTTGGTCTATTTGCATATCACGGGTTATTTGTCCAATATAGCTTGCTTATAGCTTCAGGCCATATTCCTCCGGTTTGCTTCCCCCACCCTGATTCACTTTTGTTTATGTTTTTTGGGGTCTGAGCTGGTAGGTGTCCTTGGTTCTCAGGCCTGGAAGGATTGTTTTGTCTGATAAAAATATGAAGAAAGCTTGCTAACACTCTATATGGAGTTCAGAGTCATATGCTAATGCAGTACAGGATCTGAAAAAAAAGCTGAAAACTTAAGATATCAAGGGCAGTCCCTCTGCCTGGCTGCAGCACCCTAAGTTCTCACCAATGGGGGTGTTTGCACCAAAGTCAGTCATTTTCTGAAGAAGTTATCAGTGAGGAAGCTGACCATCAGCTGACGGCAGTGTGCAGCACCATGTGAGACCTCCACCCCAAAGTGTTTAGGGGTGCAGGGGCTTTTCCACCAGCACCCGTGTTGGTGGGTTCTGAGGAGCTGCAGGGGCATATGCTAGGTTGGAGAGGCCTTGGAAGCAGGGTAAATGGGGCAACTCATCCTCTACGGAGAAGGGACTAGGACCTGTGAGCTATACTTGCTTTGAGGCTGTGTGTGAGCAGAGAGAATGCAGAGCTCTGAGTGTATCTGTTGCATCAGAGCCTGGGTGGATTACTCCTAGAAGAATACTTAAAAAGTGTGTTTACTAATATTTTCTAGGAGTCCAGTGGTCTGGTCTACTTGTAAAATTGCAGAAATTGATCTTGAAACTATTGTTCACTGACTGCTTGCTAATTATGCAGAAATCAAGTTTTGATGCTGATTGGAGTTAAGGCATGTAAGCTGAACATTTTTTCCCTGAGATTCATGGCCTCTTAGTAAATAACTTGTCATTTCGCTGACCCCTTTCTTTCTCTTCACCAAGCCCTACTTGTTTTATTGAAGCCATGCTAAAAATCTCTTTGACTATCTTTCTCTTTTTAAAACATCATGAGTCAAAGGTACCACCGAAAGGGCTTTTTGCGCAACTTGGAAATACAAGTTCCTTCTGAGGAAGTATGCATAGCTATGCAAGTGGATGTCCATTTCCACATCTTCCAGAGACAGCTAGGATATTCTGGCTAAGACGATGGGAGCTGAATCTCCCACCAGGTATCCTGTTCCTTCAAATATTTTCTTTCTACTTCCAAAAGAGAGGTCCATACTATCTGAGATGATGCAAATGAAAGAAACATGGAGAAAGGCGTGTATAAGCTGAAATTCGGCAAAAGTTTTTTAAGTATCACACTCTTGCATGACCTAATTATATAGTCACAGAAATATCCTATTGCCAGAGACTTGCCTAAAAAGGTCAAGAAAAGCATATAATTTCTTCTTGTGGGTGAGACAGGTACACAGCCACATGGGCAATTTTGTGTGCAACTTGACGAAACTAGTCTGTAAGTACATGTTTTAAGTAGTTCTGCTAAAAAGAACATCCACACTTGCTCCAAATACACATTTAACATCTAAAAATAAATCCTTTTCAATTTTGGTGTGTGAAAACTTCTCACTAGCTGTCTTTTCAATTGTACTCCTAGGATAACATTTCTTCTGAGTCAATCTTTTTCACTTAAAGCGCAGTCCATAATATGTGTGCATAGACCACAGTTCTCAGATCACCAGACCTTGATGAAAACATTTTCTTCCTAAAACAAGGCTGTAGATTATTCAGTGAAGTCTACGTCTGTAATAAATTTCAGCTGCCAGCCCATGGCAGTTCCAGGAAATCATGCATCGCTTTAAATAGAGTTATTTCTTTCGCTTTTCCATTTCTATAATTAATAATGTGTGCTTAAATTCCCAGGTAAAAAAAATGTAAGAAATTTCAGCCATATTGTCTGAAGTCCTCCACAAGGATAAGAATATCTGAGGCATGCTTTAATGACAAATTTTGTCAATAATGCTATGGCATTTAAGAAAAACCCATGGAATATACACATCTAGCATATAAGCCCTGTGTTTTTCCAGGGATAATTTATCTCTATTTCTGAGAGTACTTCTACATTAGCAAAAGATTGGTCTTGTTAATGTGATCTACAACTGAGAATGTACATGACACTTTATCACCAATGATGTATTAACTGGAGACTATAATCTGAAAATAATGAACACAGGAATATAACTCCACTACCATGTCATAAACCCTAGAAAGGATTTTGTTTTTCTCTGCAAGAATTGAGTGGTTTGTGAATTTAATTTCTATGCACTGGTTAGGCCTACACTTTATTTAATCCTTCTCACATATTTACCTTCATTGACTGCTTGCTGTGTTTTAATACCAAGAGAAACTATTTAATCCACTCAGATATTTCCATTAGATTCTCCTTCTAAGTGACACTATGGATAATTACACCTCCTAGTAAGGCAGATACTCATTGTTAGAGCAATGTCTGTTGTCACTGGAGCCAAAATAGTCTGTGTGGCTCATGAATTGAGGCAGATTCAAAAAGATTTTTAATTGCATTGTAGTTCTTTAATGTTCATGTTAAATTTTTTTCCATTACCTGAGATGTAAGATAAATCAATTTCAATAAACTCACTGATACACTGAATAATCTTAGAGTCAAATCTCATTTCTCTCTCTTTCTTTAGGGTTTTTTGTTATTATGTTTTCTTTTTCAAGCTCCTTTATACTTTTTCTGAGTGCTGTTACCCGACACAACAATCTTTAATTTGCAAAGTATGTCTAGCATTTTTTCTAGTGGTTTACTTTTCTTCATCCTTCCTTTAGAGAAGGCTTTGGACCTCTTCAGCATGAAAGAGCTCAGTGGTGAAAAGTGTCTAGATGCTTAGTGATGATACAGTTGTTTTGTGATCTTAGACAAACTTTTCTCCTGCTCAATTGCCGTATTGCAGACATCTCACACTGAGAAAATTAATACTTATCACTCGAAATAATATGATTCTTGGTATCCGGATGTACTTCATGAAGTGCAGTAATTCATTACTAAAAAAATTAGTACTCCAGCTTCACCCCAAGGGTCTACACCTTCTTAGGCCATCTAAGAAAAAATTATATTTCCTAATAGTAGTGACATAGGGGATGTCTGATCCTCCTCATTTCTAGAAGCTTTAAATGTTATTTTAGCAGCTTTGAATACACTGGGTTTTTCTTTTCCCTTTTGAATTGGGCAGGTCATTCTGGCTTGCTAGAAAATTAGATTGCAATAAGATGGCATAAAAATATCTTTCCTGAGTTCTTTTCTGGTTTTGTTTTGAGGGGGGTTGTTTGGTTTTTTTTTAATGCTGAATTACAGAATCTTCCTATGTTCTTGCTTCTGAAAATAAAGCACTGCCGTTACATATTATTTTAAAAATTGAAGCCTCATAGTAGAAGGCTGTTGGAAACCAGCGCAGGCATAGCACAGGTCATAACACAGAAACATTGCTTCAAGGTATGCACTATTGAGGGGTTTTTCTCAAATATATGAGAAAGGACACAATGGCAATCAGAGAGGGTGAAGTATGTTTTAGTGTAGGTGACAGATATTGACGTGTTGCACTGGCTTTTCCATAGCATGTTATTCCTTCTGGGGGACTGATGTGTGATTATAATTACACCCCATGAGAAAGAGTTTCAAGCTTGCGATCTAGTTTGCTCAGTGTTTGTCATCTTGCAGCTATAATTTTCAGAGTCTGTGTGTTTCCTGTGACTGCTACACTTAGAATAAATTACATAGGTGGAAGAGAGACACGCTGTCAGTGCTCCGTGAAGAGTAATTTGCCTGGTACGGGCTTACAATGCATTATCTTACAATGTTATAATTAATCAAGTACCTTTTGGCAAGTTAGTGTCAGCTGCAGAGCAAAAGACTTCTGTCACATCATGACTTGCTAGTGCTCATTAGCTGTATAATAACCTTTAAAATTGCAGGGGCAGACTGACATTACTTAAACAACGTAGATTCTACCTCTGTGTGCACACGTTCAGCTGAGAAGGCCTATTCACTTCCATAAATAGGTACTTTGCTGTATTAAGAAAAGATTCATAATCTAGTCCCTTAACTCTTAGCTTTTTGTCCTGAAAGGCATGGTTGTTCATGAATTGCAAATTTTATTTCTCTTGTTTCAGAATATCTAAGTGCTTATTGCAGAACAGCAAATTACTGAATGAAGTAATTGTAAGAAATATACCTGGTTTTTACAGGAAAAAGTAGTTTCATGACTCACCCACAATTTAAATGACTGCAGAGTGTACAGTAATATGTACTCAAGTCTGACTTCAGCTCAGTATGCAACAGATTACATCTGGGGTACATTACTCCTCAGCAAACCTGGGAGGGGTATTGACAGCAGATATAAAATGGTGAAAATCCATCACACCACACCATGAATTCCCCTTAAGTGAATAGTAAGGGCAAACAGATTCTGCATCCACATCTGAACAACACATCTGAAAGAGATGTACAGGATGAAAAAAAATCTGCATTAGAAAGATCACTGCCAATGCTTTCTTCTTTTCTTAAGCAGAGAAAAGTAGCAATCATGCTGTAAGCTTTGAGAGTCACAGCTTAGTCTTTGCTCTCTCTTTGATTTTGGATGCTTTCATTTTCTCATGCACAAATAAAAGCACCTTGAGGTGATCTAAGAGGCATATTAAGGCCTCTTTATGAGAAGAAATGTTCAAGATTCTGAAAACATGGTCTTCTGAGGAATATTAAATTGGATCTCAAGAACAGAGATGTATGAAATCAGAAGATATTTTCAAAAACTTTTGTCAGTAATTTTGTCTGGTTGCCAGTTAATCACTAGAAGAATGTCTCATTTTTGCTTTCCAAGTGTGCTCTAAAGGGACAAAGAAAAAAATAAAAAAAGAAGAGCAGTGTATTTTGTGAAGAGGAAAATGAGAAAATTAAATCACAGTGAGGTATATGTGACTAGTATTTGTTTTCTAATTCTCTTACATCCATCTGTGGTAGCTCTTACTTTTAAATGAGCTTCATCTTTCCTATTGGATCATATCTACAGTCATCAACAGGATAGTTCCAGTGCACTATATAGGCCACTTGTAAGAAGTATGAAGAGTGGCACTCAGACCACCTGTGGGGTAGGACCAGGGAATCACCAGGACAAGAGGAGGTCTCCGCTGCTTCACCTGAGGACAAGTGAGCTATAATTGCCTTTCCACACCCACTTCAGACTCACCCAAGCACTGTGTGTGAGAGTGCCTGGGAGCTTCCCTCATTGTCTTTGAGGATGTGATTTTGCAGCACGATGACACCCAGACTATCGCGGCTCACTGGCTGCATGGGGCTAGCTCGGTGGTCGGGAGCGCGCGTCCTTCCCTGGCCGCTGCCGTGGGTGGCTGGGTGCTGCTTCAGTGCGGGAGGGCGAGCGGGGGCTCACACAGGGCCCGCTGCACCCACCGGTGACGAGAGCGCCGGAGGAAGCAAAAGAGAAGAGAGGAGCTCCTCAGGGTGGAAGGACGGGGTTTATTCCAGGGTCCAGATGCGGGGTCGGGGAGCCGGGGAGTGAGGAGCGGGGAGCGAGGAAGCAGGGCAAAGAGGCGGGGGTGAGGGAGTAAGGAGCGAGGAGCGGGGAACGAGGAATGAGGAGTGCTGAACCGGGCGTTAGAAGGGGTTTTATACCCCTTCGAGCGGGGCAGAGGGATACATTCAAATAGCCCAATCCAGACAGGGACAGGGGGCAGTACATAGGTGGAAGAAAGGTACAGATAACCAATAACCACGGGTTCTCTGGAACCTAACCAAAGTTGGGCAAACTGGGGAGAACAGGGAAAGGTGTTCTGGGAGCTTCAGGAGTTTCTTGCCCTAGGGAGAAGGGCAGGGAGATGCAGCAGGGTCCGATCAACAAGCCCTCCCTGAGAACTCTGCCACAGCCTAGCCAGAGAGTGCAGGCAGGCTGTGATCCACCGCAACACCAGACAGCTATAGGAGCTCTGACATTGAAAATGACTTGGCATATTTTAATGGGATTTTCACATAAATATTTCAATTTACAGTTCAACATAATCTTTCTAACAACAAGAACATCAGAAGGACTTACACACACACAAAAAATAAAAAAGAAGCTAACATCACAATTCAATTCATAAATTAACTGTACAAAGCTATTTTCTGAAATGCCATTTTCTGTAGATAAAAATAACCCAGGTCTATCCTGAAAATCTAAACATCAGATGTCAACTAAAAGGAACTCAAATTTAATTCCATTATTATATGCTTTTAAGACTGCTGTCTATATCATAGTTTCCAATGTTTGCAGTGTCAATCCTGCAGTTTTATTAACTGTCAATACCACTGAGTGGTGAAGAAGTAAAGCAAGAATTGAATGAAAGAGAAAAATGGGGTTGAGGGAGGAAACAGTGTTAGTATTCCTAAAGCATGACAATCAAAAAGCCAAGAGAGAGCCCTCCAGAGATCACAACCTTGGTATATATATTTTCTTCAAGTTTATATGTTGCAAATTGAGGTAGAACAGAATTACGTACGGGGGCAAGGCAGGTTAGGGAAAAGGGCACAGGTCATCACTGTCAGAAAATATCTAGAACATTTTCAACCACTTTTCCTTATCTGTTTCTAAGAAGAAGATGTATTTAAATTTCTATGTTCAATTTAGTCTAGAGAGCATATGAGCACACATTAACAGCTACTTTTTCTCCTTTCTTGTATTCAATATTTTTCTGACAGTTTGTTTTTTTTTTTTCCATCAGTCCAAAGAAAAGGTGTGATTCTTATACAGGCTAGTTAAACAATTAATGCAAACGTTTTCATTTTTCATGACATAACATCTGTATTCTTCTTTGTTTTACTAACCATTTGCTTGTTTCACTAACCATTTGCTTGTTTCTCTTTTGCTCTCTCTTTTTAAGTAACCCTGATAACACATGATGTTTCACTTGCAAGAGGACTAAATTCAGAAAAGTTTCTGTGAAATAATGCCTATATAAATTCCAGAGTATATTTAGTAAATAGAATTGTTCATTTTTTTCATCATAAAAAATCTACAGAAGCAAAGAGAAGGGAATTACAAAGTATCACATGTGGAACTGTCTTTGCATTTAAGTTATGAAGCTAATATGGTTTCATTCATACACAAGAGCTAAAAAATTAAAAATCTCTATAATTAATGAGCTAATGGAAGGGAGGCCCACCATGGCATATAAACAAGTCAATGTGATGCAACCAGTGACGTAAAGTTATCTTTGAGTTGTGAGGAATTTTCAGTCTTACTCTGTATAGAGGGTTTGTTCTGTATACAATACACATCACATCAAAAATGGCTTGCAGTACCTAGATTTATGCAGGAGTTTTTCATTCCTGATGTCAAAAGTAAAAACTGTGGCAATCACAGGAATTTTATCACTGATATTGTGATTCTGTGATCAAGTCTTTTGGAAGTCTTAATCCTCTTGCAAATTTTTTTGACGGTGGGTTTTGGAGTTTTTTTCATGAATAAGATAGAAGCGATGAGTACATGTTCGTCTTACGGCCATTGTAGATTAACAGATCTGTGCTCAATTTGGAAAGTCTGATACGTTCAGTATTGTGTTCACTGCAAAATCTGTGGACTTTTCAGAATGTATCACAAGTGGGAATTGCCCACTTTTTGTACATTAATAGTATGTGACACATGATATGATTACTGAAGCATTTCAAATTCTGTCCTGAAGTCTTCCAGTATATTGATGGTCTCTATGTTATTTCACCGTAGGTATTAGTAAAAAGATTCTGACAATTCTCAGTAGAAGTAAACCAAGCACACACCAAAAAAAAAAATAAATAGATTGTTTGCTGCATTTTTAGGAAACGTATCACGGATTTAGCCATGAAATGAAACTGAAATCTCATGTCACTGCAATAGAACAAGACTATATACTTTGCTCACAAGATACTCTCAGGATGAGCCTTACTTTTTCACATACTCTGGTGAAACAGTCTGCACCATCCCTCACCCATGTTTAAATTAACTTTGTATTTGATCAAGCTGAGCTGTAGTGGTCAGTATCCTTGTATCACAATGTTCAGTCTTCTCCTTTGACTCATTTCACCCACACAGAGTAGCTAGGAAGGACTTGCCTGTGCAGAAGACTGAAAATCACTTATAGCTCCTTATCCTTCTGCAGAGATTTTAATTTCACTCTTGTCCTTTCCTTGATATTTTTTCCATTCCTACTGTGTTAGAAAAATAGGGGATTTTTCCTGTTTGGTTTTTTTTTTTCCTTTTCTGTTTTGTCCTTACTCCATAAACACTGGCCTTTGAAGTGAACTTTTCAGATGCTAATGCTATGGGAGCTCCTTCAGTGTAGATTAAGACTAATATTAATTTTATTCACAATAGAATATGTTGCAGAAAGCTGGAAGTTTCAATTAAAGGTTAGGTTAACTCAGAGACTGAGAAGTGTCAACCAATTACACAGGAACATTTTCTTCAGTGTAGAGTACCCTGGCTTTGGGCTGAATACCATTTACATCCTGAAACTGTAGATCTTATGTTTATGTAAGATCCTTCAGAAAGTCTAAATCCCTTTACTGATTCAGAACTATCCACAGTGTTCACGTCGAGAGAATCCCATGAAAACATACCTGCTGCATGCTCTGACCGGCTGGTGAATTTAAAAGAGCACAGCAGAAATTTGTGGATTTAGAAGAATGTCTAAATATATCTTGATGTTGCAGAAACAGCTTTCTGTTATTTAGATGATAATGAAATACAACCTGTCATCCCTAATGGTGCCATTTTTTTCAATGTCTTTCTGACTGTAAATTTGCAGGGAAAGAGGATATATATGGTTAAATTGTCCAGGTAGGTAGAAAGAAGCTGATGTCCCCATTCCAATGGCACACAAAAACTCTAGATTCGTATTTATGTGATTAAACTATTCCCGTGCTTTCTACCTACCTTTTATACAGCCTTCTCAGTCTTAAATACTCTTCAGCTCTTCCACAAAACTACTGTGGATAAAATAAAACAACTTCATAGTAAATTTGAATCAATTAGATATAGTTACAGATACAGGGAGGATAGTATAAAGCTAAAGCAAAAGAAGACTGAGAAAATCCTCTTAGATTTAAATACAATTACATCCGAACTCAACTCAGATAGTGAATATCCAACCTGTCATTGTTGGTCAAGGTCATTGTCCTCACAGATTAGATATGTATTATTAGGAGAGATATTTTAAAATCGGTCTGCCTTATTAAAATATTAAAAGCTGAAGAGAAAATTCCAGCAACTCAGGAAGTCAAAAGTGAAATAGTTCCAGAGAATTGTAAGTATTTCATATTCTAAGCACATATTAGAAAAAGAGGGCAGCAAGAATGCAACACAGAGAACAAAAGACACAATAGATTAGCCATCTAACTTCTACTTAGATCTGATACAATTTATCCATTTTGTTGTAAAGCCAAGAATTAAAGTACAGCAAAATAAATTGCTGTATTTCTTTGTTGCCATTATGAAATCAATAACTTGGCACTGCAAAGTAACAAAAACCTCAAATTCCCTTGATTCCACCATGACCAGAAAGCAGTCCCCACTTACATCAGTGGTTGCCAGTCCGTTAGAGGTTTTCATGCAGAGCTCCTGAATCTAGCCAAACCTGAGGCTGAACTCAGCACCAAGATGAGATTTTCTCCATCAGATTGTCTAAAAAGGCAGCTGTACAATCTATCCCTTGTGAGACTCGAAAGCTTTAAAAAACATGCCTACATGTCCAAGACAGATTTGTATGTTTTCAAATATTGATTTATCCAAAAAAACCCACCTTTTAAGATCTATACCAGATCAAAGAATGGATGACTGTTTTGAAATCTCCTGATTGTTTCTGTCAGTTCTGGGGCATTTACGAGCCTGTATGTTACTGCATCTGAAGAAGGGACAGTAGACTGGAAACAACATTTTACTGATTTCTGATCCTGGCTTTTTATAGTGCCTGAAGAGATGGAAAGTTTTTGGTTTCAGGACTGAAACTAGAAATGATACTGTTTTCTTGTAAGTGTCTTTACCAAGCTAGAAGGATCAATGCAGACATTTAAATGATCTTGTGAGCATCACATAAGCTTTGAATGCTACTCTAGATGGGGAGAAAGACACTCATGGGTGGTAGAACATGCTCCATTTGTTTTAGTTCAAAATGTAGATTTTCAGTCAAGTAGTGAATTTCATTTTAAAGGCGGAAAGATATTTCCTCCAAGCAAATTAGGGAGAGTGTATGACATAACGGTTATGAAAAGCAACTCTTCTGGAAAGTGTAGGATGTCATGATCTGCTGCAGCATTAGGCATATTATAATCATAAAATGTGTAGATATTCTTAGTGTGGTGGAAACTACAGGAAAGCTTAATCTCTTTAAGCATGTTTATGGGACTTCAGCAAATTCGTGTAATGCATAATTTCCTGGAGGAGAAAACCTAAAAATGTAATTGTTCTGCTAAATTGTTTTCCAATAGTCCACATCAGTTTTGGTATTTCTGATTTTCTGTTTAATAACAAGATACCATTTAATAATTGCAGAAGAAATATAAAGCATTTTTTTGGTATAAAAAACCCACTGTTTTCTTTTTCTAAAATTTACTTGAACTAGCTAGCTTTGATCAATACTTTCTTTTTTTCAGTAACTGCAAACAATCAAAATCAAGTATGCACTTGCCACTACCCACCTCAAGTAAAATATTTCTTCAGAGACTTGTGGGATATTGGCACATTGTCTGTTGCAACACTATTTTATATTGACTACATTTGAGTGAATAATTTACAAAGAATATGGTATTCCTCTGAGTTAGTTTCTTGCCCTACTGCAACATGTCCGTATCCCTGTCATTCAGATGTATTTTTCATCTGAATACATTTTAATATATACATATGCAATTGAGCACCTTCACTTTGAATTAGTCATTGAAATCTGACCTGCAGGTACTCTTGAAATCTTTAAGAGACCAGTCTTAAAGCTTTGATGTGCTCATTACATGGTCATGGAAGCATTTACCTGCTAGTTGGCCAACAACTTTGTCTCCTATTTTTCCACTAATCCAGCTTCAGAAAACTCAGGTTTCTATTTAAATGCAGAATAGTCCCTTCTCACTTAATACTGCCCTGTTTCTTTATTATGAATTTGATGGGCCAAGAGTTTGTGAAGCACCTGAAGGATCAAATTCAAGGACTTTCATAGATTCATAAACTTGACTTGCCTTTTCATGAGATTGTCCAACCCCATAGGTGTTTGTGAAATATATCCCTGGATTTAAAATATACAAATTGAGCCATTGATTTAAAGTAAGTACATCTCTGTTTTTCCTGTTTCTCATGAGGGAGCTAAAACAATTTTCTTTCAGAAGCACCTCTTTCTTCCATCAAATCTAATACAACTCTAGACTTCCATTCTATGCATTAAAGAAGCTAAAATGTTGAGATAAACCAGGACAACTGTGGAAATTGGACATTGCTCAATTGCTGGAAACTCAGAAGTAGGTATCAGAAAAAGAATATGGTAGAAAAAATCAGTATTCAGAGCAATACTCATTCGGTATTCTCAAAACCAATCTTCTTTTTTTCCTAGTTTGAATCATCTTGGTAAAAGATGGGGGCGGTTTATAAAAAGCATTCCTTGCTTGAATATTGATTTTTAGCCTGAAACAAAACCCAGGGACACTGTCAAGCTAGCATTCACTGTGAGTGCAAAATCGTTTATCTCACTACTCTTTGCCATTAAAACAGAACAGACTTGCAGCCATCTATGGAGGGAAAGGGGATTCTTTTTTTCGTAGGTAGAAATCCTCTTTTCGTAGACTGAGAGAGCACTCTATAAGAGAGGTGAAGCTACCAGAGGTCAAGCAAAGTGCAATATGAGCAGCTACTGCTTTTGGTTTTCTAAAGTATGCTTCCATAGTGCTAACAGAAAATTGTCTTGACTTACAGTGTTTTATTACATCTGTCAGTCTTTCCTTTGGGTAGTAAGACACTACAACCGTATTCTTTACAGATATAAAAAATATTTACACTATTCAGATATTTAAAAAAAATCAACACTAAACATATATGTTTTAATAGTGCTAGCCTTTGACTCCACCAGCCTTCAATATGCATTTACTTCCCATGTTTCACTTGGTGTTTTACAAGTTGCATTCGTATTCATACCTTTTGGCTGAGAGTGTGTGATTTAGACACCATAAATCCTTTCTGCACTTTCCTGGTGAGTCAGTAAGCTTATTTTCTGCAAAGTGACCATTTTCTTTAAGTACAAACAAAATGGAGAAGTTCCTTAATGAAATAAGTATTGATAACAAAAAAACCCAAAAAAAACCCACAACCACAAACAAACAAACAAATCCCAAACAACCACAACAACAACAACAACAACAAGAAATAATTACTATTTCTATGCAATAGACGAAGACTGACACTTTTTCAAGGCTTATTTAAAGAAGAAATTAGCCTCCCCAGTTATACTGATTTCTAAGAAACTTGCCCTTTCAAAGTGAACCCGGAGACAGAGAATATCCCTTCCATCCAGAGACAGCTGTACCAAAGGTCTCAGCACTCAAAGTCACCCCTCCCAGTTTTGACTATTCAAACCTGTAGGATCTTTAGGCAACATCTTTTACTCAAGTCAAATCTCCAAAAGGGAATGTCAATATCTCCAAATGATCCAAACAGCACATTGCAGGGCAGGCTTTGGGTCCATCCTCAGCACATCACCTGGATGTCTATTTGCTTGAGCTTGGTGGAAGACAGATCTTCCATTCAGTCAAAGTTCAGTACAAAACTTTTTCCTATTGGTTATTTAGTTATGAAATAGCTATTAATGGCCACAGCCTCCTGTCACGTTTTTTTAAAGTTTAGGAAAGGCCTTCAAGCCTTATATTACATTTATCATGGTAAACAAATTATACGAATTAAAAAGAAGCAATAAGAAATTTACAGAAATGGCAACCTTTTGCCCTACATCTCATGTTAATCTATGTTTTGTTTCCCACTGTTTTAGGATTCTGCTTTATTTCATTTACTTTAACATTAAATAACTCATATATTTTCTTATATTTATTCAGAAATACCAATAGTATGTCTGTTTTGAACCAGACTTGAATATTTTTTACTTCCACTGAAGATAATAATGTGTATCATGTGCTTTTATACAAAGCTTAGTTTCAATTAAACCACCTTGAGATGTGAAAAGAATTGTGGGATTTAGTGTGTACAGTTTCACTAAAGGCAAAAATCCTTTTTGTTATGTCCTATCTCAAATACATGAGGAAAAAAAATTTGAGGTATCTATCTGAAGAAGCAAAGGTTACAGAATAGTCAGTTCAACTCCTTCATTATAAACAAATTGTAGGTTTTCTGTGTTTTTTCAACTCTAATATATGTTTGCAGTTTTTCTGTTTATTTACAATGACAAAGATAGGTAAATAAAAGGTAAGTTATAGATATATAAAGATATAATTGTTAAATTTATAGCTATTGAAAACTAGCATACACTGTATATGGTTTAGGAAATTATTTGATATTTATGAAGTCCCAGTTTTCTATGAAAACAGAAATTCAATAATTATTGCTGTCACTGCTATTTCTATGCAATTTGCTTTAATTTAAAGGAATTTGAGGTTTTTGGTTGCATTTAGAAAGTGATAAATGCTTACCAGCTATTCCTCTGGGTTTATGCTATTGGATATTTTATTAAAAATCAGTATGAATCTATCATTTTATATATTTCCTTTAAAAAATGCCTGATTAAACTGATAGTATCTTCTTCCCAATTTCCTCATCCCACCTATATTTATACTATATTAGATTGCATTATATTATACTGTATTTTTACCTATTCTTAGTTATTTCTTAAGAAAGAGCATAATTGGCAATCACTACTGAGACGACTTGCTCTTTGATTTTCTAACTATATAGGTCTTTCAAATATTTAGTAGGGTGGATTCTTCATTCGCGGAATGATTCTACTCCTGTTGTCTTCCCAGCCTTGACCATGGGATCTAACAAGGCTTCTCAGCTCTGGGGCCTACAACCATGCTGTCTTATCCCCACAGGAAGATGAGGTTCGGGCTGACATTCCAAAGTTAGGCCTACACTTTGGAATGCACTTCAGATTTTCTTTTTCAATTGTTGAATGATGGTCAATTTTTTGCACAATTTTACTTCTTAACTGCATAAGTCAATTGCATTTTTTTAAAATTATGTATAAGTAACTTCTCAGAAAGCTGTAGAAAAGCTGTGAATAATTTTGGAGCAACACTTGTTAGAAAGAGAAGCACCTCCATGACACTGCAGGAAGGAAAAACCTGAATTCTAACTTTGAAACTTATACATGAAGGGCAATAGATATTCGCACAATTAATGAGGCATGCTTCATTGATGGCTTTGATTTAAGAAGGCTTGTAAAACTGTCAAAAAATGATTCAAAGAGTATTTTTTGCAACAAGACCATGACCTAAACTACACATTATATGTTAGGTTTAGCAGGCATTCTACACCTCAGTTATCAAAGGAACTATATATAAACTTAAAATAAAGAGCTCTTGCTGTATAGGAAACTGACTTGACTCCAAAATAAACTCATGAAAGGGAAGATATGAAATAATTTGGAATATAATTTTATGATGGAGAAATGAAATATTGAGTTGATTCACTGACAAGACATCTATATGTTCATGAAGGTGCTTACTGCCATTTTATACTTAGGTATGTAAAAAATGTGTGGCAAAAAAACAATAATTAAATCATACTGAGGTTCTAGCTAAACAGCTAAGAAGCTAACTGAAATAATACAAACCAAAATGGCAACGAGTTTTTAATATTGTTCTTAATCTATTTGAAGATTTGAGTAGGTAAATGAAGGCAGGAGATAGATCACTTTGTCAGCTCTAGTTTCTGTCCTGACACTGAGATCTAATGTCATCTTGAGCAGTTCTTTGGGGCTGAAATGACAAAAAAATCAATAAAGCCACCTCTCCAAACAGCCACAGATCGATTCAGCCAAATATTCAGGCAAGTCATCCAGTAATTCTACTCCTACTTCATTAGTTTATGAACATGAATAAAAAAATAGGATGTATATCAGCATGCTGCTGTAATACAGAGATCAGTTATGTTTTATGAAACATTATTTGATCTAATACTCAGGGACATCTTAGAAAATATAATTACTTTGCTACAGGCATATTTATATATCTAGAAAAATATGAAGCAGCAATTATAATTTTTAAAAGCAATGTATACCCTTTTAATGCCTAAAATTGTGTAATTTGCTAATATTTTTTTGTCTCAGAGAATAGCCTGTAAAGACTATTTAAAAAAAATAACTGAGTCATCATTAAATTTATATATCCAAAATAGTGTCACCTCTCCGTTTCTGTCCATTAGATGGTTTCTGATCCTAAAAATATATACAGCTTCTAGATATCAGCAAGCAATATAAAAGAAGCATTTGAAAGTAATTATTGCAATCTGAAACAATTGCATGCTCTGGATATTTTAAAATTGGAATAAATAAACATTCATATTACTTTTCCACAAAACTTAAGTGTGAATAAGAAATAGTATGTTTAAAAATAACTAAAAATTTATTATCTATCAACATATAAATGTCTCAAATATGTGTAGACATTGAAAAAGGAAAAGCTAGTTTCTGATTTCTGTTACTAATGTCCCTGCCTGTATGCACATATGTGCTTTTTTTAGTGGGAAAGAAAGATGTGGAAATAAATATATAGCTATTATTTCCAGAATGCTACATAGAGGAAACAATCAAAAATGTATTTTCCCTTCCATATTCACCATATAAATTTTTATTTGTGCACTTGTGTTTACCCACAGAAGACATATTAAAAAAAATCAGCTATACAGTGATTTTGGGATGAGTTTCTATGAAAAAAGTATTATAAGAAAAATCTAAATTTTGAGAAGGATATATAAATAAAACTCGACCAAACAAAATGAAAATTTATAGGGAGCCCGTTGAAAATGGTCTTGTTTTCAAATATTTCCGCAGCTCACCAGCATAGAGAACTGAAGCTTTTATCTTTCTCGTGCAATTCGTCCCTTCTCTGTGAGGCTCATATCTTTCCCAAAAACGTTCAATACAGAAAGGATACATATTTCATTATCTATTCTGAGACAGTTTTGGCCTTGTTTTTGCATTGCAACATGTGTTGGATATTAAAAAGAATTTCTAAATGGGGGAAAAAGCTTAGAAAGGGATTTGATCAAAACCCTTTTAATACTTACTGTTCTCACACACAGGCTTCAGATCATGTTCTCTGAGTGGCGTGAAGAACTGAATGATGTGAAGAACATATTGAAATCAATGAAAAATTTTACGTGACCTTCCTTGAGGACTGTTGACTTCATTCACTGAATCAGGGTTAATAATCCTGGAAAGGGCAAGGCGCATCACCCTCTTCTGTTGCATATTGATTGGACAGTCACGATCAGAGGGT
This sequence comes from Melanocharis versteri, assembly GCA_013397845.1. Classification (NCBI taxonomy): domain Eukaryota; kingdom Metazoa; phylum Chordata; class Aves; order Passeriformes; family Melanocharitidae; genus Melanocharis; species Melanocharis versteri. The sequence continues at coordinate 265,626 of VZTG01003993.1, forward strand.
ATGGGACAGTGGCTAAGTGTCCCGATGGACACTGCTGGCAAGTGCAGCTGCTCAAGGTCCATATTGGGAACAGTGCCATGTAATGTCTTCATCAGTGACACAGACAAGTGACAAAGGATTGAGTACATCCTCAGCAAGTTTGCAGACGACACCAAGCGGAGAAGTGCAGCTGACACTCCTGAAGGACATAATTATGTGACCTGGACAAGTTTAGTTAGTGGGAACATGGTGTGAGGTGCTGCACTTGGGTCAGGGCAACCCCCATTATCAATACAGATTGTGGGATGAAGGGATTCAGAGCAGCCTTGCTGAGAAGGCCCTGGCAGTGCTGGTGGATGTGAGGCTGTACGTGGCCCAGCAATGTGCACTTGTAACCCAGAAAGTCAGTTGTGTCCTGGGCTGCATCTAAAGCAGCATGGACAGCAGGACAAGAGAGGGGATATTGCCCTTCTACTTGGCTCTGGTGAGACTCCACTCGGAGTGCTGCATCCAGCTCTGGGGTTTCCAGCACAGGAAGAACATCAATCTGTTGGAGCAAGTCCAGAGGACATCAGTCTCTTGAGAAGAGTCCCAAGGTGGCCACCAAGATGATAAGAGGAAGGGAGAACTTCTACTATGAGGAAAGGCTGGGAGAATTGAGATCATGCAGCCTAGAGAAGAGGAGGCTCTGGGAAGATCTTACTGAGAATTTTTAGTACTTGACAGGGGCCTATAGGAAAGATGGAGACAAACTTTTTAGCAGGTCCTATTGCGATAGGACTAGGGGGAGTGGTTTTAAACGCAGTAGGGGTCTAGCAGATTAGATATAAAAAGAACTTTTTACAATGAGGATGGTGAAACGCTGGAACAGGTTGCTCAGAGGGGTGGTCGATGCCCCAACCCTGGAAACATTCAAGGTCAAGTTAAATGGGACTCTGAGCAACCTGATCTATTTGAAGATGTCCCTGTTCATCGCCAGAGCATTGGACTGGATGACCTTCAAAAGGTCCCTTCCAAATCAAACAATTTTATGACTCCATGATTCTATATAAGTGGTGTACCCTCTGAATGAAGAGGAAATATTTCCAGTAGTATAATTTTCATCTACATATTATTTACTTACATACTTACTATTTCTGCAGAACATAATTTGCTTCTCTTTTTACCTTTAAAACCATTAAAATAATAGAAAATCAAATCAATACATTTCTCAGGTTTATGCACCTATTTTAGGGGTGTGTAATACAGCAGGAGAGAATTCCAAAAAGTTTATACAAGCAGACATCAATATTGATTTTTGTAACGGAGGAAACTCAAGTTGAAACACAGGGAGTCAGTTCTGATAATTAACAGTCTGAGTTTTAATTTTAGTATAGAAAAATTTCCTAAGTCGGTTGGAGCTACATGACGATTACTGGGTTTGGAAAATGGACCACATATTATAAAAAACACTCAGACATTTTGAATTTTTTTCTTTTCCTTTGGATTCTTGGAAATCTAATATTTTATGGTCCTGTTGGATCAAGAATATACCAAAAACCGAATTTCAAAATCTGCTTTGATATTTCAATCCTTTTGGGAACAGCAAACTTTGAAAAGGTTTGCTTTATGTTTTTATGATTTTCTAGAGATGATTGAGCCTGGTCTTATCACTTCTCCCCTCTATTGTGATAACTAAGAGAGAATTTACTGTATTATGAGGTCCTGGTCTGGCAAAACACCTAAACTTGTGCTTAAATGTAAATAGTCCCATTGCAAACATTATTGCTTTCTAGAGGACTAAGTTACATTATTAAGAGGAAATACACATTGTAAACTAGCTAGGAAGTCATCTAAGCAGACATTTTTACTTCAGAAAGACATCAGTGCCTTTCATAAAATCATATAAATCTCAAAAAAATGCTGCTTGATTCTATTTCTACAATTATTTTTGTCTTTCTCTGCACAAAACCAGATATGGAATGATTTCATGCATATTTACTCTCAATAAAGGAAAACGTTGTTCATTACTTACCTGTTTTGGACAAACACACAAAGCATTGTTAAACTCAAGTTAAGAGAAAGGGTTTCACCTTTATCATTAATGCCCCACTTTCCCCGGGAGTTCCAGTGTAAAAAAGGTCTCTTCTAGGCAGAGAGAGGAAGGGAAATGGAAATGGAGGATGGAAAAGAAAAAAGAATATTTCCATCTGTCACTTAGAGTTTTCTTCTACCACCTGCTGATTTGACTAATGACGGTTGCATAATTACCATTTCACATGTGTTTGGTAATGTTCTTTGCTTGGACTGCCAGTTGTCTTGATGGAGTACACTCAATGGTGTTATTCAAGAGCATGAGCTCCCTATATGGAGCATTCATGCCTTCATTGCAAAAGTATTTTGAAGGTTTTTAATTTTCCCTCTGAAAATTCCACTGCAGGAAACCATAAATACACCAATAGTATCAAGCTTTTCTTGAGTGCAGAAGTGCCTTTTTGCACATGTCAATACAAGTGTTCAAGAAAGCATAATTGTTAGACTGACATCCAAATTATTTTACCAGTGTTTTTTTAAAAAAGAGATAATAAGAACCAATGTACTTCACCATGGCTCTAATCCAAAGCTCATTGAATAGATATAATTATGCCTTGATCTATCAACAAAGATACTATCTGTACTGATAAGGCACTCTCCATCCAATTAAGATTTATTTCTGAACACAACATTTTAATATTAAAGCATAAATGCACTCTTAGTGATGACTGAATCATTCCTTTGTGTAATTTTATAATGTTTCCACTCTCCCATGAGGGAAAATTTCCCATATTTCTAATCTGTTAAGAAGTTAACTAGAAGTCACATTTAAATTCTTCACTCACTGTCCCGCCAATATTCTTACCAGAGTACCTTAGAAATACAGTGTTAACATTGAGCTATCTAATTAGAGTTCCTCAGGAAGCATTTTGACAGCGTAACAAAAAAGCTCTAGCATGCTTTCACCTTTCCGTGTTCCAACCTACATTAGCTGATTGGAAAAAAATTAGCTAAAATGTTCCAAGGAAATAGAAGGGCGTCTTTGTCATGAACATATTATTAAAAACTTGCTTTTGTTTCTGTTTTTGTTTTTTAGAACAACAAAACAATTTGTTGGGTTTTTGGACTGACACAGCATTAGCAAATTAGAATCAAACTAGGAAAAATAAAATCATAAAGTAAAAGGTAATTTAAAAGCTGTTTTCTTCAGTATCCAAAAAGTAATACAAGATACAGACACATAATAGGGAAGCAGTATTATTCAGCTCCTATAAAATACAGATGATCTTATTAAAGATGCATATTGTTGAGAGACTAACAATATAAACTCAGGTATGAACAAATCTAATCAGACTGGTTCTGAACACTTTGTCTAAAGCAACTTTAAAAATTCTTTCAAAATTATTAGGTTTAAATTTTGCAAAATGTTTGTCTGGTATATATTGAAAACATTCTTATCAATATTAAAATTTATGCAGAAGGAATATGTAGACATATCCAGAAGTTAGTTTTTGCTCATAATTTTCTCCTCTCTGTAGATTGTCAAGTCCCCCTCATCACTATAATGCAATCGCTTTCCAGTAGAGCTTTAAGCACTCTGATAACATCTGTCACATATAGTTCATGATCCCTCTCATCCTCTCCCTAGGGAGTGTGTGTAGAGCACTGAGTCATTCTGTTAGGGTTTGATTTGGAGAAATTTATTTTTCACACATTGCTATATCATTACTTAGGCATGTAGACTGTCTGTTAGAGAGTCTTTATCTCATGGAATGATGTGCATTTAGTAGTTTACAAGATGAATACAAAATATGCTTTATTAAGTATTCTTATCTATTTTGGGATGGTTGAACTGTAGCTGTTACAAAAGTCAATTGCTCAGCTAATGTGCCCAACAATATAAGAAATGGCTGGAAGTCTATAAGAAGGCTGTATGTCTCTTAGCACCTTTGGCATTTTTACAATGCAGAAGAGTGATTATAATATAATTCCAGTCCTTTGACACTTCATTCACTATAGTTCAAGTTGATTAGCTTTTCTGGCTGGGTTACTGGTTTCCCTCCAACTTTTATGATATTACTAGTGATGCCATCTGTTCCAGGTATTTTTCCTCTTAAAGGTTTCACGACTTTATCTTCTGTTTGAGGGCATAAGGTAAGATTTTTTCTTCATGTCTCTTTATGTCATAGGAGGTGGTGAAACTTGTCATGTTTGTCTCTATGCATTCTTGTAGAGCTGCTGGTAAAGCTCATCTGCTCTCTGCAGGATGCTATCTCTCCCTCTGTAATTACTCTTTCATCACTGTCTGAGAGGGACATCTGGTGTCAATTATCTGTTTTCTTCTCATCTTGCTACAGCTGTTTCTTTTAAGAGTATTTTAAATCTTTTCTATGTTGCATCATATATTTGAATTCTTTGTGATCTTCCATTTTCAAGGTCATGTGGAACTTGTAGTTGCAAGCAATCATTCTTTCTCTCTTTCAATTCCATTTCTTTTATCACAAGTGTCCTATATGCATTTGCACTACTAAATTGATCATGATGAACCACCATCCTGATATCTAAAGGTACAATTAAAATGAGATTTCTTTTTCAAAGAAATTACTTGACAACATTTTTTGCCCAGTACAGTGTGATACTTAATTCCACTATTTTCTTGATGCTTTTTTCTAGTTTCATTGACTTCAATAGCAACACATATAATGTAGAAGACAACAAGTTTGAAGTCTTGAGTCTGAAAACTTCAGGTAAAATCCACTGAGCATGTCCATGGACACCAGTTCTAGCAGATTGTCCCTCAGACATCCATTAGCAAAGCTGGTACCTGTAGACCAGATGCCTGTCCTCTATAACTGGTCACAACGTCTCGTTCATGTAACCCTCTGCCAAATAATGCTGATGTATCTTATCCAGGTCCAGAATTCTCTTACACAAATTGACAGGAAATTCAGACAAAGCTGGTAAGAGAAAACCCCAAAGTGAAAGCATTTTTAAGGGGGTTTGGATCTTGAATAAAAGTCTGCTTATCTTCAATGGGTCAGAAATTTGCAAAGAACAGATAGTAGGCACCCAAATGTTCCAGGCTACGTGTGTGGTTGAAGGGCAATTATTACTTCAAAATAAAAAGCAATCCACGCCTCTCTCTTAGACAGATTATTATCTCTCTTTTGTCTTTTCTTCACAAATGAGGAAGCTTAGTGTTATTGCTTTGGTTTGATCTCTTTTTTTTTTCTTCTTCTGACTTACATAGTGCCAAGGACATAGGCTGCTCTCATTTCCTATATTTGGTTGAAGTGCTATATAATTGCACTGCTGAATATGCCAGGGCAAAGAAAAAAGATTGACTGATTTATTGGTTTGATTGTTTATTTATTTATTTAAGGTAAGGACCATTCACACCCTTTTGTGTGCCTAGAGGAGAATGATAAAGAGCTAAGGATAGACAAATTCTCTGGTCATTGGAAGCAATGCCATAGTGACCAGTGACAAGCTTGAATAAACATACATATTTCCCCGAATTAGCCCTCTACTGAGAGAAGTAAAGATGCTTAGATGTCTCAAAGCTATTAGTTTTTGTTTTGTGGTTTGCAGAGTGTTATTTCAACCGAAGTTTGGCTCCTATTTGCAGGGTCCTATTTGTATTTTAAATCCAGCAAATACAGACTTTCAAGATGTGTTGGTTTTGGCCAGGGTAGACTTAGTTTTCTTCATAGTAGCTGATATGGAGTCATGTTTTGGGCATGTTCTGGAAACAGTGTTGGTAACAGAGACGTTCTTGTTACTGCTGAGCAGTGCTTACAGAGACTCAAGGCCTTTTCTGCTTCTCACATCAGCTCAGCAGTGACTAAGCTCTGTGTGCACAAGAAGTTGGGAGGGAACACAGAAGGCTCCAACTGACCTAAGGAATGTTCCATACTCTATGATGTTTTCTTCAGCAAATAAAAGATAGAGGAAGAGGAAGGAAGATGTTTAGAGTGATGGCATGCGTATTTGTTATGCACGATGGACCCCTGAGTTCCTGGGGATGGCTGAACACTTTTCTGCCTGTGGGAAGTGGTGAATGAATTCCTTGTTTTACTTTTCTTGTATGTGCAGCTTTTGCTTTCCCTCTTAAAATGGGTCTTTATCTCAACCCTCAAGTTTCCTCACTTTTACTCTTCTGATGCTCTCTCCCATTCCACTGGTGGGAGAGTGAGCAAGCAGCTGAATGAGGCTTGGTTGTCGCCTGGAGCTAAACTAGAACACAAGAGAAATTATTAATTCTCAGAAAGTTGATTGTCACTGTGAGAACCCAGAACTCTGACCATGAGATGGTTGCACCTTTACTATATATAAACTGGAAAGAGCTGGATTTAACTGAGACTTCTTTTAACATATAATAATCGTAATTTTATTCTGTTTATGTTGAAATCAAGAGGATTACTTTGAAAAATTGATTTCTGAAATATTTAAAATTTCAAGAAATGGACTTCTCATTCAGGGATGAGAAAATTCTTTTTCTGCCCTTCAGAAATATTATACCACTTGGCTCATGTATATTTTGAAATAAACTTCTCAACAAACACTCTAGTTTGTGTTCTTTCATTATTGTAGTGTACTTCATGCAGTAAGAAGTCAACTTGCTTCTAATTTCAGATTTCTAATGCTTTATGGGATACATAATTCAGAGAAATCTGTTCTACCTGTTCTATCTGTTATATAGCAACATGAGTATTCAATTTTTTTTTTCTCAGATTTTACAGGCAATCACTCTTCCCATGTCTCTAAATCTCTGGTAATAGAAGAAGACCAGCTTCAAGACAAACTTGAGAAACCTGAACACGCACAGGTCCATGGGACTTGACAAGATGAATCCCAGGGTCCCAGGAAAATTGACAGATGTAGTCATTAAGCTATTCTTTATCACATTTGAAAAGTCATGGCAGTCAGGTGAAGTCCCTGGTGACTGGGAGAAAAGAGAATATCACAACCACTCTCAAAGAGGGTAATAAGAAGGACCCTGAGACCTGCCAGCCTCATCTCTGTGTCTGGCAAGATTATGGAACAGATTATCCTGGAAGTTATGGTGAAGTGCACAGAACACAGGGACAAGGGAGTAGAGAAAACTGAAATGGCTTCACCAAGGCCAAATTCTGCCTGACTAATCTAACAATGGCCTTCTAAGATGGAGTGACTGCATCAGGGAATAAGAGAAGAGGTTCAGTTGTCATCTACCTAATCTTCTGTAAGATCTTTGATATGGATCCTCACAATATTTTTACTTCTGAGTCGGAGAGACATTAGGATTAGATGGATAAGGAATTGGCTGGAATGGCCACATTCAAAGAGTTACAGTTAAGGTCTCAATGTTCAAATGGAAGCCAGTAGAAAATTGTGTCCTTCAAGGACCCCATTTAAATAATTTTTAAATTTTTAAATAATATGAATATTATTTAAAATCTTAATCGATGGCATTTTTAGTTGTTATTTAGTTATTTATTTTAGCAAGTTTGCAAATGACATCATGCTAAGCTGCTGCACCTGGGTCAGGGCCATTCCAATATCAGCTCAGACCAGGGGATGAATTGATTGAGAACATGCTGGCAGAGAAGGACAACTTCGTTATAGTCACAAATTCACACTAACTTCATACCAAAACTTGTTTTTTGACAAAAGCTTTGATGATTCTTTAAGCAGTGGAAAACACTCACTTGTGACAAAGGCTTCATGGGTTTTGGTTTTGTTTTTATTGGTCAGTGCACACCTGACCATTCTTGTGCCCAGCTGGGTCTTTGAATCACAGACAAAGCATAGATAAAGCCAAACCCCCTCCTCCTATGAGGAGAGACATCTTAAGCTTGAAGTAGTCTCTTATCCAGGCCAAAGCTATGTCTAATCAAATATTATGATATGTTAACCTTAACAAACATATTTACCTTCTGTTGTCTCAGCCTCCTCTACAGCTGTGGTTCAGAGTGACCATCTTCTCACAAATGTGGAATTAGGGCACAGAAAGAGGGGAAGTGAGTTGAACAAGTTTATCCAACAAACCAGCAACAGAACTGGGAATTGAAACCTGGTCTACTGAAACCTAAGTGAATGCTTGCCAAAATACAAGTTTCTAAAGGACCGTTGCAGATTCATGCCCATAGCAATACTTGTGATAGAATATATAACATAAATATAACATATAAATATAACATATAAACCATAGGTATGAAATTAAACCTAGAAGGGGAGTACAATTCCTCCAGGAAACACAAGAGAAATGAAATTTCCCTACTACATAATGTGGATCTCAGGATGTATTTCTTGAGAGTGTTATGGAAATGGAACCAGGAAATACATCGAAAAGATAAAAAAAAAAAAAAAGCTCTTTCCATAATTTCTAAACAATTTACACTGTAATAAGGACTTTTTAAAGCAAAATCATCCAAAGTCCAGGATCCTCCTTAGCTGTTGCGCACAGTAACCTCAGGCGATTAGTATGTTAAAAAAATTAATTTCTATTTAAAGAGCTAAATTGGAACCTCCTGTATTACCTCCTAGTTCAGCTGCTTTAAAAATGAGGGTATAAGGTGAAAGTTGGGGAAGGTCTGCAGAAACACTTAAGCTCTGCAAAGCGAGACCTAAATTTCCCATTACAGAGTGGACTCTGAAAATAGATGAAAAGAAAATACAAAAACCAAATATTTTTCACCTTGTTGGTAGAAGGTATTATCATTAGTACTAGTGGATGGGTCACAGCCAGCAAATCACGCCAGCTAACTTGGGTTAGCAGTATTTCTATTCAAACCTTAACTAATTTCTCAGATAAATGTTTTAGTAAGGTTTTATCATACCACTTGCCATGTAAAGGTGAGAGTGAAGGCAAAACCTCTGAAGTAATTTTAAAGCATTTCAAAAATCTGAAAAATACATAATTTGGCTAGTGTTCACTGGATAAAAGAGTTCTTTTTTTCAAAACATAACTTCTTTTGAGACTTTCTTTCCCATCCTAGTCACCATTCCCAGCCTGGTCTGCCTGCTGGAGAATGACACATGCACACTTGAACTGTGGGAAGAAAAGAAAACAGGGCTGGGGGTAGGATGGCTGACAAAATGGCTTATGTACAGAAAGTGCAGAAGCATGGAATTTCTGGGACTGCTCTTTCTTGAGATATAATTGAGGTGCTGACTGAAAACATGCAGAGCAACCATTTGATGAGTAGGCTAGTTGTTCCTTTCAAAGCTCAGTTGTTTTAGCACATTAATTGAAAATAACAGCAAAGTCAGAACAAAGGGCTGTCTTTTTAGCCTGCTTGAACACAGTATTTGGGATATCTGCCTTGGAAAGGACGGAGTTGATTCAGCTGTACTGGAAGTGAAGAGTTGGGAAGAGAATGGGGAAGAAGGGGAGAATGCAATGGAAAAAGGGAGCTAAGATACCCCAATCAACATTTGACTTGTCTAAAACAGATAAATAAAGCATCCTAGAACAAGGAAATAAACTGGGCTATATATCTCTTTGCCAGTGTGTCAACCAGGACTGGGACATTGGCATTCACCCCTGCCCTTGCTTACGCTCCATTCAGGGATGGTGGGAGCAGCTCCATGTTTAAGGAGAGGAAAAGTGCTAGATAGGAAGATGGGAAGTCACTTATCTATACAGCTTTCTTCTGTTTTGGTTGTTTTTTTTTTTTTTTTTTTTTGGTCAGGCATGTAACTTTAGTAATAAAAGTTATTAACGCCTCTTAATCCATCTCCTTTTGACTGAATAGAGTCAATAGGATTTCACAGTAGCAAATAGGAACAAATGCACTAAAAAGTATGTTAGACCACCTCTTCAATGTTATATTAGTGCACTGTTAATCTTACTTATAGTGCAAATCATCATAACACAGATGTAGCTTACCCTACCATCATTTTTGGGATGTAATGCAGAGATTGGCAATTTGATTAGATCAAAATTTAATTGTTCCAACCTGGTTATCATCCTTGAGGAGAATAATTCAATAAATATTGAGAATAGCTTGCTATACCATACTACAAGACTTGCAGCTTTGGATAGACCTTGTTTCCTTCGAGTAAAGTTTCAGCATTTTTTCTATGGAAACATTACTTACAAATTGCCATGTTGCAAAATAGGGGTGATTTCCTCATCTTAGAAGCATGAGAAATGTGCATTAGAGTACTTACTAAATGGGGATTTTTTTTCCATGTGTAATTGCTTTTCATGTGTTATTTTTTCTTTAGGTTACAAGTACATGCAATTATGCCCCTTTTTAAGAGAAGCCTTTTTTGCATCCCATTATGTAGTCCGTTGATACCTCCTTTACAATATTCCACCACCAGTGCTCACCAAGTAGCAGAAAGTCTCTATGATGTGAAGTTACTGCTTCATGTCACTCTGAATTATCTCACAGTGGGTGATAGACATCTGCACATGAACAGAAACCTCCCAGAGGAAAATCTTTTCATTAGATCTCAACAGCCTCCCAGCCTCCATCAGTCTACAAAGCAAAATTCCCGTTTGATCATGAACTCAGCTCTCTACAGGACAGGGCATTTTGCAGCACTATGTGGTTTAACTCTGCGTTGTTGTCAGGAGTACTTTGGCTTTCAATATGTATTAGAGGGATTTTTTTTTTTTTTTTTGGCCTGCAGTGCAAAGAGATATTCTTTACTTTTAATTAGTCATCACCTGCAAATAAACCCAATTTTGAGAGGTGAATGTCATCTATTTTCAAAGGAGTCTGCCTAATCCAGTTCAAATAATTAATCCTTGATTTTAAATAAACTCTATTGATCAACTTCATAAATGTTCTTTTCTAGAGGTTTTTTTTTATTCAGTTAGATCTTTGGAGTAAATGAGATGGCATCCAAACACTTTTCAATCTGTTGATTTAATTCTTCACTTGTCATCCTCTCTTTGTCATCCACTTTTATATTCAGATAAATTATTGGCTTGTGCTTTCCTAAATGTCATATAAATGAGCATAGATTAAGTAAGATATTTGATTCCATTTTTCTGAAAACCCTTTTAAAAAAACAGACCTGTAGGCATGTGAGAAAGAAGAGGAAAAAAGTATTCAGAATAAACTGAAAGCTGTCTTCTTGGTTTATTTCGTAAAGATCTTTTATAAGTTGTACCCTTTCAAATTATCAGAGGTAGTCATGTAGCTGTTTTCAGTTTGCTGAATTTCCATTTCTTCATAACAACAACAAAATCTTTTTGATCATGTAAAGTGATAATATCCTCCAACACCCTTCCCCCAACCCCCCAAAGTAGGTAAATTTTTGGCCAAAACTAGTAACTTAGACTCCTTTCAAAATCAATGAAGCAATAACAGAACCCCTGGGTATGATTCATCTCACCTTGTTTGGAAAACTGTCTTTTGATGGGATGAATTAATTTCAGGAGGACGGCCTTCTCACTCCATGCAGAATCCCAGAAGATAAGAGGCTTATGTGTATGTCTCAATCGCCCACAGCCAGATGTCTGTGGAGTCAACCAAAGACTATGGGTAATACAGAGAAGAATTTTAGTAATAAGCAATGACTGTTAATATTAACATGATGTGAGAAAGAACAAGAGTAGGGGGATCATGCAGAGATAGGGCAGCACTTTTCTGGGACAAACATCCTTGCCCTAGTCCACAGAGAGACAACCAAAAAAAAGACAGTACTAGTGTGAGAATGAGGCCAGGAACTGGGAATGGACTGTAAGGGGATAGACCACCCAAGAACCCCAAAGCCCTCTTACCCATTTCCAGAAAGGTCTGAAAGAACTGACTGCACACGATAACCAATTTGCATAGAAAACAAGAAAACCTATCTTCAAGGCAGACAAACCTACTCATAAAAATGCACCCCACTGAGTCTGGGTGGCAGACCCAGGACCCTACACATCCCATCATCAGGACGGATGAAGCTGGATCCATGCTGAAATCAAGACTGACATCCCATCAGCTGGATACTGAACCCAGGACTGACATCCCATCAGGTGGATCAACACTGGAACCAGGACTGGTGATCTCTTTTTCTCTCTCCTTTTCTCAATTTCTTTCTCTTTTTCTCTCTCCCTCTTTAGTTATCTCTTCCTTTCTGTCTTCCCTTTCACCCTACCCTTTTATCCAAAAACCACTGCTGTGTGCTTATATAGTAGGCAGAGACTAATATAACAATTTCCATGCCAAGTGTTCAATTTACTAAAAAAAACCTTCTGATTGTTTGTGTACCCTCTGACTTTTGTCCTTCCTTTCAGCCACAAGCATTTATGAATCTTAGGTGCTTCCTTCTCCTTAAGGATGGGACATCACAATCCACATAATTGATCTTTGAACTTATTTGGCTAAAGGTAGATGGAATGAATGTTGCCTACACTCACTGAAAATAAAGATTATGGTACCCTTAGATTTGCTGTGCAACACCCTGAGCGTAACACACAGCCCAGTTTTGTGTTACACAGTTATGTGACCCTCATTTAGCCTTTCTGAAGAGTAGTATTGACTTGCAAGACTTTCACAGAATCACAGAATGGGTCAAGTTGAAAGGGACCACAGTGGATCATCTGGTCCAACCTCCCTGCCTAATGATTCTGGTCATCCCAGAACACAGGACTGTGTCCAGACAGTTCTTGAATATCTCCAGAAAGGGAGACTCCACACCCTCTCTGGGCAGCCTGTTCCAGGGCCCAGTCACCCACACAGGAAAGAAGTTCTTCCTCATGTTCAGGTGGAACTTCCAGTGCATCAGTTTCTACTCATTGCCTCTTGTCCTATCGCTCAGCACCACTGAGAAGAACCTGGATCCATCCTCTTGACACCCTCCTTTTATATATTAGAGGGATGTTTGTAGATGAAAGCCATGCAAGATGACAAACATGAAAGCAAAGATAGACATGAAATAGTTGAGATAGTGATAGTTGGGCTCTAAAAGAATTGTGGTCTGGAGAAAAAACATTGGCATGGAAATCCATTAAAATATGAGAAACGAAGAAACAGAGTTGTAAGAATCAACCAAGATTAGGTCCAGCCCCAGAAAAGCCCTAAAGAGAGTCAGATGGCACCATCCTCCTGAGATTGCCAAGCACAAAGACAACGACGTACTGCAAGAGATCCAACCTGTGTGCCCATGAAGCAAATCTGTCTCAACGCACTTGAACCGGCAAACACTGAAGGAGCAAGACTGGCTTCCTATGTGAGTATGAGTTTACAACATTGATTTGCAAATAGCTGTTTCCTATGAAAAATGGAAATGTAGAGGTTAAATTAAAGCACTGCCTTACCAAGCAGGACACTTAAGGATCAGTCAGGAGACTCGGTACCTTTGGTCCTTCATTTTGCTCTTAACAGACTTAAAAAGTTTATCTCAGCATGGAAAAGTCTGAGCAAAAAAGAAGCACTAGGAGAAGAAACAATACATTCAGGAAAAAAAATTTGAAGAAGCATGGAAGAGTAGAGAACTGTTGTCAGCACCCATGGCTGCTAGAAGGTGCCCACAGATCTGTTAAAAATTGCACAGCTGGTCTGCTAAGAGGAATGAGCAGAAGAGTCAGACAGCAAATTCCAGTCTCAGGGATCCTCAGGGGCATTTGGAATTTTTTTCAAATCCTCTCCCACAGTCCTGGCTTTATGATTTATATTTTCAGTGCTATTTATCTTCTTACCCTTTGCCTTTTTCTTGCCTGCATAGCCCAAAGGTGTTTAGATTTAAGGTTTGTACCCCACTGTGTTTTGGCAGTGCACAGCACGATGCTGCTGCAATACAATAAATGACTGACATATTCATTTTTACGTAGCATAAAATCCTACTGTAAACTTACATAAAGTTCTGGTTGTCTCTGGAAAGTTCTGAGACCAATAGAAATGAAAAAGAAAATTCCTTGCAGTTCCCTAAGAGGCATAAAATAGTTGTGGATTTTAGACATACAACAGTTATCTACACAGACTTTTCCCTATTAAGTACATTTAAGACCGAATCTGATTATTTATTTCTACTTTTATCTTTGCAGGTTGTTTTACATGCTCTCTTTTGTGTGTAAGCTGTCTAAAATCTCCAGTCTTTAAGCAGCTTGACTACTGGAACATTAATTCAGGAATGCAAGAATACATTCAACTGACTAAACGAGCAATGAATTTATTATTGAGTTTACATCTGAAAACAGACTGAATAGATAGATGAAAAGATGCCACGGGGTTTTGATTATTCTCCATAGTTCATTATGTGTGGGGGTGGGTTTGAAGGGGTTTTTTGGGGGGATGGGGTTTTCTGGGGTTTTGTTTGTTTGTTTGTTTTTAATGTCAGTCTTACTGGAATTCCCACAAGAAAATCCAAATGCACATTTGGTTTACAGCCAGAGGATGTAATAGTCCTGATTAAATTTTTACATCAGTTTTATGCTAGTAGAATCCCAAATTGCTTAAACAGAGTTAGTTACTGCATGCAGTGGAAAGCAGATTCAGGTTCAAGATATATTCCATTGCTTGAATAAAGAATATATTAGCAATGAAAATTATTAAAAAGAAGTTCTGTGCAGTGCTATTACCCATACTGTCTGCAGTCCATCTCCATCTATGCATCTTAAGTGACCATTTTAAATCTTCTTCGTGTTGTCCTGTAGCTATTTCCTACCCCATACACTTTTAACAAAAATATTAAATGCTTTCCCCGCTGCAGCTTATTTTTGCTGCACTATTATGTTCAGTCCACAACAGATTTTTCTTTGACATTTTTTCATTCCTAATGTAGAATATCAACTTGTACAAATACATGGCCTGATGCTTTTTCCCACGAATGGATAAAAAGGTAATAAGGAGACTTAAGACATCCAGGAGGAGCTGCACATATGACATCACATCTTTGGAATTCCTAACCACTGGTTTGATTCCAGGTGAAATACCATAGTCATCACAAATAGTGCTAAATAGTCAAATGTGGGTGACTAAAAACCCAAAGTGAATTATATTCTTAGTGAAAATTTTATCAGCCTTGGGAGCCTCAGTAACAATTTTTTTGCTGTGTTTTATCATTTTTGTCTGAACTAAAGCAGAACTGCAACAGACAGTCAAAACATAGTCAACTCTTGTTACTTTGGGCAAGTCAACACAGAACTGCATTCACTTGAGTGGATTTTAACTCATTTTATACCGGTGTAATCATAAACAGAAGATGTTGCTGATATTAGAGGGAGTTAATTGTAACTCAGAGAGAAACACAATCTCAATTTGATTCACATATGAGAAGAGAATTTTTGACCAAGAGAAAGCAGAGCTCATACTAGAATTGCAGGCCCTTGATGGATCTTAGAGCCAGGAAAAAACCAATATACACAAGCTCTATTTTTTGTCTTCTTAAATGGCACTCCAATTCTGAGCACAGAAAGCAAACTAATATATTAGATATGTCATTTGTTTCCTC
Source organism: Melanocharis versteri (assembly GCA_013397845.1). Lineage (NCBI taxonomy): Eukaryota > Metazoa > Chordata > Aves > Passeriformes > Melanocharitidae > Melanocharis > Melanocharis versteri. The sequence goes on from VZTG01003993.1 coordinate 280,998, forward strand.
CACCAAAATAAGCCTATACCAACTTGAGTTAAACCAAGAAGTCACTCTCATGCATAAAACCGTATGAATCAGAATAGAGTTGGCCCCTTTCAAATATGTAATTGGCATCAGGAAATGAATACATTTAGAAATGTCTCTTGTATATGGATTCTCGTGATACCACCGCAGTTCAGGAAAATCGTCTGATCTTTTTAATGGTATTTCTTTGAAATTTGACACCTGTAAAGGATTACAAAGGCACATAATAGGGGGATTTGCCATACAATGTTTAATTCCCTCAGAAGTTTACATTGAAAGTCTGGGATAATGGAACCTTAGAAAGCCCATGCAACTAAAATATATAACCAAAACATAATAAGACCACCTGGGATTTCTGAACCCATCATTCAGAAACTATCTTCCTCTCTTTTTAGCTGGACACCCGCATCCTAGTTACCTACCCAGAAATTGCAACCCAGGATGTGTATATAGGCCATACCCTTTTGAATGTTAGCTCTGTTGCACTTTAATTTGGCAAAACCCTTTTTATTTACCTGATCTTTCCTGCCAAATAAGTATTTTATAGTTCCTGTGGAAAAAAACAAACTCTTTTTGAGAAGGTGACTTTTGAAAGTATAACTTTTACTTCTTTAATAGCTAATTTTTTTTGCCAGCAGATTCCAGATTCCAAAAGGCAGGATAAAAAGTATAGGCTAGAACATTTTAATCACAGTCAATCAGTCATAAAATTTTTCTCATAAACAGCATCAGGACCATCTAAATGTTAATAAACTCTTATTTGCACAAACACTACCGGAAAGCTGTTCTAAACCTTCACTGTTGTGATGATTAGAAGCTTATTTCTGACTTGCTGTGTACTTGTTTGTAGGGTTTTTTTGCGTCCTTTTGTCAAAGTCACCCTTTGTTTTTCTTCTTTCCCATTTTGGAATGCAGACCTGCCCTCTAATATTAATATCAGCTGCTATACACAGATATCTATTTAATATAAAGGTTTATATTTAATGTTATATGTTATTATGTTTAATATTTTTTATTTATTTTAAAATTATTTATAATTCATCTATTATTTTTAACTTCTGATCTTAAAATTTGTAGTGAAATAATATTGCTATTAGCCAGTAAATACATGTCCTTCCACAAAAAATCAAGTTACATGAAATAACTTTCCAGCTTTCAAAGCACCCTATTCTTTCTGTATACACCTCTCTTTCTCTGTAATAATGATACCTTAAAACATCAGAGAAAGAAGCACTCCTATTTTTGTAAAATACCATCAATGAAAACTTTAACTAAAACGAACTGTATCTTGAGTAATATCAGTACTGGTCGTCTGCAGCCAAACTTTTATCTATCTTATAATTCTTGAAACAACTGACATTTCTCTACTCTGATTTATATAATTTACTCAATGTCCCAGCTCGGGTGGTGTGGGTGTGACTGCCCGAGTACCTCCTGGATGATCAGACAGGGAAGTTTCCTTAACACTCTGTGAGGGACTGAAATGTTGATGGTGAATCACTCAAAACAATTGGCCATTTGCAGAGACAGCAGTGTCCTTGGCTGTAGCCAGGTTTAAACCTCCTGGCCAAAGGGGAGGAGGAGAAATTTTGGGTATGTGATGGCAATATCTCTGATCTGCATAAGGCAGAGGGGGTGAACATCCACCACTTGAGACTACAAGCTGGGTTTTGAACCAGTGTCTTGAAAGGACAGTGCTTTTCATCATGTCAACACTCCCTTACAGAGCTGGCTCAGTTTTAAAACTCCCTTCTGGGCGGATACTGAAACATCCACACACAAGCCTGAGGGTGTTATTCCTTTCTGAGGGGGCATAACTGGTTCAGCTATGCTGATGTGGGAGGCAGCTGTCATGTCATTAAAACATATCATAAACCATCAAAGACCCCCGAAGGGCCCACACATTGAATTCTGGTGCATTCCACCAGAGAGGACTAAGCATGATCCACACTATTGCAACAGCGTAAAACTTCCCCCCCAGCAGAGTTACCTGGGTGTTCCCATGTAAACCTAAGTGTATATCAACCCACTGAACTTTGCATTTTCCAGCCTTTCCCCCACTCCCAACTGATCAAGATTACGACCACCACTTCGACCAACAGATATCTGAATTGCAACGTTACGAGATCCTCAGATGATGATATCTTTCTACTCTTATCCTTTGATTTTCTTTCTTCTCCTTATACATTTGCTTCAGTGTTAGTTTTTATGCCTTTATATTCCTATATCACTATACATAATAATAACCAAAACACCAATCATTCAGTTTCATTTCACTCTAACCTGTCCCAATGTATCTATTAACAAGAACCTGAGCTACCCTCACTCTCAGGGGCAGGTCACAACATACTCTTGGTCCCTTTCTGTTTATTAGGTACTTGTGGTGTTAGATGTTTGGTATGGCATCTGATATTATGCCATATTGTGTTTGAACTAACACTTAAAAATGAATCATTGAATGCAGAGGTACAATATTTCCTCCTGAATCTTA